>VZTH01001480.1:0-25759 GCA_013397815.1 Aleadryas rufinucha
AGAAGGTGAGCACATGGCAGAGCTGCGCTGTGCTGCCGAGCGCAGACCGGAGAAGCGGTGGCAAGCACCGTGCCGGTGACACAGTGGATCTGGCAGAGCAAACACAGCTCTCTGCGGACAGGTGAGGAAGCCCAGCAGCGCTGGCAAAGGCAGCACTGCATCCCCACTCCCCTCCACGCAGCGAGGTTTGCCCGGAGAGGCGTGGCTGCCACCCTGTGCGGCGATGGAGCCAAGTTGCCCCAATGCGGCCGTCTGACCCACGCCACTCCCGCAGGAGCCAGTGACACAGCGGGGGAACGTGTGAGGTCCCCTCCACGCTCCCGTCTCCTGCAGACCCTTGTGAGCTGATATTGTGCTGCAGAAAGCACCCAGGAGAGGGATGGGTAACCCCCCCGTTGGGGCAAACTCCAGCGTTTGCACCAACTTGTGTGAGAGCAACTGTAGGCTGAATCAAAGATTGCTTTGTACCACACCACCTTGTGAAACCCCATGTTGTTTTAATTGCCTTTTATTATAATGTGAGGGAAAATTGACAAATTTAGATATTGTTAAGTCATCTTTGCTTCTGTTATTTCTGGACCCAAATAGCATTAATACATAAAGTCTTTATAAAGGGATTTAATCTAATTATTTGATATTACTTATGTGTGTTCCCCTGATTATATCAATAAAGTTTTACTTGTAGGTATTTAAGAGACCCTCTCAGTCAAGGCTTGAAGCTCTGGCCAAGCCCTAGCCCTGACTGACTGGCAATTATACCATCAAACCCAGATGCTTCTGCCCTAAAAATATAATCAAGTCACTTTGACTTGCTGAGTTGGTCTTAGAAAAGCTGGACCCTCTTTTAAGAGGAACTTAGAGGCCTTGTCCGGAAAAGGCTCTCCAAGTCCTCAATACGAGATGGGACTCCATGCTTGCAGACTCTTGGTAAATAGTGAAATATTTAAGCAATTGAAGATACTGCCTTGCTCATTCTTGCTTGATGGATGCTTATTGCTTTATTAGAAATTGGAAAATGTTCATGTTATGATTGNTGGCTTACTTCTTTGTTGGGAATTGCTTGTGGGTTTTTGGTTATTTTTGTTATCCTTTGTGTATTTGGCTGTTTCTGGGCATTTAATTCTGGGGTCCCTCAGGGGAGCTTTTAATTTAATAGAGAAGGGGGAGTTGTGGGAGCCATGAGAGAGTCCCTTAAAGGGACAGACCCTGAGAGCTGTTTCCCTGGCTGGCCCAATTCCCTACCCCCTTTCCCCTGTGTGCCGGGGCCCCGCCTATGTCCTGCCCCCCTGCCCAGAATGCTCTGCCCCACTCCCCAGTCCTGGATAAAGCCTTGGAATTTTCCTCTGTCTGGGGCTTTCGTCATAGACTTTCAGCATGGAATAAAGGTCTGCTGTTGGAATCTACAGGGGAGCCCTTCCCGTTTATACTGCCGGTGTGTTGGAGAAGCCTGCCAGTGCCAAAACTCCGACATGGAACCCGATAAAAATATATGCATCTATTTTACTAATTCATTATATCATTAAATGCATAACCATTTTCCTACAGTTTTAATATCCATATTAAAAATTATTTTCCTCTGCTGTGTTCAGTACATTAACATGTATTTGTTGTTAATTCTTTATAATATGCTGTTAGAAACACATTTTACAGAAACTTTTTAGCTCTTCTCAACTATAGCCCCTATAAGTGATACTTTTAGTGAAAGTAATATTGGGTTAGGGAGTCCCTGGACATATTTTGTATTTTATATGATGGAAATCTAGGACATAATGGCTTTAAAAGGCCTCCATGAAAGAAATGTCTTTATCTCTTTTTGCTTCTGTTTTTACTACTTATATTATTTTTTTTTTAATCGTGCACATTTGAAGTGTTCTGGTTTTGGCTGGGGTAGAGTTCATTTTCTTCCCAGTGGCTGCCGTAAGGCTGTGTTTTGGATTTGTGCTGCACACAGGGTTGATAACACAGAGATGTTTTTGTTATTGCTGAGCAGGGCTTACACAGAGCCAAGGCATTTTCTGGTTTTCGGACTGGCCAGGCTGGTGAGGAAGTTGGGGATGACTGGGAGGGTGGGAGGAGACACAGCCTAGAGAGGTGGCCCCAACTGACCAAAGGGATATTCCAGACCATGTGATGTCATGATGTGGGCCAGAGCTCAATAAATGTTTTTAGTGGGAACACTATAATATACAACTAATATTCTATTATGTAAAAACTGAACACTCTTGACTATTACAAAGTTATACGTTTCAGCTAAATTTTAAATTACTTGTAAACTGTTCTTTTGAACTGTCTTATAAAATCTCTTGTTTCACTGAAACTAGTAATCCAGGAAAAACCCAAGCAAACGCAAAACAGTGCAACTTTATTTCTAGCATTCATTTTCAAAGCTGGAAAAAATTAGATTTCATTTATATTTGCCTATTGACCTTATATAGAAATTATACATTGAATTTTTGGTTGAAACCAATCTCAGCAGTTCTCCATATGTCTGCTATCCTTTCCCCTGCTGTTAAGAGGTTAAATCTCCCTTTTCCGAAATATTAATTGAAACAGCACATTTTTTTTGTTAAGAGAATTTGTGTGCAACCGTATTGTCCTTCAAGAGCACAGAGAATAAAGAAAATCTTCTCTAGGAAACTGTTATAAAATTATGATACTGCTTCAGAATGATTTTTAAGTTTTGTTGCAAAAACATATGCTGTTGTTATGGAACACTGGAGTTAAAGGTATTCATTGCTTTCTGGTTTTTTAATCTTACCTGGGTTTTGATTCTTTGGTGTTTTTTGTTGTTATTTTTGTTCACATCCATTTCCAGTGTGCAAACCTATTGCTGTAGAAAGTAATAAGTTGTCTGTATCAACCACTGATCCTTGAATGTCAGCTCATACTGCAATGAATTTTATATTCTTGCTTAAATTTCTGGTAAACTTGGGTTTATCTAATATTGATTCATTCTTTACATGCTGTTAGAAAATTCCTAAACTCAGTAGGCCAGGCAAAACTGTTGCTTATCAAAACTCATTGTCTGTATTGTTTGTCAAACAACCCCTGTTTTTACTTGTGTGAAACTTCTGATGTGGAGAGGGATGAGAAAATTAAAATGTAAACCTTGGGTTTTGCAAGAAAAACGAGGCCTGGTGGGTACTAAGGTCTATGAGAAACTGGTCTGCAGTCCTACAGTTAAGTGACTTTAATATCCAACTAGCCATAACTCTAACATATGCTAAATAATTCTTGATTCGTAAAAAAAAAAGGGATTTTTTTTTTAATATAGCAGATCAGGATTACCCACTTTTATTGTGGTTTTCCTTAGCTTGTAGGTATTATAAAGTGGTTAATGGATCCTGCAGACTCCTTTTTGGAGAAATACGGTGTTTCTGTAAATATTTTTAAAAGTAGGTCCTGCCTGTATTCTTCTGGGCTGCCAAAATTTCTGAAATAAATTTATTTCTGGAGTAAGGAATTATAAATGTAGAAACAAAATAGTATTGTGATAAATTTTTGGCCTTCTCACTCTTGTCATATTTGCAGTGTAGCATAGTTTAGAATGATTTTCCCCCTCCCACACTGGGCTATTGGAATATACTGTGTGTATATCCCAGACTTTGTGTTGGTGAGACAGACATACAGTAGTTTTTCTTGAAATATAAATAACTTTATGAAAAGCTGTAAAGTGAGAAGATAATGCTACTTAACCAATAGTTCTAAGGGGCCTGACTAGACAAAGAAAATTGAATTATTTTTAAAAAATTGTAACAGCATGAATATTAACAAAAGCCCAAGCAAAATATTTCTATTTCACTATCCACTCTCTGATGGAAAGAAGATTAAATGCTTCCATAGTATTTTAATTCTGAAGTAGCCTCAGACTTCTGAGAGGTCTTAATTAAGAAGCATCATGTGTCTAGTGGTAGGTTTCCTCATGTTTCTTACATGTTTACATGTTGGCATTGATGCTGCAATGGGCAGATTTTTGCAGAATGCTTATATGTTGTTTCAACGTCAGATCTCACTGGTGAACGTAAAGATTGCAGTAATTCTTTGTTTAAAGCATTGTTTCAGGTAAGAAAATATTGTGCTGTGATAGGATATGTTGCAGATGATAGTATGTTCTGGCTTATTTTGTTTTATATGAAATTCTTAGAAATTATCAATTTGAAAACCAGAAATTATAACTTTATAGTAAGTTTTGCTGGGTTCTAGCTGGATCGGGGAGGGGGTGGTGGTGGTGTTACTGTGAAATTAATAGTAATTTTATTTCAAAATTAAAAATAAATGGTTCTGATTCTTATCCTTTTGCTGTAAAGGTAAATGGAAAATCTGGGTGTATTCTATGTGTGTATGACTTGTTTCACTATGTGAATAGGTAGGATTATGGGATAGTAGAAGAATCTTTCTATACGGCTGAGACTGAATTCCTGAAAGTTATATTTAATATGTTAATATGGACTGCTAAATTTGGGGTTTCTTATAATCACAAATACATTGCAGTAAGCATCTTCACTGGATTAGCAATATTTTATTTTAACATCACCTTTGCTCTGATTTTAAGATCACACATTTTTGTAGTGTGTCTTATTAGAAGGTTTTCTTGTTGAATTTTAGCCCTAGACCTTGACCTAGCCTGGCAATTCATTGTCTACCCTTTGAGTGTTCTCTTTGTCTCTATACCTTTTACTGCAGCCCTGTTTGGAAGAATAATAATGTATGACAGTTTTATAAAATACTAAGTTGTCTTGATGAAAGACTTCTTCATTTACTATATTCTTACCTTTCTTCTTAAACAGCCTATGTCAAGCTCAGTCAGTTTCTTAGAAAATGAAAGATGTCAATGATGTTTGAGATAATCACCTTCTTCTTTATTCTTCCTTTTGCAGTTGGGCACAAATTTGTGGCTTCCAAGTTATCAGTCTAGATGAGGACACAATTTGTCATTTGTTTGCCCTTTGTGTATGTTTTTCATGTATTGTGGATCATTTTTGTCTGGATGTCACGAAGATCATTGTGATCTGCTGCAGTGTAGTTTTGCAGTGTATTATACAACTAATTTGTACATGTACACAAACATAAAAGGAATGAATAGTTTGCTATCTAAGTGCTCCCAGTCAACATACTTCTGTAGGTCAGTCAAATGACTGCCCACACACATGCATGGTAACTTACTGTGCATGTAAGTAAATAGTGTGTGTGTGTGGCTCTGCTGGTGTTTCACTGCACCTCACAATTATAATGGACTCCAGTGTCTAAAAACATAATGTCTAAAACCATACCTTTTTATAATGTATAATTATTAATTTTAATTGCAACATTATTGCTGGTACTGCAGCTTCTATTTCAGCTGTTCAATATTGAAAGGGCACTGACCACCAGCAAAATCTGTTTAAATTGTTCACTGTAATTCTGATGTGCCCTTCTAAAGGCTTATTACTGATTGTGCTTGAAGATGATGCCAGGAAATTTAAAACAGCTTATTCTAATTTAGTCTTTCTTTCTCTGATGTATTTCAGTTATATTCCTTTGTCTTTGAGATAAGTGTAATTTGATACAATACCCTCTGAATATGGAGTAAGTGCCACAGATTGTCTCATGGTGACTTATGGATGGAATGACAGTTCTAGCACCAGATGTAGAGCTCGGAGAGTATGGCATGATGGACAAAAGAATTAATGTCTACATCTAGCTAAAACTGAATAAAAATCTTGAATGGGTAGGTGAAAACTCTGAAAATAGATCTCTGGAAAGAAGTAACACAGATAACATTTACATTTTTCCTAGCAATAGTATTCTAAACTACTTTTACACAGTACACATAAAATGTGCAGTCTAGGTTTCAAGGATGCAGGAGTACTATATTTTATTCTCAGAATAACAAACTAGTAGCATTGAATACTGAATGACTTCAAAATGCCCACTTGGGGATGCATCATCCTTGTGTTTGACTGGTACAATTAGGAATACAGTAAGAGTAGGAATTCTTTTAGTTGTTTGCAAACACTTTTCCCTAATAATAATAAAGTAGTTTCATTTTTTGTTTCTGGTATGTTTCTATTTCTGAACTGGAACAGAGTCCCACTGAAGTTGCCAAAAACCAAGGGCCACTAAGAGCCACTTAACTGTCATGATGTCATGAAGCCACATTATTTGTAATCCAAGAAGTTAACCTGTTGAGATAAACTTAAAAAATCATCTTTGGTGTCTTCCCTACCCTTATCCCCATCAGAACTTTACATCTTTTGGAATTTCAAGTCAGTATAGACTGCTAGTTTCTTAAGTTTGTAAGACAAGAAGTTTTGAAGGGTTGTTTGGGAAAGATGTAAGGCGATTATTTCATTTGAAAGCTGAAAAAGCTGGATTTTTTTCTGTAGCAGAGAAGCAGAATTAAAAGAAGTACTTATCACTGTTCTAAAGACTCTATACAAGAAGAAATTTCTATATTGAGAATTATGGAGGATATTTCAGTTCCAAGTAAAGGTAATACTTTTTGAATTTAGAGAATAGGTATGTGTTACAGCTTTTTGATAAATAACTAAATTTAGTGCTCAAACTCAAGAAATTAGTAGGAAGGTTTTGCAGACTGCTGTATTGTATTTCAGTACTGACCTGGAATAACCCACTTTTTTATTGCTGGTTATTTGTGATAGGAAAGTGCCAGAGACAGAACTATGCAAAATTACTAGGATTTTGGTGAATACTTACAGCTGAAATATGTCCACATATACAATACAGCTGAAAAATGTCCACAGAGTACTACTTTATAATAAAATGTACCACTAACAGCCACAGATGCAAAATGTGCACACATTCCTTGTTAGTCAGCCAGTGTTCTGTCTTGTGTTCTGCACTACCTGAATTAATTACCACTGTTAAGGCACTTTCATATTTCATTTTATGGTTACTCCTTCTTAAGACTGGTCTCTAGACATAAATAGGATGGAAGATGTTCAATTAAGATGCATCTCCTGTTAAGTTGAATTCTGTGTCTTGTATTCAAGTCTTTAAAGGTTTGAGATGCTCTAACTGCTTTGGCTTAATTTGAGTCACCACAACCGTTTCTCTCATTTGTCTTTAAGCCTTTGCTAAACCTTTCATAATTTCAAGTGCAGTTTTGCACTTGAGATTGAAGAGTGACAGAACCTACCACTGACACTGTAGATACTCCATGTCTGTGTTGCTGTCTCCATCAGTGTCTCAATATTCCTTTTCTCCATCTGTTGGACTTCCTGATATGGAATACTTCATGTATGAAGATGAGATAGACCCATCTGAAGGCCTGAAACTCTGGTTCTTTGTTATTTGTTTAGTACTCCTTGTTATTTCTTATCCAGCAATAAGTCAGCACCAGGTAAATAGAAGGCAAGGGATTTTTCTTTCCCTCCTTTCCTTCCATTGTGTATAGGAAGAGACACATTGTATGGCTACAGCGTTTGTCTTCATGTTTTCATATAACTTCCAGTACTAAGTGAAAGTAAAACCAACTTACAAAACAATTTTACTTTCCAGAAGTGCTCACAATACAAGTATCAAAAAGGCCATGTGTGATTGAATTAGCACTGAGAGACTTCTATGGAAATCTGCTTTTTAAAAGTATGCTCTAATGGTACTATTTTTCAACAGTTTACTATTTCAGTCAGGTCAACCGCAGCCATTTCTAGGTAGAAAATGCAGGGCTGTGGTATTACACTTTAATGATTGGATGCTGTTGGGTAGAAAAATTATCTAATAAAACGCATTTGTGTCTGTTGTGGTTTGACATCTATCAGAAATGCTTCTTTGTTTTGTACTTCCATGTAACTTATATCCATTACATGCTTTTTTTTGCCTAAAAGTTGCTATGACCTTCTGAGAATAATTTCACTTTGATTTTTTTTACTTTTTTCTTGAGCTGAATTGCTTAGAAATAGGTCTGAAATTTTAAAAGCTGCCTGAGCATTCTGAATGCCTGATTTTCCCTTAATTTCAGATCATATAAGTGGCTTTGAAAAAGATAGCACAAAGGCTAAGTCACCCTAGGGTGACATTTCAAATTTGCTGAAGTTGATGGTAAAATCTACATTGATTTGAGCAAGACTAAGGAGTTTCCCTTACATGGTGCTGGGATAAGGCTCTAAACTAGTCAAAAATCCATTCATTAGGCAAAAAAAAATGAAGCAGGTCTTTAATATTAAGGGAGACTATCTCTGTTCATTTGAATGAAGTTAACCTCATGCTTAAAGGTAGGTACTTTCATACTTTCACTGAGTGCAAGACTGAGAGAAAGTCAGTTTTGGTGTCATTATAGTGGGAAAAACTTGCCTAGACTGTCGAGAGGTAAAGTGCTGAAATTGCTTGAAGCAGAGAGGACTTGACATTTCTCTTTAAATCTGTTGCGGTTTGGCTTTATTTTTGTGAACATAATTTGTAAAAGGAAAGGTCAAATCATCTCAGAAGTAGATGTCTGTCTTAAGCTAGGTAGGTAATGGGTGTGGATAGCATAACCATTCACACTGCAAGCTTTCAGAGAGAAAGCCCTAAGAAAATTCTAGTGTAATTTAATAGGGACTGTCTTTTCAGTTGGAAGCATTTTGCTATACACAAATGTAGTCCTTTCCAAAAAGTTTAAGAGGCATAACTGAAGTTGCTTTTGACAGGAAGTAAACTGTATGCATAAACTCAAATTAATGCTGTATTTTATAGGCTCCAGCATGGCCAGCATTGTTGAATAGCAATTTCTGACAAGTATGCATATGCTTTCTTAACACATTTTCACTAGACCTAAGGGCCAGAGAACTTCATCATCTTCTAAAGTATTAAGTAGCAAAATCCTTTATTGGATTTTTCCTCTTACTAAGGAATATCTATTTATTTGCTGAGTTGAAAGGGACCCACAAGGATAATAATTTGTAATGTGTGTATGTAATGATAGAGTTCTTTTTTACATTAAATATTTTTTATGCCACTTATATATCTCAAGACCATTGAAAAGATGAATAGAAACAATGTTAACCCGTCCTTCACTTTTATAAGCTTTTCTGGACCTGTTTTTGATGTCTTGATAGTTTTAAGAAATAGTAATGAAATGCATCCCCCTCCCTCTCCTAACATAACACACAAAAACACCCAAGACAACTCCATATGCAAAAGGAAACCTTAAGTTGTTAAGCTTATTGAGGCATAGAGAAGTGCTTGTAAATTGAAAGAGAAGAAAGGTAACAGTTAAACTATTTATTGCTGATCTGAGAAACAAATCCTAGAATGACAATGTGTGACTAATGAAAGTGCTAGTTGATAAAAGATCAGACTACTTCATTTGCATTCTGCCTTTTGTTTGCTCTGCAGACATTACAAAAACCTTTTAAAAAACAGCTGCACTGTATTTTTTTTTTAATTCTTTATATATTAGGATATAATAGTCAGTGTTTCCATGTACCCACCTCTTTATATTTGTAAGTTTTAGAGCCTGATTTCTATGCTACACTGCCTTGATAATTTATAACAGTTCTGCATCAAACAAGCAATCCTATTACGAAATAAAAGCATTCTTCTACCAGTTCTCTTGGTTTTAGTGTTCATGTAGTAGTGATTGGTGATTTTTTTTTTCAGGTTTTGTACCTTGGCCTAGTTAGAAATTTAAAAGGTACATTGGGAGAACTGGTTCAGTTCCATTCAGAGGTAAATATAAACATCTATTAAAAAAATAAAATCCAATTATCTATATTAAAGAAACCAATCTTCAAATCTTGTTTTTATTGAATTAGAAGGCTGATTAAAATGAGGAAATACTTCAAGTGCTACAGGCTTTACTATTTTTTAAATGAAATCAATGAAATCCAAGTGTATTATCATGTTATCTTGCTTTCATGATTTAGAGCCAAAAATGATATAAGAAAGCTATGGAATAGCTTTTTCTTTCTTTTATTTTTTTTTAACTTTTTTTTTTTATTTTGGTAAGAACATGCTAAAAAAGTTTCAGCTAAAATATTTCAGTTCAATCTGTCAATATCTATTTTGTTTTAACTTGCAGCTCAAATATGAATTTATTACTTGGAACTTTTTTCAGATAAACTTGAGACATCAAGGCTGGATGAACAGTACATAAATTGTGGGAAACAACATTTAAAATAACCAAATTTCCCAAGTTTTTTCCCTTCATGAGTTTTTTTTTCCTTCAACCTTTTAATTTTAGTTAATTTTTATGAACTATCAGTAAAATACAAAAGAATACACAATTTTTAAGTGTTTGAGATGTAGGAAGGAGCACCCCAGCCTACAGATTCTGGGTTCATCTGCTTCAGTTTTAGGGATGTCAAATTTAACCTTTTTCTACGACAAAATAGAAACCAGCTGGTTTAGAGCTCTGTGTATTTGTACCCAAGGCATCAATCCTGCATAAAATCTTGGCTTCACAGGCATGAAATCCATAGGCCTCTGACTTCTAGGAGGTGTCAGTGGTAGTGATTTTGATACCTATATGTAAAATAGGATGTTAGTGTTTGTGGGTTTTTTTGTTCTCTCCCCTCCACCCCTGTTCTACTCTAGTAACAAAATGGTGCTCTGGCTTAAGTCTTCAACTTATGCCCTTTACCCTTGACCTTCATTCTCTGTTTAGCCTATGAATGGGGATGTTATAGATGAATAAAAAGAATAAAAACTTTACTTAAAAATGATGGTCTAATTTTGTGTGGAGCAGTTATAGAATTGAATGCAGCCAGAAAACAATTAAAGTTCAGACAGCTAGTTGAAATTTGATGGATCAAGACTGAAGGAGAATGGATTCCTTCATAAGACTAGCAAAGTCCTTGGTCTGTGTGCTAAAGATTACTTGAATTTCTTACTAAGTGTTTCAATAATTAAACTTGAAATGTAATAAAATATTTACAAATAAGTGTGTTTGACAACTTCATCATCTTTGTATTTTAGGATTCAACAGAACGTTTCATCTTACTGCAAACTTTTTATTACTTTTGAATGAAATACTGAATCTTTGAACATGCTCCCTGCTGTGGTATTTAAGTGCAGTCAATGTCTTATAATGAACCTACTGTCTAACAAAAAGTACTTTAAAAATGCAATAACATCTGAACTTCTTTATTAGAAAACTATAAGTGTGCATTTAAATCTTTAGGGAGTTAAATATATGACCAAATAGAATGTTTGCATTTGTCACTCTGACTTAAATTAAACACAGTCATTCTCATTCTACATGTCTTTTGCACTATATTTTAAATATTGAAAAATTATGTTGGCAGTGAGTTTAAACACTGTTGCTGAGGATACTTAGAACTGATCTCAAATTATTAAAACGGAAACCTAAACCAAGGTTCTGAGTGCATTGTTATAATAGCCTTATCTTTCTTTAACTGGATTTTAACTCTGTCTTTAGATTAAGCACTGCTTACCTCTGCCCTCTTTCTGGCTTAAGCCTTTTGTTTACCTGTAGTTTTGTGACAGAAAACTACAACAAAAAACTTCTAGCACAAGTAGACAAATGTTAATCTCAGTTAATAGGAAAAAATGTTGTACATTCTGGATGCAATTATCCCATCTCAAGGGTACAGTGAAGAACACGCAGAAATTAAAGCAATGGGCTACTCTTCCAGCTTATGGAATGTATTGTGTATCCTTATGGTAGTTCTATCATTTTGTTGAATCCTATAGATAGGAGCTGTGAACTTGAGATAGACAGTGAATGACATGAGTAGCTTTCATTCTAAATGTAAATTCTACTTAAAAATGAGCAACACTTACAGCTATTTGCCTAAGATTATAAGCTGTCTTAGAAAAAGACCTAATTTCTTCAAATATTTGTCAGTTCTTGAAAGGCTGTGGTTGTAATTTGGCAGTATAACATCTCTTGAAGTAAGTGGGCTTATAGGGCAAGAATTTCTAAGTAACAATTCTAGATCTCTTCTGTTGTAGAAGCTGATGTTGAGTTAAAAGACTTACCTTCCCTGCTTAGAGGTATTTTCCCATCTTGTTGATTCTATAATTCTAGGATTATCAACACCAACCACTAACCCAAAACTGCCATGTTCACTACTAAACTGTGTCCCCAAGTGCCACATCTACATGTTTTTTAACTACCTCCTGAGAGGGTGACCCTCCTACTTCCTTGGGCAACCTGTTCCAGTGCTTGACAACCCTTTTGTTGAAGAAATTTTTCCTAATATCCAATCTAAACTTCCTCTTATGATTCAACTTGCGGGCATTTCTTCTCATCCTGTCGTTGGTTACCTGGGAGAAGAGGCCAACCTCCACCTGGCTACAGCCTACTTTCAGGGAGTACTAGAGAATAAGTTCCCCCGAGCTTCTTTTTCTCCAGGAGAAACACCCCCAGCTCCCTCAGCCCCTCCCCACAGGACTTGTGCTCCAGACTCTTCCCCAGCTTCATTGTCCTTCTCTGGACATGCTCCAGCACCTCAATGTCTTTCTTGTAGTGAGGGGCCCAGAACTGATGTGTGGCCTCCCCTCTGCCAAGTACAGGGGGACAATCGCTGCCCTGGTCCTGCTGGTCACACTGTTGCTGATCCAGGCCAGAATGCCATTGGCCTTCTTGGCTACCTGGGCACAGCTGGCTCATGTTCAGCTGCCGTCAACCAACACACCCAGGGTCTTTTCAGAGAGGTTTACTTAATGTAAAACCAGCATGTTTTTGTACAATTTCTCTCACTGTCCTAGAAGGTAGGATCTAGAACTATTAGAAGTCACCATCCAATTTCCAATCTCAATTTACTACTTTCCAGGCCTTACGTGCTTTTATCACTTACAAGACTTTCCAATTCCTAAATTTTATTTTTCTAAGAAGGCCAAATCTTTCAGGTTTTATTTTATTGTTTTGAAATCTTCTAGGCTTCTCTTGAAAAATATGTATATTTCTGTATTTCTTTTATTATATAACAACCTTTTTAGATAATTTTCAAATATGACAAACGGCCTTTTTCAGAGCTCTTACTACTTTTTGTTTGCATATCATGAAGAAGTGTTATTATACTTGTTCCTTTTCCAAGAGTTTTGTTGACAAAATTTAGTTTTTCATAGTAGTTATTTATAGAAACAGTCAAACTAGTGTGTTGGTTTTGCTCAGCCTGGATTTTGGTAGTGGGGAGACCACAGAGGTGGTTCCTGTGAGAAGCTGCTAGAAGCTTCCACCATGTCTGTCTGAGGCAATCCCTGACGGCTCTGAAGATGGACATGCTGCTGGCCAAGGCTATGCCAATTAAAGATGATGGTAATGCCTCTGTGGTATCATATTTAAGAAGAAATAAGAAGAAAACTAGTGGCAGTTTTAATTCCAGCCAGAGAAGAGGAGGAGGTGAGAACATGTGAGGGAAAACAACATGGAGACACCAAGGTCAGTGAAGGAGGGGGAGGAGGTGCTCTGGGTGCCGGAGCTGAGATTCCTCTGCAGGCCGTGGTGCAGACCACGGTGAAGCAGCTGTGCCCTTGCAGCCCATGGGGATCCACGGGGGATGCAGAGATCCACCTGCAGCCCGTGGGGGAGGTGCCCATGCTGGAGCAGGTGGATGCCTGGAGGAGTCTGTGATGCATTGGGAATCCTAGCAGAGAGAGAGGGCCCTTGCTTCCAGGCTAGAGCAGCCTGTCCTTGGAGGACTGCACCCTGTGGAAGAGTGACCCACACCACAACAGTTTTGGGAGGACTGTGTGCCCGTGGTAGGAGGGACTCACACTGCAGCAGTTTTGGGAGGATTGCTGCTCGTGAGATTTGGAGTCACGCTGCAGAAGTTCATGGAGAACTGTCTCCTGTGGGAAGGACCCCATGGCATAGCAGGGGAAGGACTCCTCTCCCTGAGCAGCGGAAGAAAAATATCAGGTGACAAACTGACAAAACCCCCATACCCTGTCTCCCTGAACTGTTGTTGGTGGGAAGGAGGGAAGGGTTGGGGGAAGAAAAGGAGGTTTTAAGGGCTTATTTTACTTCTCATTATCTTTGATTTTGTTAGTAATAAATTCACTTTGCACCTCTAAGTTGAGCCTGTTCTGCTCTTGGAGTGTTTTCTCCTGGTCCTTATCTCAACTCATGAAGCCTTCATTAAATTTCTCTCTCCTCTGCCCAGCTGTGGCAGGGGAAGGTGAGTGAGCGACTTTCGTGAGTGCCTGGCATTTGGCCAGTGTCAAACCACAACAGCTAGCTAAAAATAAAACCCGGAAGCTTATTGCTTTAGATGAGAGACCAACTTTTAAACAGTTTTCCCCCCGCTTCATGATTGATACAGGTAACCTGTATTCCTTTTGTGCACTTCTCATGATGATTTAATGATTATTTTTGCAAGTTTTTCTATAGTATGTGATTTTTGAAATTTGACTGCAAAAATAATTAATTATCCTTGTATTATTGTATCAGATACTGACTGGTTCACTCGCCTTTGAGAAGTGCTTCCTGTTCATTTTCAGCTTCTGCTATACATTTTTAGTTTTAGTTTATGGCAATTAACAGATTATTCTGCATGTGATGAGTACCTGATGTGCCAAATACCAGCAGATTAAAGAATTTCCCAAATACTTAATGTCTTGCTAAGAATCTGTTCAGATAGCGTTCATAAAAGCAGACTTATCTGTATCTGTACTATCTATTGCTAAATATTTTTGAGCAGAAGTTAGTAGGCTTTTGTAGTCTTTGAGTGTGATGATGACAGGATGGTGCAGGAGAAAAAGAAGAAACAAGGAACTTTAAGTTACATGTAAACTATTGGATGAGTGATGGAAGATAATAAAAATTTAGGAAGTAGACATCCTAAATTTTCCTCCATGCCAGCTTATCTGGGAGAAATGTGTAACACTGTGCTTAAGTGCCATTTTTCTGGTTTGATTTTTTTTCTTCTGTCTGGAGGAAAAAGGCTTGTAAGTAGCCTAATATCCACTTTAAAAGTACAAAAGTTAAAAATAGACCAAAAACAAACAGAAAAAACCAAAGGGTACCATCCCTCACTTCTGTGATCTGTAAGTTACTTGGAATCTACACGCAGAATTTGGAACAAGAATTTGCTTATTGGAAGTTGAGATGGAATTCAATTTGTGCCATCCGTCACATGTATTGAAGGTTGTATTCCTCTATTGAGGTGTGCAAATAGCTTGCTAAATGCCAGTAATGTCCAGAACACAGTTCTTTTGGGGAGAATATCTTCTATTTAAAGGGAGAATATTTCTCTTCTCTTTATCAAATAGAGAAGTATAGTTCAATGTAATCAAAGCTTGCTATGGGGCTTGTGATTAAGCTTTTTTCTGCACGTTACTTGAAGTATATGCTGTCTATAAAGCAGTCATGGTAGCTTAGAGAATTTAGAATTAATCTTTTGCTCTTTTGCTTTTATACTATATCTAGAAGTTTAAAAGTACTTTTGTAAACATCTGTAGTATTTCCTTTTTTATGCTTGTTTGTGTTCTGCATAATGAATATGTTGTCCCGGGAAAGCAGTATTTCAAACAGAAAAAAATATTGCAGGAATATCTCTTGCATTGCTACATCTTCATGTCACAGAAATACTTGTACAGGTTCCTTTCCACTTTGTCCCCTCTTTGTCAGAGCAGAACAGGATGACTACTTTGAAAATGAACTCCTTCACATCTCTGCAGAATGCTTAGCAACAGATGTTTTGGAATTTCATAGTGCTGCATTAGGCTGCTAAGTCAAAATTTGTTTGCAGAAAGGCAGCAATCTTCTATGGTGAGTGACTCTCATCACAATCTCATTGCTGCACAACATGGTATGAGTTTGAAAATGAGCGTGTGCGTTTTGGTGAGTCATGTAAACTCCTTCAGAATGGACCTGCAAAAAGACTTTCCTTGTTAGTTGGTGTGAGAAGTTAGTGGATAATGCATGGTAAAAGAAGAACTTCTTCACTGAAATAAGGCAGTCAAGTTAAAATAATTTTGCCTGCTATTGCAGTGCAATCGGGGCACATTTTCTTGTATTGGAGGTTTAACGATACCTTCTCTTTTGTTAAGTATATCTTGCTGCTTGTGCCATACAAACAGGGAGTTCCATGTGAACCGAGCAGCGGCTGCCGCTGTTTCTCCAGAAGGTGGTAGCATTGCTCTGTACTAGTTCAGAGCATTTGCATCCTCCTCTGTTACTTCCAGGCCTTTATTCATGAATGCCTTATTCGTGCTCAGGAGCCATGCTTCTGTAGTATATTTTATATTTAAATAACTAAAGATTATTTGTAAATTCAGGTTTGTTGCCTGTTTGTTTTTTGTTGTTTTTTTTTGGTTTTGTTTTTTTTTTATGCTTTAGAAGTGTATTTTTTATTTTGTTGCTTTCTAAGTCAATCTTTGGGGATTTTGCTCTTCAGTACTGAAACAATGAATGCAACATGCACATGAAATAGATCTAAAAAATGCAAAGCCATAGATTCACAGCAGAAACAGTCTTGGAGGATCTTCTGCTTGAATTTAGGCTCCAAAGAGGTATTACCCTATTGTGCAAGTGGAGAAGTGAAGTGAACTGATTTTAAGATGAGCTACACAATACAGCTTCAGCCCTGGGAGCTGTGTGCAGCGTACTCCAGGACTGTGCAAAGCCTGGCAAGGCTGGAGTAAAGGACCTTGGTCTGGCATGGATGAAAACTGGTATCCTGCCCTTGTGGCTGTGACACTGAGAAAGCTGAGCCTATTGCTCAGCCGCTAAAATCCATGGTGGTGAGGCTGCTTTCTGGTTTGATTCCTACTCTCCGATTTTTCAGTGGCAGTGGATTGTACCTGACTGTCAGTTCTGACAGCAGCATGTTTTTTAATAGTAGAAGGCTTTCCCAGTAGAACAAGCTGCAGCAGAGAAAATGCTTGTTTTCCTTCTGTGTTTCCTTAAACCTCACAAACCTGATAATAAGCCTGATGTTTTCTTACACAGAAGGATTAAAAGAAAAATTATTTATCATTTTTATGAGGAAATCCATACTAAAGTTAACAGTATACATGAAAAGTGATATTTCAAGAGAAGAAAAAAGAAATAAACTTTAGAACAGGAAAACCACTACTACCTCAATACAATCAAAACTTACTATAGTATGAGGTAATCTCTATACCTAAGAATAAGAGAGAAGCAAGTTCAAAGCCAGTTACCTTGATAGATGAGGATTATCTAAGGAAGCAGAGCTCCAAGTGGCCTTTTGAAATGCTGAATTTAGAGATAGAACACTACAAAAGGCTCTCAGTTGTTATTATGAGAGCAATTTGTAAATGAAATAACTGTGTTTTAGATTCTTGTGCACTATATATTTGGGGGAATATTAATGTAAAGGATCCTTGTCATTTAAAGGGCTGTAAGGTTTCTCCAGGAGCAGGTGGGAAGTTCCCTGTAGGATGGTGAGAAATGAAAACTTGTAGGAATGGGTGGGGAAGGAGATCACTTCTAGCTTGGAGCAGAACCCACATGCCTTGGATTTGTATTCAGTGTAGTTGAGCTGTGTGAAAGCAGCTCTGGGCCATTGCAATGATGATGGAAGACACTGGATTTGTACAAATGGTAGTGCTGGCATAATAGTGGACTTCAGGGCACTTGGTTTCTGTTAAGAAGCCGTAGAGTCTGGCTTCTGCTTCTCTGCAAAAACCCGTCCCTTCTAGCAATTTATCATAGCACCTCACAGAAAAGAAATTCCTATATCTGCACAGAAAGAGAGCAACTGTAGTGCAGCACTGAACTCAAGAATGAGTAATGTCAGTTCAGTTGCAAGATGGGGCTAATAATGTATTAAACAAAAGTTTCTTGATAGCCTGATTTGCAAGGATTTTTTAAATATGCTGATATTTAACACTATGAGTTTCTGTATGTCTTGAAACTTAGCCTGGGTGCTTAGTATATATGAGATTGCTTCTGCATGTACACCTTTAATAAATTAAATAAATGATCCATCTGTAAATACTGTCTTCCAGGCTGTGTAACTGCAATAGTGCAAACATCACTTCTTCACCAATCTCTGTGGTTAAAACTGAAAAATATGTCCAGTTTCTAGCTTTTGAATACAATAAGAAAAACAGCCATGAAGATATGTATACCTGACACCTCTTTAAAATATAAACCCACTTCTTTTCCCTGGGGTCTTTATTCTCTTAAAATGTTAATGAATCTATTGCACTAAACTTGATAAATGTTCTATCAGTTGTTGAAGTATAGGCCAAATTTTCTCAGTTTTAACTCCCTTCTCCCCATTTTACTGTTTCCTTGCAGCATGAGTTCAGTGGAAGCAGAGTCTTGTGTCTTCTATCTGATGGGGCAGCCCACAAAAAAATATTGAAAGACCACAGCGGAGCTAGGCTGGGCTGTATTTTTCTACATCACATTTTTCCAAGGAAGTTGCTTGCTGGATCTGTCTTGCCTTCCTAGCAGACCCCCACTATTTTCCAGAATTTAATGTTCAAACAAATTCTCTCTAAATCACCTTTCTCTGCAGAAACAGATGTAATAAATCATAGACACAGGAGACAGGTGATGTAGAAACCTATTTGACAATAGTAGTTGTTGTTTATTTCTTTCTAATGACTTTATGACATGCTTTTTGTTTGATGATTCTGATATCTGCTAAAGTTAGAATGGAAAATCAGACCAAGGCAAACTCCTAAATCATGCAGATCTATAGGTATCAATTAAACTTCAAAATTTCCAAGGCAAAGTGTCTTCAGAGGAACTCGGGCTTCTTCCTGTCCTTGCCCAGTGAATTCCCCAGTGCTACTGAATGCTCCTCTGAATGACTCCTGATTTTTTTTCTGAAGTCTTGAAGCCGATTTCCCTCTAGATGACAGGACCGCTTTAGGCTTCATAGTAGTCATTGAGTTATTAATGGCCCCTGGTCCCCAAGGTGGTTCTGCTAATTTAGTTGCTGGGAGAATTTTATATATCGTGAATAACTGAGGAGGGGTAGGTGAGAAACAGCTTATGAGCACTCTGCATGGAGCACTTCCTGAGTGATACATCTGCTGCTCTGACATTCACCTGTATCTCTGAGCTACTCTTCAGTGATACTGTTTACCATGGAAGAATATACTATATATTGATATAGTATATCAATATATTAAGCTTCTCCGTTATGTATTCATAGGGCACAAAAGGCAAATTTCACATGAAATAGAAATGAAATCTCTACTGCAATCTTTGTGCATTCATTTATTTCAAGTAGTACAGGTAACATCAAGGTATTCTATCAGTGAGTGGTGCTTTTCTCACTTGAGCAAAAGCAGCAATGGTTGTGTGTTGTTGGCATATCAAGTCACCTTCCCACTGTTTGCTTATTTTGTTTTACAGTAGCAATTCCACACAAGCAGGGTCAAAACCATTGCTCTGACATCACCACTTTCTTTTTATACTTAAATAATAATAAAGTAATAAAGGCTTTCTTTTATCTTTTGTGGAAATAATTAATCTGCTGAGAAAACCTAGGGGTTCTGTCATGGAAGTGGGATTTAAACATTTTGGCATTCAATACCAGTTAAAGGAATTTAACAAAAAAGCTATTTATTTTTCCTTTCATGAAGGGTTATTCTCTGTATGTAAAATGGTGACAAACAGTATCTTCTTCTCTGAGATGCTCTTAGAGTTATAAAAAATGTAGGAAGATGCAGCAAATTAGGACGCTTGGTTCAGGGAGATAAGTACTGTAGCGTCCCCCTTTTTATAATTATAAAAATGGTCTTGGTTACCACTGAAGGAGGTTTTTCAAGCACTATTTGTAATAGTGTTACTTCAGGTTGTACCTAAAATGATTGCCATTATAGTCTGTTTTGAAAAACAGGATGAAATGAAGAGTTCAGTAAAGCAATCTGTGAAAGCAGCGCAGGACTGCCAAAGTGATTTTGTTAATATGCTCTTAATAGGTATGAGAAGCTCTGAGATGATTCCAAAGTTATCCAGGAATTTGAAATCTGCTTTGATTATGCTCATGTATTTGTATGATATTTGGACCAAATTACAAACTCATTTGTAGCTGATAATTTTCTGTCCTTACTAGAATGACGTTAATGTTAATTCTCCTGACAACTGGGACAGGAATAATTTTCTGCTTCATTCAATTTAGCACAAGTTTGAAAAGGAGGTTGTGTGGAAGTAGATAACCTTTTTCATGAGAGATAAATACTTTTAAAAATTCAGTTTTCCCTTTCCTGACACTAAGAAGTCTATAAACCTAAGTAATTCTTACATCTGCATAACTTATAGATCAGCATATTGCGAAAAACTTTCCTGAAGCTTAAATTTATAGAAGTTTCCTGACAATAAAAATTGAAAACTATATTTCCAGTTTTAATCTAAACACCGTCTTGTTATCTTAAACATCATGGCTTTGTGAAGCTAATTTTTCCTGTCAACACAGAAAGAAATACCTGTTGCTTCTGTAATATAAAATTGATAGAAACACTGTTTCTGAAGACTTTGTTGCAGTGGCTTCCAAGAGGTGATCTAGTGAGATCAGCAGATTAGTGGATCTAGGTGGTCAGTAAAACATATTATTGAATAATTGTGTTAATTATGTTTGATTTTGTAAATTGATTAATGCAAGTATGATGGTGATGAAGATAATCCTGTGAAAGAAGAAAATGACTGAACTATTATATCCATTTTATATTTGAGATTGTGTTAAGCAAACCTTTCTGACATTCCTATTCTTTAAACTTTGAACGAAATATCTCAGAAACAGATAGCTGTGAAATATTTCTTATCGAGTTTTTTATAAGTATTTTAAATGCTTACAATTACGTCTCAGAGTTCCTCATTTAAATGGTACTATATAATATGGTAAATTTTACAGTCTTATGATGCATTTTATTTATTTTAAGAAGCCAGTAAATATACTTTGTTAGACATCTGGAAACCTTGAATCAAACTCTAAATATGTTGGAGAAAGACGAATATGCTGCTTTCTCTGGAAAAAAAAAATGTATTTGAGCTTAGAAAACTTGTAGAAAAGAAGGGCTTATTTAAACCAATTTCAATTCCTATTATTCAAAACAAGCCATCTTTGAGAATTTACTGAACACAGGAGCTAAGTACATAAAGACATTTTAAGCATTTCGTGTCTAAGTGCCAGGGCAGTGAAATCCCTGTTTCCCGTGAGTGCTGTTTTGTTGCGTGCTTATGAACTGACAAGGCTGCTTGAATGGCTGTGCAAGGAGAGCAGATGAATTAGCCAAAGTAAGCAAAATGTCAGCAAGTTGTGTTCCAAAAGAGATGTATTGTGTACCTCAGTGCTGGTGTAGAAAAATACAGTATTCTTGAGTCTTTCACTTGCATAATATCACTTAAAAATAGAACCAAGAACAGAAAAGTGACAATGACTGTGTTTTCATTCACCTATTAAATCAAAACTTAGGAAGGTGAGAAAACTAAATAGCATACTGGAACTATTAAATTTCTGATAAAATTTACATGGAAATTTGCAGTTGTAACAGAAACACACATGATTTAGATTACAGTTGAGTCACTAAAGTTTTTTTAAATTTTTTTTTAAACTAAGTTTTCATTCAAGAATCATCCTGGAGTGATTCTATTTCTTTCCAGAAATGAAAGAAAGCTTACATTGTCTGTTGAAAAGAGCTGTATCAAACCAAAGTTTTTAAATCAATATAGCAGAAGTAGTGGGCAAGGAAGCAAGTAACTTCCCTGAGATTTACCTCTTCTGTCTGAATGGATACTTAATAAAGGACATGGGAAAAAAGGACAACAGTAAAATAAGTTCCTTGTTTCTTTCAGGTATTGGCCATTCTTGTGCTCAGTATTTTTAAATAAATGAACTTTCATGTGAACATTTTGTTGCAAGAAGGATATTTTCAATTGGAACAGCATTGGCAGGATTTGTTTTCATCTGATCTATTTAGAAATTAATTGTAGATAGAGTACTGTATCAATGTTGTGAGCTATGAACATGCTAAGAGCCTTGCAAGCGTAAAGCAGTGACAAAAGGTCTGCAAGTCACAAGTTTGTGTTATAAAATAAGTTGTAATTTAATTTCTTCAGAAGATGACTTTGTAAAGGAAAAGAGGTTCAAAACTGGATCAGAAAACTGCACATCCAGCTTTCTCTGCAGCTTGCAAAAGAGGATATCAGGAATGACAGAAAAATATATTTTCCAAAGTTTTAAGGAGCCTGTTACTTGTTCAAAGCACCTGAGATTATCCTTTCTTGCTTTGCTTATGACTAGCATCTCACCACTGAATTGCTCCAAACCGAGCCTAGAGAAACTTCACAGGCAGAGTCAGAGAAGCAGGCATTTGCTTTATTCAGTGCAGGGTGCATGGGGGATCGCTTCTCCTAACGTACACACAGCATTCTACACAGCACCATATATGGTTAAATTTCATGAATATTCATTACATTCCTTGGGATAGGAGTGGTTATACAAATTACTTCTCAGAAGTCATGAATATCATTAGCATACGTCATGCGCAAGCACAGTGTACTCTGATGGTCTCACTGAGGAAGGCTCCGTGTCTTCCTCCGAGGTCTTTCTGATGAAGGCTAGTGGTCTTCCTCACAATGCACTTTTCACCTTTCTTTCTGAAGCATGCGCAGTCCTTCACTGGCTGATTCAACAGTTTCTGCGCTGGTTTCCACAGGTTCTGTTCCTCTTATCCTGTCAAGGTACATTCTGTTTCTCTTATCTTGATAAGGCTGAGGTGCGTTCTGCTTCTTAGGCTTGTGATTAATATTTGCTGACTCTTAATAGTTAACTCAGGCTTACATGAGTTAATTATTGATCAAATCCTTTCACCACCAGGCTGGAGGTGACATGGAGGAACTTTGTCCTGCTGACACTTCTATTCATGGTACTTATGTCTCTGTTAAATGCCAGCTGAATGTCACTGCTGCTCACCAGCCAAGGCGGCAGAATAAGGGAAAACCTCTGTCCCCAGGATGTAGCAGGAAGGACAGACAGGTTCCCAGCGAGCTGCAAGGCTCTAAAGCACGGCATGATTAACACCTTGTCACAAGTCATGCTGTGTGTGCCTTTAGCACCAGGAGTTACAGGATATGCTGGGTTTACTCACTGCTGGCACACAAGGCTGCAGTTCAGTGAGACTAATCAGACCTCGTGTGGCTTTTTGCATACCTGTGTGTTAAGGTTTTGTTCTGGCAGGACTTTCCTTTCCATCTTATGCTCTACCCTGACCCCCATCTGTCAGACTGTAAAGGCTTCAAGCTGCTACATAGTTTCAACTTCTTACATGGAATCTGAGGCTTCATCATATGCTAGGGATGGCGGAGGCGTGTCCTGTTATTTGTCCAAGTTGAAGCGAGGGACAACATCAGGGTCCTGGCACTGCTCCAGTGTTCAAAGTCTTTGCCAAAATAGGATAGTATCAGTAGGAGAGTTGAAACAGCCTAAAAACTTCACCTGTGCTGTTAGAGGAAAGTGGTGTGGAGGAGGGAGATGGGAAAGAGATTGCTGTGGATGGCTCATCTGGCAGAAGCAAATGATCATTGAAACAAGATCCTTTTGATGAAAGTGTATGTTTTCCAGCTGATCAGAAGAAGATAAAAATGCTGCATTCTGCCAGTGAAATTGAATTTATTTTGGAGTTGGAAGTATATTGGAAACCTCTAATGTTTTTTATATCTCCTAAGATCACCATATTTCAACAAATTTGAGTAAAATTAAACCTGATTTAAAAAATGAAAGCCTGCTTTCAGCTTGATATGATAAGTTAACACTGTAAAGGTGATGAAAAAAGAAGATTAATGTTATCTACTGCTAGCTTAAATATTTTTGCTCTTGTTCTTACCTATCCTCTGAAAAAAGGCAGAAAAGAGTGATGCAAAATCCTCTTATCATTAGTTGCTCTACACAGTTCTCTAAAACCTCTGAAAATTAATTCTAAGGACTAAACTGTGCTTTAATGTGCCATGACAAGCAATGCCTTGTCTAATAATCTTACTGAAACAAAATCTTGTTCTTGCATTTCTACGACCTTCAGTGCCCAATTGGTTTTGATGTCAGCTGAAGGCATTCATACGGGAGTTGTTTGTTGTTAGGCTCTTGAAGGCCTGCTTCTTTTTAAACAGTGTTGGCAACTTTGGGAAAAAGCAGGAATGCTCAATTTTAATATGTCTATTAAAAAGATGAAGGCAAAATATTTTCAGGGAAGTAGTAATGTAAATTCTAATCCATTCAAATTCTCATCCATTACGGTCTTCTGAAGTCTTGGAGAAAGTATTTCCTTGAAGGCAAGGTGAGAATTATATCTTTTGAGAGGAATTAATTTCAAAGCTAATTTTTAAATTTGTCTTTGTATCCTGATGCCTATGGCTGAGTAAATTTTTTGTGTTATAGGAATGTCATAATTATGAATATAATATAAATTATTCAATATAATTCTGGATTTAAGAAGCCACCAACTATTAATATAAGAGATTTTTAAGTACTTCAGAACCCAAAAATTAAGTTGGGAGCACAGTAGCTTTTAGGCTGTTGCAAATGGTCACCCACTTCAGTAAGCCGAGTAAAACTTTCCAAATATTATTATATCATGCATGCTAGAAAAGTTAAATATAGTAGTATAGTAACCACAAATATACTATGAAATCCTCTAATAAAGAAACAAACATATGGGGCTCTAGATTAGAAGTTGACAGGTTCTTCCTCTCAGTACTGACTGTATGCAAATTCTGCCAGAGGTGTGCAGTGAAAATCAAACTGAACTTTGCAATTTGCATTTCAATTGCAGGGGAACTTGGAGCCAGTCTCACTGGAAATTATCACTGTTCATATGTGTTACACCATGGCAAAGGATGTTGTTAATAGTATGAAGTATGACATCAAAAGCGAGTAATTTGACTTCCTAATTACCTGCTAAAAATCTTGTTAAAAATGCATCATAACAGAAAGCTGACAATGACTATGAGCATGTGTGGAAGATCTTAAGAAAAACTCCAAATATCTTCGAACTTATTTGTACTCTTTGTACAAGTCCTTCCTTTTTAATAGATTCCTCTTTTTTTCCTTAACAATATGGGGCGTTTATGATTTTCAGCATCTTTAGTCTTTTTTTTATAACTCAATTTTCTACACCCCTCTTTTGCCTTTGCTCACCTGTTTTTAAAATAGTGTGTTTATATATGTCTAGCACTGAGCTTTTTAGAGAGTAGGAGCTTATTTCTTCAGAGAAATCAGGTAATATTTTAAGCTTGTTATCAATCTTATCCATTTATTTTAGATATCCTAAAAAGATGTCTTTTTAGAAGGTTTTTGTTTTATGAATCCTTCAGTTTTATGTTTGTATTCTATTTAAATAAAATAATATATCTGCTATCCAACACCATGCTATTGCCTTTTCTGAAACACTGGCAGTTGAAAAAATATTTTTTTTTTATGCTACTATGAATCCCTTTCATGGTGTGAAATTTGTTTTAAGCTGTAATCTTACACTGCAGATCTCCTAACAAATATTATTTCTAAAAGTGCCATGTGCATTATTTTTTTAATTTCACAAAGAGAAGCTGTAGCGGGTTTGGTTCGATTTCCCGGCCAATGCACCAAATTTGTAGTGGTTTCAGTTCACTTTTTTATCTTTTGTGAAATAGGAGATCTGGAGGAATGCAAAACAGGCTCAACACTTAAAGAAAATGAAAAGTTTATTACTAGAACTAAAAGAGAAAAGAAAATACTAAGAAATTAAAGCAAAATCCCTCTTTTTACGCGCACACCCCCCTCCTCCTTTTTCTCTTACCCAAACCAGCACAAAGGATAACACCGTATAATTCTTGGTCAGTATTCACAGTTCTTAAGAATCTCTCCACTAGTTAAAGGAAAAAAAGAGGTTTCCTTTGCTATCCGTGGTTTCCCAA
>VZTH01001480.1:25845-73626 GCA_013397815.1 Aleadryas rufinucha
AAGGCAGAGGCTGCTCCGGGAAAAGCGGCTCCAGCCCCCCCCCATCTCCTCCCCCCTCCCTCATGAACAGCAAAACCCCAAAAAGAGGGAACTTCCTGTCTCCCCCAGGCTTAAATATGGAAATTCCGAAAAGCGCTACTGGTCAAACGAGCTGTCTGTCAGCTTAGGCTCAACCTGCCACAGAAGCCTTTGACAGAATGGCTCAAAATGAAGTCTTGTCTTCAGTAAAATACATGCTATGAACATAATACAACTTTCTTTTACGTAAGTGTGCTATGAAATAAATGTTTAACTAACACTTACAGGAAAAATCATTCATGATGAAACTTTATTGAAGTACTAGTTACATCAGGGCTGAATTTTAGTATTCCTAGAATGCCATGTTCTTTCATTTGAGTGCCAACACCTTTTATCTCTGATATGCATAATATTTCATTTAAATAGAAAAGCAAGTAGATTTTCGTAAAGGAACTGCTGAAAATATTTTCACTGAAAATTTTGATTTACTAATACTGTTATATAATATAGTACAAATATAATGGAAAATATTTGGATATGGTAGTCTGTTTTGGCAGTGAGGAATTGTTTGTGGACATAGGTATCTGTATTGTCCAAAGTTTCATATTTTGTCAGAAGCTTGGGGCAGGGTGAGAAACACATGTACATACCACACTGACCTCTAAATGATGGTCCTTGATTAAATCTGTTAAAGTGAAAATATGTACTTCACTGTATTGAATGTCTGATTACATAATCTCATAGGAACTAAAGAGAAACCAAGACTTCGTACTAAAAAACCAGTCAATTCATCTTTAAGGATTTCTTTATTAATAGGCACATCTCAAGGTGGTTAAAAGATCAAACTGAGAGTTACCCTTAAATGTAGTCCAAGGTGCCAAATGACCAATGATGCATATATTGGAACAGTAATGTGCTTTTCTTGAGGCATTTTTCTCATCCATTCTATTGCTGTGACTTTCTAATATACAAAGAATAAATTATAACAAAAGGTAAAATACTTGAGAGATTAAATTAATCTGTATAAAAGCTGTGAAATGATTGTATTAATATTTAAATATATGATCAAGCTATGACATTCTTGTTGACAAAATTGAGCATTCTTACACCCTTAACCAGTTTGATTTAAGACATAAGCTATAATAAGTACTTCTGATTTTTGCAGAAATCCTCTTTGTATCTTAACCAGTAACAAGTTTCAGGAAGACCAGAGGCAAGAGAAGTGAATATAACTTGTTTGCTAAATTGTAGAACCTTTCACAGGGAAGTGTTTAGCCAGTGTCAGCATGCTCAGAGTCCAACTGAAAATCACAATTTAGTGAAGACAATCATTTGGTAGGAATCTTGTGCTCTTAGGATAAAATACTGAAGCAAATATGGTAGGAGGTTAGATGTGCTTCTTAGGTATTCTACTGCTTCAGAGGTGATGCATATTAGGGGTAGATGTGTGATCGGCATATACCAAGCATAGGAATACAGAGGTAGGTCATATAGATTCTACTGGATTGTCCTTTCCTTGTTACCTATGTCTGCTTCAGGTTAACTGCAGTGTGTGGGGGTATTCCAGGAAATAAGGAGCCAAAAATTGATTATTAAAGATAGACATTAGTATTGGGTAGGTCTGACAAGCTTAGCAAACAGAATTGTGAGTTCTGAGACAAGAAGAGTGAAAAGATTTGGCTACTGAGACCTTCACCATTTCACTAACTCAGCTGGAAGTGTGAAGTAAGTGAAAGTCAATATTGCAAAAGCTGTCAATTCAAATACAAATCACTAAAAAATTCACTTGCTTTGTCACTAGGATCTCATTACTGATAAATTACATTGGAAGGAGATAGTACATTTAACAAAGAAATCAGCTGTTGTTTGCACAGACCTACAGGAAAGCTCTACTTGGTTTTAGCAGGATGTTCTTCAGTTGTGGCTATGAGTTGCAGTCTGAGTTGCAGTATATCCATGAATAGAAATTATTCCATTAAACAGGGCTGCTCCATTTGAGGAAAGAATCAGAAGGTGAAGGGACTCCTATTTCTTGTCAGTGTGCCACAATTTAACAGTTTATAAAATTTGCCTTGTTGAAAGGCTCTGGAGCATTTTGAGAACTCTTGGCAATTTGATGAATACCTTGTATCTTATTCTCTCATACTGATAGAAATTCTTACTATGAGAAGCTGCTAGGGTCCAGAATAGCTTCTATGTCTTATATACATTTATAAAGTTAGTTGGTAATTTTCCTGGTGTGACTGCACAGACAACTTCCAGTATGAAATTGTCCACAAGTCTATTGCTTTTCTTCAATCTTGCTCATTTAAGCTTGTAACAGATTAAAAATCGAAGTAATTAGACTTGGGCATTAAAATCGAAACTGAAACTTCAGGTTGCCCTAAATAGTGTGCCTAGTCTAATATATTCTGGTGTTATAACTTCATACGTTAGTAAGTGCTTTCTTCACATAGTGATTCATTTCACATCTTTTATTTGCTGATGCTCTTTTGCTGTAGTCACCTTATACTTAGCAGTTAGTCACATTGCTTTGATATCAAGGTACCTGTAAAATGTAAGCTGCAACATAACTTCCAAATTGTTATTATAGTAACATCAGAAATTCTTAACAGTAATATGAACATGTAACATCAGTGGTTTTCATTTTCTTTTGAAAGATAAGATGTTCTGGAACATATCTGTTCTTTACAAAGTACTAATAAAATTCTTCAAAATGGAAAATAATTTTAATAAATAAATTATGCAGGACATTTGAAAGCAGGGAACAAATGGGAAAGCACATTTGGTAATACATTTTTGTAAGGAAAATATGTATTCTAAAGAAGGAATTCTTTGGCGTTACAATTTTTTTTGTCATCTGATGAGTAACATGAAAGCATTGAGAGGTATCTGCTGATTAGATAAGTTTATTTTTTTTTCTGATAATTATATTTAACTTTTAAAAATATTTAAAGGCATTCTTTTCTTGCTTTTCATAGATTGGAATCTTTATCTATGTGAGTGAGATCTGATCTAGCATACAATTATTCTCATGATCTTCCTTGTTCAAATATTACCAGTATATAAAAGCTCATGTCCTTAAACTTTGTTTGGTTATAATTAGAACTAGCTTCTCTTTTTTATAAAAGAAAATATTGTAAATTTATGGGGTTTTTTCTCATGTAATCACTTAGGCCAGATTTTTTGATTTATATTGTTCCTATTTTTATTTTCATTTTGTAAATATTCAGGGAATAGCTGTTGAAAATAACAATCCCCCTCCCCCAAGAAATCCTAAAATTTAACAAAGGGAACATTTTCTTTGATATATTATGCAGTTTGCTTTGGGTTGTCACATCAAAGAGAACACAAAATTAATTTAGGTTAGTTTAACTCTCCTCCAACGCCCAGAGAGTAGGAAAATCCACACTACCTGTGTAAGAGAATACAGGAATCAGACAAAGCATATATGGTGCTTTCTCCCCAGTGTCCTTTCAGTCTCCAGCTGCTCGCTGCTTAGGGTAGTTTTGATGATTTCTGTGTTCAATAACCTCAGTTGCATTTTTTGTTGTTTTTCCATAAACATGCTTACATAAGGTTTAAGAGAGACTGATCTTTTGGCATGGGCAAGACAAATTTCTCCTTAGTGTTGTCACGGATCACATGAACTTTTTTGGTGTTTCCTGATGGTTTGATCCAGTGCTTTACTTGTATGGGAAAGGAGAATAACTTACTCGTGCTTGGTGAGTCTCTATGCTGCTTGTGATTTATAGACATTATTATATGCAATTTTTTCTACCTCTTTTACAATTTCAACATCGTACTCTATGGTTAACAAAGTGATAACTGGCCCTGCTTTTTTTCTTTTGTTTCTCAGTCTAACAAGCAAACACTGATACACAAAGTTAGACATGTTTGCAGATGTGTGTAGGGGTATGGAAATCTCTTTAGGCTGCTGCTGTGTGCAAACTGTGTGGAAAAAAATACGTAACCTACTTTATGACTGTTTTTGTGGGAGTGTATTAGAGAATTCATGAATATTCAACTGCTTCCAGTTGTAATTTTGTGTATTTTTGACTAAAATTAATAGTTTTCTATAATTAAGTGAGGAAGCAAACATGTTTGTGTGATGGTAATTCCAGGAATAAAATTAGAAGGATTTTAAGCCAAGGATATTTGAGGAGCTTAAAGTCCAAAATAGATATATTTTAAAGAAAGTTTCATTTAAATGGTTGTCACCATCTTTTCAGCATGATCCAGTAATTCTGTTTAAGACTAATTATGTTAATGTCCTAAAATATGCTTAGCAGCAGCAATTCAGCTCTCGAATTATTTATCCTCCTCCTATTTTTTCTTGCCCCATGAGCAATTTGTGATAGTCAAGCAGTATTACACTTGACCTGAACTTGTGTTCATTTTGTGCATACCTCCATGCAGCAGCAAAGTAAACTTGACAGCTTAATTCTATGTTAGGAGAATGTTTGCAGGGATAATCCTATTCACACTGCAGGATAAGGATGCCCTGCTAGTGGCTTTCGCCTATAAAACCATTAGCTTTAAGTTGTGTGCTCGCATTGTGATCTTCTTAGTGTGTAAACCAGCTTTTTTTTAGCAGTTTATTGGTGAGAATGGGTAATTTTATGATACGTTTTCCTAGTCAATGCCAACTTCCTTTTAAAGTGTAGCTGCAAAAGGTATCAAAAGCAACAAAACCTTCACTTTATATGAATTATCTGATAGAAGACACATGATATTATGTTTTAAAGTTGTAAATGTTTTGGATCAAATTGTATTTAATGACAAAAAAGACCATCTTGGTGTAAAGGTCTAAAGATAATGTTTCACAGGTCTCCATGAGTAGAGGCAGAGAGAAGTAAGTAGACAGAATATACATGAGGATATCTCTCTTGCCTTTTTCTTAACCACCTTACAGTAGGCCAGTATTACTCCTGTATGCATACAAAATTTGCTGCTATGGGATAATTTTTTGGTTTTGCTTTTGTTTTTTGTTATGCATTCCTGAGACTTCTGATTGGAGATGGATCTTATAAATAGCTTGATTTTGGCTTTTTTTATTTTTTTTTTTTTTTAATTTTTTTTTTTAATACTAACCTTAATTAGCTATTAAAAAAAGTTATTCTCTGAAATTTCTTTGTTGGGTGGTCAGGCATTGGAGCAGGCTGCCTAGGAAAGTGGTGAAGTCACCACCACTGGAGATGTTGAAAAAACATCCAGATGTGGCACTTTGGGATATGGTTTAGTGGTAAACATGGCGGTGCTGGGTTGATGGTTGGACTTGATGATCTTAAAGGTCTTTTCCAATCTTAAAAATTCTTGGATTAATACCATGAAAATCAGTCTTAAGAATCAACACAAGTCTGCCATTTATAGGTAGATATATAGAAAATATATTGATATTGTGTATTCAAATAGATTTATTCTTTTTTTTTCCTTAATATTTATAGATCTTTATTTGGAACGACAAGTGTTAATATACTGTCTCCTTTATGTATTCAAAAGCTGAAATACATATCTTCAAAAATACCAACAGTGCACCTGAAAATTTATAGTAATATGTACCTTGTTAATATCTTGTATGCAATGTGGCTGCTTTTGATCATGTCTAGAAGTGATTGTCCTGGTTTTGCAGATGTGGAAATAACAAGAAAGGCTGACAGACTTATCAGAGTGAAGCAGCAGATAGGGAGTGATCCTCATGTCCATTTTTCAGTGTTGAAACATGGAGCAAAGAGGGTGCTAAATGGTGGATGCTGCTCCACTTGGCCCCCTACAATAGAGGTGAAAATCCTAAACTCAGGACTATGTTCAGCCAAAATTCTCAGTCTGGCCCCATGGGCACGTGGGGCCAAACTGCATGTGTGCAGTTTCTGACACTAGAGGGAAGGTACTAGCCCAGCTTGAGTCTTTTGTGCCCACTGTTCATGCTCTGTGTATTTTATTGTCCGTGGTAACCGATCTGTCCTGTACAGCTATGATCCTCTCATAGAGAACCACCACAGTTCCTGGGTTTTTCCTGGTGTACTGCAAATTATAATATTGAATTCAATCCAATTCAATCCCACCAATCAATCTGAATTCCATTTAGGTGCTCAGCAGAAAGTGCAAATTAAATCTTTGGCTTATACCCTGCAACCTTCAGTGCTCTGAATCTCACAGGCTCAACAGGAGATTAAACTCTGTAAATTTTATGCACACTCTTTGCATTAAGAGTCAAGACTCACATGTCTACCACATTTCCAAATGCTTTCTGCATATGAAGACTGAAGACTTTTTACCTAGACCTACAACCAAGAGTTTATCATGTTTATTGGTCTGGTTTTAGGTCTGTTGTGGCTTCATGGTTTTGCAAGGTGAAAGCCCCTCTGACATGTACCAAAATCTTGAAGAATGGGTAATAAACACAAGAATCACTAAGAAATAATCAGTATTTCTTTAACAGTTGGTAGAAAAACACTAAACTATGACTAGGATTAAGTTTTCCCTTAGAATTAACAATTTCTCAAAGTCTAGAAGGCTTTGGGAAGTGGAATATTCCCACTTCCCAAAGTGGGAATACTCCACTTATTATTAGTACCTGATATAAGTGGGAAATATTATAAGTACCTATAATAAGTGGGAATACTCCACATATTATCAGGTACTGGATATCCAAAAATATTCTTAATATGCTCCCAAATTGAGCATATTAAGAATATTTTTGGATATCCAGTACCTGATAATCCTTCCTTAAAATTTTTAATTTATTCACAAACAACTACTGTTTTGGAAATTAAATTCTCTACACTACTAGTCCAGAAGTATATGAGAGAATAAAGAGTTATTTCATTAATAATGCAGTAAAAATTAGATAAATGAAACCAAATTGAGAGATGAGGAGGGGAAAATATATGGCGTCAGAACATTAAAGTAAAAACTTAAATGAAAAAAGTGCCTTTATAGAAAAAAAAAGGGTTATGATTTTTAAGGTGCCTGACAAGGATTTAGTGATAAATTGCAGATTAACACTTGCTGAGTTCCTTTTTCATGTGTGCAGTATCTTTTTACTGTATTAGCTTTGGGATACTTGGTTTATGCAAAACAAATGTAACTTTTTTCACTTTTTTTTAAACTTTGCAAAGTGTTATTCACAATCATGAACGGAGACTCATTTCATGCTTGAGACAACACAGTATTTTTAAACCTCATGGATTTATGTGGAATTTTCACTGTTTTGGATAGTTTTCTCAAAGGGCTAATGACAAAATTATTGTTTGCTCTTTTTACAGAAAAAAAAAGAATATCTGCCTCTTTGTGGTGCATGTGCTGACAGTGTTAAGCTTCAGTACTGTAGTCCAAATCCCAGATAACTTGGATTTCTCATCTGACCTGTTTCAGAATAAAGATTAACAGACAGATTTTTTGTCATTTATCTTGACTTACAGTGCATAATAATGCCCATTATAGTAGATGGAAAACTATGAGCACAGTGTGCAAACTTTCAGTGAAGACCTTGTTTTTATCCAAATATTTCAAAATGTTAACTTGCACCCATCAGTGCAAATTTGTTTTTGTACGGCCACATAAAATTAATGACTTTCTGCAAGCACTGCCAAGTAATACTATAATAATAAGAAATGGAAACACTTAGATTTGCATATCAGAATATCATCACTGCCATTATACTACCTACAAGGGAATAGCTGGAATAATCCCGATCTAGTGGGTTTATATGCCTTCTATTTTAGGTTTTATAAAAATCATTGTGAAAAGAAAGGGAAGAACAATGAAGCATGCTTAAAGTGCAAAAGCAATTTTTTAAAATCTGAAAGTAAGACAGGTTTTGTCAATAAGAATGTTAGAAATAGCTGACAGGAAATATAATCTTTCATGCTAAAGATCCAGCCTTTCTTTGGGCCTTGTGAACTTAAAGAATACTCTAAGGAGCTACTTTCCTGTGTTCAAGATCTACACTTGAACAAGGTAGTATAAGGGAAAGAATAGTAACAATGATGATGCATTTTTTCCTCATTTTGTGTGAATTCACACACCTGCTGCATGTAAGAAATTATTTTCCCTTGAATAACTTACCAAGGAGTTTCAGAATCCTTTAAAATATGTCTCCAGTCCTCATTGTTTCAATGACAGAAACAAATGTCAATTAAGTGCTAACTGAGTGTAAATCAATACTGTGATAAGTGGTTTGCTGATAGGTGCTCAGTGCAATATACTATCACTAATAGAGTCAGTAGAAGATCCAGATAATCTATTTAAGTATTTCTGAAGTCAGCGCAGAGCCTATAATGTCCCTTTTCATAATTATTTGTTTGACAGAATGTCAGTGCCTAAGAAGTCACTAGAAATTAAGAACAAATTTTGAATGAATGTCAATCTATCCGTGAGCCATCTGTAGCAGAAAGAGGCAGGAATTGGGTAGGTTTTCAGAAGCCACGGTTAATAACATAGGTATTTGAAAAACTTGCAAGCTAGAGAAAAATGTTGAATATGTCTCCAAATGTTGTGCAAACTTGCCGCCTAGCACGAAAGTGAAGGAATACAGTGCATGCTGGGTAATATGGATATATGTTGCTGGATAATATGGATATATGTTGTTGTGTCATGGCCAGTGCAGCGGCCAACAAGACTAAGTGGACCAGCGGGTCCAATGGTTTGATACACACACCATACACAGCCCAAGAGCCCTAAGGTTAGGGTGAGTTCCCAAGGGGCTGTGCAGGGTGTATAAATCTATACCCCATAATTGGCCACCACCATCTCCTCCCATTCTCCCCTATATTTGGTTTCCCCTCTGGAAAGTTCTGTGTTCCTCAATCCCTTATTGGTCCATGTTAATTCTCCCCGCCTACCCTTATTCCTATTAGTTAAGTACCCTTCTCCCCGATTCTGTAACACCCCCTTGCTGTTACATCATTGGTTATTATGTGCTTTCCCCTCCCGTTCTGTAGGGGTATAAAACCCCATGTCAGTACCATTTCTCCGGTTCTTTGCGTGCATTTCTGGATTTCTTTTGGACCCTCGCTCTCAATAAACCTTCTCCTTTTACCGCGAAGAACTCCATCCGCCTCATTCCTTCCTCCTCTGCGCACCCTTGCCATCAGTGGGCTAGGCGAACCCGAGCTGGAGTTTTGCCAGCCCTCCTGCACCTCAACAGCCTCCGTCTCCCCCTCCAGTGTGGGTGGGTGCCCGGTGCTAGTGGTCACAGCTGGCCACTGCAGACAGCAGACAGCACCGCGGCAGATATACCCATTTCATTCCCTTTTATTCTTTTTTGCTGATGGGGTTGTACACTCAGCAGATCAGTTTTGTAATCCCGACTCCAATAAATCAGTTGCACTTCTGTGGATTTCAGGGTACTTGTGTCCAATTTGTTTTATATGGGAGGAAGATCTGCAAAACCCCTCAATGGTATAAAGGTAGCTATTGATGTACTTTGAAGAAATTTACATTTTCTTTAGACAGCTGTTTTTCTTTGCCCAAAGTTAAATGACTTATACAGCTGTGATGATCTCCTATAGATGTAAAACCTGAACCTATCTTTTCTTGTTTTGAAAACAAAATAATCTATGTCCACAGCTGTAGTGTTTCAGATTGTAATCCTTGAGGATGAATTAGGTTTCTGTTGATATGCTGGCTTGCTTTCTGCTTTGGCTGGATGCTCTTACTGTTTACCCTGAATCAGGTCTGGCATTCAATGGAGCTTGTGAGCTGATTCAGCACACACTAACCAGAGAGTGCAGGGAAAGGAAAAAATGAGGTGTACTGCTCTCAGAAGTGACCTTAGTCTTTTGAGCCATGAGTGTTACACTGCTCCCAAGGGAGAAAGAAAAGCTGTGAAAATGAAGAGAGCTAGGAATGAGGTGCCCTGTGGCAGTGATCTGTTGATTATGTCAATGATCCTGGTGGACTTTGTCCCAGAGATGCTGGTTTTTTTGAGACTGCTCAACATCAATCTGACAGTACCCCATGGCAGCTCTCCTTCTCTTGTCAGTATGGGTTACTCACCTTGCCCTACAGAAAGCTAGTGCAGGGACAGAAAAAATTAGAGATGTAAGTGCTTGAAGTTACATTGAGCTCTGAGTTTCAATGTTGTGCATCTGCAGTAATTTGGCAACTGAATTGTGCAGTAGCAACCAATGACTTGAACAGTTTGGTGAGAGGTCAGAGTGGTGCATCTGCAAGAGAAACCTTAGCATGAAACAACTAAACAGAAAAAAGACTGTATTACTCCCATATATAAGTCATATTTCTGGATGAGAGAGGTTTTTTCATGTGTGTTTTAGCTTTAGTTTTAACTACAGACCTGTGGGGGGACAGCTGGAAAACAGGGCAGAAAGTACCTTGGAGCTTGAGAGTGACGTGGATCTTCTGGCAGAAACCATGGGAGAAGTAATCAGACCCCTAGGACAAGGAGAAGAACCAAACAGAAAAAGAACGTTATGCTTCACCGCAACTATACAATGAGAATGCTGACAGAGACTATGGCTGCTACAGAGAAGTAGAGAGGAGGGGAGGAGTAACTGAAAGTTTTACCCTCCTGTCTCGGGGTATATAAACTGCGGGTGTTAAGAAATAAATGGCTTTTGCTCGCACCAAGCGGAGTCCCGTCTCTCAATCGCCGTCACAGACCATATAGACAAAAATGCTAATACATATGCTTATAGCAGGGGTAATGCTAATTGCACATGCTTAGCATTTTCGTTGATCTAAGTCAAGTCACCCAGGCATTTGAGGCAATATATATACAACATGAGGGTGAAATATATTTACTGACCAGAAGCCATGTGGTGGAATGGGCTGACAAAGGTGTTCTTCCCTGTAGCAGTAATATATTTGTGACATTAAAATCTAGTCTTCAGATGCTGACTAGATACTTGCTACCTTAGCATACTTTATTGGTTAAAAACAACAGCAAAACAGAAACACCCCCCAAGACGTGAAACTTCAAAATTAATATGTTTTGACTTTTGCTGTCTAGCTCCTGCAAAAGGCTAGTAAGACTTATGGTGTGTTACCTCTCACTCCTCCATGAAGCACTCTGTCTTCCCTTATCACAGAACATGAAAATGCCACAGTCTGCTACTGGCAACCAGGAACTAGCAGTTGTTTGTGACAATCTATTACATAGGTTACAGTTTAAAGCTTTTTTTAAGAGTTATTAAGTAGGATGATTGCATCATGATTTTTTTTCTGTCAGAACTATTTACAATATAGGAGTGGGCCAGCAGTCAGATTTGCTTGTTATTCTTAACCCAATGAAAATAGCCTAAGGGGTAGAGACATTGCTTAATGTAACTTGGATTGTGGGAAAATTATAGGCAGAATCTTCACAGCTACAAATCTAAAACTGCAGTTACTGAAGTAGTCTAGCCACACTCTATCAACCTAGTATCTCCTAATTCCAGGACAGTTGGCTGGCATGAAGAAAACAGTGCATGACATATGCCAGAAGGTTATTCATGATTGAAAGAAATACTGATTTTTATTCTGTCACTTTCTTCCCCCAAACTCTGAGGGGGAAAGACGCCTTGTGCTGCAGTACACCCTGTGGGATTGAAATGAAACATTGTCAGGGGAAGTATGAGATTGCATCATTTGGGGAAGTTTTAGCCAGGCTTAATAGCCAAACTCCTGTTCAGTTTTGTGTGCGAATTTGTCATTAACCCAATGCTGGTCAGGACAGGTCATAGCACTGCTCCCTCTTGATCTTAACTGCGGCAGCTGCCTTTGCCAGGTCTCTCTGTAGTGGTGGGGAGCCTTAATCTACCCTTAATCTAAGGTATGACTAAAGCCACTTTGGTTTTAACACTGGTTCTGGTTTTTTTTTTGGTTGTGTATTTCTGTTGCATACTTTTGGGTTAATAAAACCCCAAAACAACCAAACAACCACATGAAGCTCTGTCTTCGTTCTCCATAAAATCCCAAACCACACGTGGTATAAACAGTATTTTTATTACAAGGAGGTGGTAAGTGTTCCTTACAAAAAAATTACATCTTTTTAATTACTGATCTGGGCACTTGCATAAGTGCAAATGAATTTCCCAGTAAACACAGGTGTATTGAAGGTATAGTCTGTGACTTGTTGGGGAATTTTTACAGTATAACCATCATGAAAAAGATATTCGTGTTAGCTTTCACTGCTACTTCATATGTGCTGATTCTATTGCTTGTGAAACACCACTTTTCTGCATCAGAGAAATAATATTTCATGATAGTGTTTTTGAAGACTGTTTTCTCCTCCACTTGATTATTTCTAGTGATTTGTTTTTTACAGCATGTTCCTACATACTGTTGTACCACCACAATCTGGGGTGCATGTGCATGACCAAGACAGAAAAGTCTTTAGCTATCGTCACTGCCCAGCAATAATAAAACTGTCTCAAGAGTATTATACAGTTTTAAAGTGTTATGTTAAAATAAATTTTAAAAATTAGTTACAGAACAAATCTGAATTAAAATCTGAGCGTGAAGGATGGCAGCGATACTGCAGGTTGGAAATGAAGTCACTTCAAAACATTCCAGAAAAGCTGTGAAACACAGTTCTGAACTAAGCTCCTTAACAGCTCCTGTGAGTACTTGTGTAGAGTGTCAAGCAAGATTATGAATTTTCCTACAGTAGACTGAAATCTGAAGATTTATTTATTAATGCCTATAATCAGACAAAATTGAGCAACCAAAAAAAGAGAAGACTGAGATGTCTTAAGAGCCAGGGTGAAGATAAACAGCGTAAGGGGGTCAAAAATATGCTCTTCTTGTTTTGTTCAAATCCTGTGCAATGCGATTTTAAAGGGAATATCTCATCATTATATCATTATGCAAGACCATGTTTTTAATCACCCACTTTGTTGTTGTTGTTGTTGTTGTCAGTTTTTTTGTGGGGTTTGTTTTTTTTTTTTAGGTTCCCTACAGCTGAATTTCTAAGAGGGTAAGAAGGGAAGGCTGGAAGGGAAAAAGAGAATCATATTTCAGGGGGTTTTTTGACACCTACAAGAACTGCTTTTTAATGATTAACACTAGTTATCAGATCTTCCCCTTTCTGAAACAGTATCTCAAAGATCTCCTGATGTTCCCAGCAGTGCCCCACTAATTCAGCTCACTAGCACAATTAGCAGCAGGAAACAAACCTTTGAAATTTTCATCATTTATGAATAGCATTGTTCATGTGATAAAGGATATGGGCTCCTGCTGTAATTGTTCCTGTGTTAAGAAGGTTGCAAGTAATTTTCTCTCCATCAGTCTTTAAATAGAAATAGAAATAAATACACATACAATTAAATAGTGGATTAAACAGCCAACTGAGTGACTAAAAATTTCTTTCACATTTGAGCTCTAAATTTTTTTTCCCCTCTCTGGGGGAAAATATTGCACTGCCATTTCTTCACAAACACTCGATAATGCTAAAGTGCTTTGAAGTTGCCACTGGAGAAAATAGTACAACAGATAGAGCATGAATAAACTCACAATGCTGTCTCTCTAATATGAACAAAGAAAATTTTTCTTGGCAAAAATATTCAATATTTAATTCCATTTACGTATAGAAATTTGATCCCAGATGAGAACACAAAAACTGAGGCAGAGCTGTATATACAACAGCTCAGTGCATCTATATCCTGGCTTCTTATTGGGAAGATTAAAAAAACTTCATCTAGCATGCATTATAATAACTGTGATAGATCTTGTTCAATACTTATCTGGGGGCCACTGGACCCAAAGGAATCCAAGAGTTAGAATCTCAGTAAGATGCTATTACTCTTTTTGCTTTGTACTGTGGAAACCAGACCCTGGCCCTCTCATTTAGTATGACTTTTCTCGTGTGTAACTGTTATCAGTGGTTATAGGTGAAGTTGCCATTTTAGTATGAAGAGTAGTATTTGAACCTTAGGTGTATTTCCACTATAAATAAAATATCTATGTACTTTTATTACCACTTCCTGAGATTCTTTTTCTGTTGGTATACAGCTAAAGATGAGATTTTAACTCCTTCCTTTAGACATATCAATCACCACAGCAAATATTCTAAAAGTCCTTATCTGAAAGATTAAAACAAGCTGGTTTTGATGTTTCTGTCAATCATCCTGCAGTTGAAAGACTTTGGGACATCCATGTCCTCTTCTTCCTCCTTCATTTTTTAAAAAGATATTTCTTTCTTTAAAGATATATCTTTAAAAATATAGTTCTTTTAGTGGAAAAATATTGTGAAACAGGTTTCTGTACATTTTCTATAGACATTTCTACATTTCTAGATTTTCTAGACAGTATAGAATGTCATACTGAAATGGCAGTTGTGTTCTTTTGCTCTCATGCAACAACTGGTCCTTACTGATACTCAAAAGTTGCTTATCTTCCTTATAAAATTCTGTGCTGCTGTATTTTCATCATGGATTTGGTTCCCCTTCCTGACTGAGGGCTTCATGACAGAGCTGCACAACCTGATCACTACTGTTCTTCAGATGTGAGGAGAGAGACACAGGGTGAGTCAAGCCTTACAAGTCTAGGCAGTATTACTGCTTCTAAAACTTGGGTAATGGTTCAGAATTTGAAGGGTATGCTCAATCTGACTTCCCTAAACTTGTTAGAGGTAAGATGCTGGAAAGCAAACTTTCAGAAGAGGTAAATCATGAACATCCTGTGCAATCTAAATGAGTTTGGATAAAAAGTCACAAAGTTTCATAAAAGAAATATGTCAGGGCAGCACAAATAAATGCAATTTCTACCTACACAAGGTTTGTTAGACATTCCTGTATCTAATCATAGGAACAAATGAAAAAGATTTTAAGCCTGTAATAAGTCTCTTTTTCAACATACTTTTTCAAGTGACATCAACACTTGATTAAGTTCTTCACCCCTGTCACTGTTGCATAGAAACAAATGAAAAGACAATATGTTACAGAACAAGTTTTTTGAGAGAACTGTAGCATATGGTTGGTGTGGTTTTGTGTTTTTTCTTTCTGAAGAAAATGTAGAAAAAGTGTACTTGAAATGGCTTTTTTGCGACTGATGCAGTTCAGACTAACTCCATGTGGAGGACACAACTAGAATCATACTGTGTATATACAATGTATATATACATACTGTATATATACAATACTGTGTATTTGTATTCGCTATGCTGCTACAAAACCGATATCCAAGTCTTTTATAAGCAGTTATAGACCAGCATAGATAGACTACCAGCCCTCTGCAATGAGAAACCCCATGTTTACACTTACATGGTGCTACTTTTTGCCTTAACATAAGCCTTGAGGAGCAGCTGCAGTCGCACTTCCCACTTTGGACATGGATTGTATTAAGCTTTTCCTCATTACGGAATGATTTTTAATTATTTTTTTTAATATTTAAACAATGCATTAATTAGTTGCCTGCTTAAACCATCTTCTCATTTTTTCCATACTTCTAGAGAGATTTGATGACCTTTTAAGTCTCCTGCTTTGCCTTCTGAATCCAAATACTCCTTTATTTCTCCATTTTCCAGGAAAATAAAAAGTTATAAAAAAACAGAAACAGAAAAACACCCCAGACTCTCAAATCATTGCCTTAAATCCACATAAAAAATAAAGGGCAAGAGGAGATGTCCAAGAATGACATCAGAGACCAAACCCTTAGCCAGCTCAGGATCTGTCTTCAGCATCTGAATAGATGACCTGTCCTATGCAGCCCCTGTAGGTGTGAGACCAATGCCATAAGACACTAACACCAGGACAATGGTTTTGGCACAATGCCAGTGCAAATACCACTTAAGGACATGATGCATGTATTCAGACTGTTACATATAACAAGAGCGTGTATTAAGAGGGAAAAATAATGCTATTGGATCAAGTTCTCAAAGGAGAAGGACACTTTTAAATATACTGTTGTGCAGAGTAATAAGTGAAGAAAGGCATTTCACTGCAGCTGGACCAGATGATTCTTGTAGGTCCCTTGCAAATGAACTGCTGTAGTGGGTTGACCCTGGCTGGATTCCAGGCAACTGCTAGAACCACTCCCTCACTCCCCTCCACAGCTGGACAGGGGAGAGGGTTCATGGGATGAGATAAGAACTGGGAGTGATCACTCACCCGATTCTGTCATGGACAAAGCAGACTCAAAATAGGGATTTGAATTGAATTTATTGCTAACAGAGTCAGAGCAGGATAATGAGCAGTAAAATAAGACCTTAAAAACACCTTCCCCTCACCCCTCCCTCCTTCCCATGTCTACCTCCTCCTCCAGTGGTACAGGGAGACAGGGAACAGGGTGTTATGGTCAGTTCATTCCCTGTAACTTCTCCCATTGCTCAGGGAGAGGAGTCATTCCTCTGCTGCACCTTGAGGTCCCTCCTGTGTTCTCCTTCCTCCACAGGTGTAGCGGCCTGACTTTGGCTGGGTGCCAGGTGCCCACTAAGCTTCTCTATAACTCTCTTTCCCAATGGGACAGGGGAGAGAATAAGATGGAGAACAACCAGCAAGTGACATAAGGCAGTTTTATTACAGTGAAAGAAAAAAGTGAGAGTCTGCATGCATATAAGCAAAAGGAAAAGCCAATCTCTACTTACCATCAGCAAGCAGTGTTCGGACACTTCCTAGGNAAGTCACAAAGTTTCATAAAAGAAATATGTCAGGGCAGCACAAATAAATGCAATTTCTACCTACACAAGGTTTGTTAGACATTCCTGTATCTAATCATAGGAACAAATGAAAAAGATTTTAAGCCTGTAATAAGTCTCTTTTTCAACATACTTTTTCAAGTGACATCAACACTTGATTAAGTTCTTCACCCCTGTCACTGTTGCATAGAAACAAATGAAAAGACAATATGTTACAGAACAAGTTTTTTGAGAGAACTGTAGCATATGGTTGGTGTGGTTTTGTGTTTTTTCTTTCTGAAGAAAATGTAGAAAAAGTGTACTTGAAATGGCTTTTTTGCGACTGATGCAGTTCAGACTAACTCCATGTGGAAGACACAACTAGAATCATGCTGTGTGTATTCGCTATGCTGCTACAAAACCGATATCCAAGTCTTTTATAAGCAGTTATAGACCAGCATAGATAGACTACCAGCCCTCTGCAATGAGAAACCCCATGTTTACACTTACATGGTGCTACTTTTTGCCTTAACATAAGCCTTGAGGAGCAGCTGCAGTCGCACTTCCCACTTTGGACATGGATTGTATTAAGCTTTTCCTCATTACGGAATGATTTTTAATTTTTTTTTTAATATTTAAACAATGCATTAATTAGTTGCCTGCTTAAACCATCTTCTCATTTTTTCCATACTTCTAGAGAGATTTGATGACCTTTTAAGTCTCCTGCTTTGCCTTCTGAATCCAAATACTCCTTTATTTCTCCATTTTCCAGGAAAATAAAAAGTTATAAAAAAACAGAAACAGAAAAACACCCCAACCTCTCAAATCATTGCCTTAAATCCACATAAAAAATAAAGGGCAAGAGGAGATGTCCAAGAATGACATCAGAGACCAAACCCTTAGCCAGCTCAGGATCTGTCTTCAGCATCTGAATAGATGACCTGTCCTATGCAGCCCCTGTAGGTGTGAGACCAATGCCATAAGACACTAACACCAGGACAATGGTTTTGGCACAATGCAAGTGCAAATACCACTTAAGGACATGATGCATGTATTCAGACTGTTACATATAACAAGAGCGTGTATTAAGAGGGAAAAATAATGCTATTGGATCAAGTTCTCAAAGGAGAAGGACACTTTTAAATATACTGTTGTGCAGAGTAATAAGTGAAGAAAGGCATTTCACTGCAGCTGGACCAGATGATTCTTGTAGGTCCCTTGCAAATGAACTGCTGTAGTGGGTTGACCCTGGCTGGATTCCAGGCAACTGCTAGAACCACTCCCTCACTCCCCTCCACAGCTGGACAGGGGAGAGGGTTCATGGGATGAGATAAGAACTGGGAGTGATCACTCACCCGATTCTGTCATGGACAAAGCAGACTCAAAATAGGGATTTGAATTGAATTTATTGCTAACAGAGTCAGAGCAGGATAATGAGCAGTAAAATAAGACCTTAAAAACACCTTCCCCTCACCCCTCCCTCCTTCCCATGTCTACCTCCTCCTCCAGTGGTACAGGGAGACAGGGAACAGGGTGTTATGGTCAGTTCATTCCCTGTAACTTCTCCCATTGCTCAGGGAGAGGAGTCATTCCTCTGCTGCACCTTGAGGTCCCTCCTGTGTTCTCCTTCCTCCACAGGTGTAGCGGCCTGACTTTGGCTGAGTGCCAGGTGCCCACTAAGCTTCTCTATAACTCTCTTTCCCAATGGGACAGGGGAGAGAATAAGATGGAGAACAACCAGCAAGTGACATAAGGCAGTTTTATTACAGTGAAAGAAAAAAGTGAGAGTCTGCATGCATATAAGCAAAAGGAAAAGCCAATCTCTACTTACCATCAGCAAGCAGTGTTCGGACACTTCCTAGGAAGCAGGGCTTCAGTACACATTCCTCTGGGAGACAAACATTGAAGAGTCATGAATGCCCCCCACTTTGTTTTGATTTTCTTCTTAAATATATTATCACAGAGGCGTTACCATCATCTCTAATTGGTCAAGCCTTGGCTAGCAGCATGTCCATCTTCAGAGATGTCAGGGATTGGCTCTGCCAGACTTCATGGAAGCTTCCAGCAGCTTCCCACAGAAGCTACTTCTCTGGCACCCCTGCTACCAAAAACCAGGCTGGGCAAAACCAACATAACAGGTCTTCCACAGGTTTACAGCCTCCTCTAGGCATCCGCCTGCTCCAATGTGGGGCTCCTCCAGAGGCTAAAAGTGGAAGTCTGAATCCCTGTGGATGTCCATGGGCTACAGGGGCACAGCTGCTTTATCCTGGTCTGCACCATGGGTTGCAGAGGAATTCCAGCTCCCATGCTGGGAGCACCTGCTCCCTGTCCTTCACTGACCTTGGTGTCTGCAGAGTTGTTCTTCTCACATATTCTCACCCCTCCTTCCTCTGGCCTGATTTACATCTGCGAACTTTTTTTTTCCGTCATATTAAATCTGTTACCAAAGAGATGTCACCACCATTTCTAATTGGCCCAGCCTTGATCAGTGGCACATCCATCTTCAGAGCCATCAGGGATTGGCTCTTCTGGACATGGTGGAAGCTTCCAGCAGCTTCTCACAAAAGCCCTCTCTGCAGCCCCCCTGCTACCAAAACTCGGCCATGTAAACCCAATGCTACTGTTCTATTGTGTTTCACTAGTATAACAGAAATTCAGTGCACGTTTTGCACACACCGTCTTGGTAAGTCTTCAGAATTCAATTAAGTACTCTGTACTCTTGCTGTGCCAAGATAAGAATATCAGAAATTTTAACCTCATGAAAATGTTATCTACACAGGAGGCCTCTTTTTGTTGTTGTTGCTGATGCCAATCCATTTTTTAGCTTTCTTACTATTCCTTCAATCATTCCCTCCAGAAATATATCTAGATTATTCTTGAACTAATTTATATGCTTGGCAGCCACTGCCTTCCTCTATAATATGTCTCTGCAATAAACAGTTTTGTTTTCACCAAATATGTGACTTTCAGCTTTCCTAAAGCCATTGTTACCAGATTAATGTCAGAAATTTTCTTTAAGGTTTAATTAGTAATCTAACTTAATTTTGCCTTTTTTCATTGCCTCTTACATATCTGAAATGTATTGGTTATTTCAAAATTTGTCTCTGCAAAGAAAATGTGTCTTTATCCTGGTGAAAACACTTAGAATATAAAAGGATCTTGTCAGATATTTGAAATATGAACATAGACTTAACTACTTCCACCCTGAAGGGAAACTAGATGTATCTGCATTGAAACAGCAGGGTGAAGATAATTTAAACAGTCAAGTTAAGCATGTTTACATGCCTGGACTTGTTGACATTCCCTTTTTTGTTGTTTTTGTGAGTTGTTTATTTTGCTTTGCTTTTTTTTAGTAGTGTTAGCAAATGCTTACAAGTGACCTCCATGTTAAACATAAAATCAAGCCAGCATTTTCAAGGAGTATTTGCTCTGCAATGGATTCTTTTCCTGGTTTTATTTGGGGGTTTTTATCCCCAGAAAGATCATTTTTCACCGTTAATTTTCATTATCAAAGCTTGTATCAAAATGAGAACATTCCCTGAATTAGAAGCTCCTACAGAAAGTCAGAGTATGACTTTAACAGTATCTTAAGTTGACTCTTACAGAGATATTTATGGTGTTCTCATCATAACTACGAAGTGTTGCTGTTGGAGTGGCCACGACACATACGAACCCCAGTAACAGTTTCAGGCAAAAAGCCGTTTATTAAACAATAGCAACCTCTTTTATGCACTTGTGTATGTTATTATTCGTGTTATATATTCATTGGCTGCTAAATTACAACAATAAGTTCATTGGCTATGTTAACTACAATATACTACCTTTGGACACTTACAGTGTAAGAACTCAGGCATTCAGAAAAATAACAGGTGCTGTTTTTCTCCTTCTGTTGTTTAGATTTCTTGCCTCTGTTGATACTATATTTTCAAGGGTAGAAGCTATTTGTTTTTCTTTTCACAGGCTTTTCTCATGGTCCTTCTCCAGCCAAAATAACAGGCCTAAGCCATGATTTTACAGAAGCAACAAGGCCTTCATTTTATATGGTTTTACCTAAATGCCACAACAAAGCATGGTGAATGTTGCTTAATAATGCTTGTTTTTGTAAAGGTACTCTTTATGATGATCATAATTATGGTGAAGTAAACTTAATCTCACTGTAGGTTCTTTGAGAATCTACCCTATATGAAACATCTTTCAAGAAAGGAAAAAGAAGACCTAATACTTCGACTCACCAGTGTTATCTAGCTCTTTCTAAAGATTTTGGGGAAATAGGAGTCAGAACTTTAAATATTTAGGAGACAAAATTTTTTTTAATGGAAATTTTATTGTGCTGCCTGCCAAAAATCTATTTAAAGAAACTTCATAATCCAATGTATTTCAAGTTACTTGGGGATTTTGTTTATACTCTACAGCATCTCTTTAAAGCTCACATTTGCTTTTTTTGTAAAACGCTATAAAAATAGATTGATATTAAAAAGTACTAAGTTTGAGTTGTAGACTCAGTCCTTAGTGTCTTACAAAATGACAGTTATCATTTACTGGTTTTGGAATGAGAACAAATGTATAATTTGTATTCATGGTCCCGTCTGCCCTACATAGGAATTTTGTTCAAGTTTTGTTCAAGCATGTTCCAGTTGCTCTCAAAAGCAGAAAATAATAGTTGTATTTTTATTTTTTGTCTCTAAACAGAGAGAAAATGTTCATCTTGAAATATTAATTTTTAATGAGAACATTTTCCAAAATTTTCTTTGGAAGACAGTGGCTGCCAAGCATGTAAGTTTCCTCAACAGTAATCTAGAGGTATTTTGGAGGGAATGATTTTTATATTTTACAACATGATCAAGAAATGAAACATCTAAGTATTTTGTATTTCATTTAGTTTCTGAATGTTGGAAGGTGATTTTGGATCAAACTAAATGACAAAATATCTTTGTGAATATGGAAGTATTTGGAAATGATGTACTAGCCAAGCACTTTTTATAGAGAAAGGACTGAAAGGAAAATTTCCCATTAGATAGTCTCTCATACTATTGATTCCAAAATGTTTGTGCCTTGACTGTCTCACATTGTGACTTTAAATTATGATCTTATGACTATAGGCAGTTTACATCAATAAAATAGATTTGCTTCCATTTTTGATTATAAATGTTCCTTTGGGAAATATTTTTTTTCTTGGATTGGATTTTACCAAGTCTTCTGTGAACTGAGTATAGAACACTAAAAAAAAATAGTTTTACTCAGGTTAATTTGAATCATTACTTTGGTAGCACTACAATTTTCAAAAAGATTAATACTAACATGAAATCTTTAAGTTCTGTAATTCAATTTTTGCAGAGATTTTTTAGATTATTTAAGTGCTTTACTATAGCATGATCAATATTTTCCATTTCTGTACTGCAATTGCGCACATGAGTATAAATTTGGAGAAAATAAGCTGATCTTTTGCTTTCACCTATTGTTGAAATATTCTTAAATAATAGAGACTTTTTTTAATCCAGCATTTTCCATGGATTTTGAAACAGAAATTACAAGGGGACAAACAGAATACTATGTCAAGGTGTTCATAATAATAATGTTCTTGGAGTTGACTATACTTACAGGAGAAAGGTTTTGAAGTTAGGAAATGTTTGAGTTTCTCTTAATAGTCCTTAAAAGCCATTTATTTCTTCCTTTGCTCTTAACTCTGTTAATTGTTCTTTAAAAGACTATTATTAATTTTTAAGATCTCCTTTATTTTAAAACATTGCTCTATGCAGCTTAAAAAACCACTGAGTTGTTAAAAACACTTGTCTGAGTACATATAGGGGACCCACTAATAGGGAATTAGTTGCTAAAGAGTTGTAATCTCTGACTGTGCTTTTTTCAGTCAAATTTAAAAAAAAGAAAAAAGGGCAGAGGAAAGAACCTGAGGAAAAGGACTAACTCAAATATGGAAGATGCAGGAGGAAAGGAGGATTCTTTCCATTTAAAAAAAAAAAAAAACACACACACACAAAAAAAAAAACCAAAAAAGCAAACAAATTAAAAAAAACCTCAAATAAACAAAAAATCTGCAAAACCCCCCAATCAAATGAAAATGAATTGCCCCCAAAAAGCCAAAATCAAACAAAAAAAACCCCTGAAAACAAACCCCCTACTTATTTACTGCCCTTTTCATTGCTTTTTGAAATACTATAAGGAAGTAAATAATACAAAAATTTACCTTGTGCCTTAATATTCCGATTAGATGCCTCATATTTTTAAAGGTAGGTTTCTGGTGAACTTCCAGTGATGAGTCATGGTTTTTTCTCATGAGAAAGAAGAAAAGGGAAAAAAAAAAAACCTCAAAAGACTAGCTATAATTCTTTGGAGAGAGAAATAATTTATTTTGAAATGCAGTTTTCATTAACCACTATCCTTTGATGGATAGGATGTCCACATATTAAGAAAAGTATGGGGATTTGTTACAAAGTTGTATTCAAGATAAGAATATTTGAGAAACACAGGGCACTCTTCTGTTTCAAATCTATTCTTATTGCCCTTCTTTAGGGATAAATCAGATGTTGAATAAACAATCCTTCTTGGCTTTACAATGGAAATATATTATGCCTCTTTCAATATAGAAGCATAATTATCCATTGATTTGACCATTTTAGCTGCCTTTCATGCTTAAGCTTAACTTTGAATATTAAATCATGATTTGCGTGCAAAGTTCAGCTGCCAGTTTTAAGCATTTCTTCTAATGAATGACTGAAGATGGTCAGAGGTTCCCAGATACGAAGACACAGAAACGAAGAGTAAATTAAGTTCTTGATGAGACCATGAAGTATGAATTACTTTTGCTTTTTTTTCAGTAGGTCTTTGCACTACTCTAAAATTCGATCACATCTCATATTACCCTTGAGTTTACTTAAAAACAGATCTTGATCCTAAACAGAACACAACTGCAGAAAATAATTTATGGAGGCATTTGAGTTTGTCTTCCTCCTAGATTTTGTCCTAATTAAAAAGAATTTTACTATCATTAAAAACCCCTGAATAAACCTCATGTAGCATTCTCGTAACCTATTTAGTACCTCAAACCTAGAGGTTTTCTGCATTAATTTTTTTCAGTTTCTTTTTTTCTTTTTTTTTTTTTTAACCTACATGTCTAGAATGAACAGGTCAGAATATATGTATATCTTAGATAATTTTTTGGTTTATCTTTATCTTTTGATGTATACCAACCTAAAAGACATATGTCCTATAAATGGACAACAAATTCATATGTTTCAAATTTCAGTAACTCAATAGAAATTATTTTTATATCCATGGAGAACTGTATGTTTCTTGTTAATTTGATTTTTAATGTTATTATTCAGGTGTTAACTAGCAAAAGTATTTCAGGTTTTATTTTAAAATACACCCCCCAAAAAGTCTACATTTCATCTCTTCATGTAATTGCACAATAATCCCTCATTTCTCTTTAAGTATGAAAAGGCCCTTAAATTGTGAATGTTAAGGAAAAACAAACTGAAAACAGAATGTGCATATTGGACTGAATGAAGTATATTTGCACATCAGCCACTTTTCTGAAGAAGGATCTACTACTTCTCCCAGTAATATGAACTATTGTTTTTCTCAGAGACTTTCTTAAAATATCCTCTCTAGAAAGAGTCAGTACTTTTGCTGCACCATAAATTCTACAAGTATGATCAGTAGTGTTGGAAATGCTACCTTTTTTGGTTTTTTCATTTCCCCAGTTGTAGTCAACAAATATTTACAGAGTGATATCACCATTGAGTACAGTTACATGGTCATGTCACTGGTATGTGTGCTCAGTCACCAGGAAAATCTTGCATACTTTGGATCAATTACTCTTTATTTACTTTTCACATAAGAGCAAGCAGTCTCATGCTTCGATACAATTTTTTTTCAACTCTCAGTTGCAAATGACTTCTTATTTCTGCGTGTAAATATCTAATCAAACATGATTTCATTTTTTTAGTGATAGCTTTATGGCTAGCAGTTGGAATTACTACAGGTATGTAATAAATGTTAAAAGTCATAGAAAAAAATCACAAATCTGGAGATATCAATAATTTTGTATACCTTTTAAAGACATCCAATCTTTCTAAATTTGGTAACTCCTGTAGTTATAAAAATTGATTAAAGAAACAAGCATTCTGCATGAATGAAATCCACCTTTGAAATGAAGGAGGAGAAAGTAATAGGAGTAGCTACACTGTTTTATCAGCTTTTGTCTTCAAGCAAAAGATGAACCGAAGAGAAGGCAAAACGTAAGCATAAATGAGACAACCACAAGGCATTCAGAAGCCAAGAAATGGCTCAGTAGGCAAGCAGAAAGCCAATTTTTAAAATTTCTGTAGAAGTTTTACATACCTGATTTTTTTTTTCATCTCGTTCTTTGCTTTTCTTTCCAAACTTCTGTTTCTGTCCTATTGCAAGACGGTTGTTCTGATACCCTGGCACTGAAAGAGAAGACATAAGATTTAATCAGAATATTACATAGCTTTAAGGCTATGGGTTGAGTGACTCAGGACTAGAACTCTGCCTGCAGTTCTTCAAAGTCAAACACTGTTCAAGCATGGATTTTAAAATACATTTAAAATTTATTAGTTCTTGCTTGTACAAAAAAAAGTGCTATGGGTATTTTGCAGAATTTTAGACTCCTCCAGAATCATGTATGAATAACATAAAATTTCTCTTCAAATCTAATGAACTTGCTATCAATAGTATAAAAGTTACCCAGGAAAAAAATGTCTGTCACTTTCAATTGTTACAGGTAGAACAGAGGATGATACAGTAGTTCTCACTGATTGAAAGATTACTTTTGTTCTACATTTTTTTTTAACATTTTAGCTGTAGAAATACAGCTTATTATTTATGTACCTCTGTTTTTTTAGTCAAATGTGTTGAAATAGCCTTACAAACACAGGCCATGATGTAAAATTTTAATTTGTCTAATAAGCACTTTGTAGTCTAATTAAAAGTTTATAGTAGGAAACACACTTTACTCGTCCAGGTGTCCGTAATTTACTCGCTTATATCAGTTCAACACATTTTGGACATGAATACTTGCTAACAATTTTTAAAACTGTTTAAAAGAAGTCATTCTCATACAGCACACAAACAAGGAGTGACAGAGGGAAAAAATAAGCCTTCCCAAATTTCTTCTATAAACAAAAACCCCTTTTAATGCATCACTGAATAAACTGAAGTAATCTTTCAGTCATTGCCTTCTTATTTTCTAGTATGTATTCACAAATTACTTTTTTCAAAACCCAAAATGGATGATAAAACCTTTATCCTTTATGCTGCAATGGCATAGATGATAAATGCCAGGCAAATGTGGCATGTTTAATTCAAGTTTTGCATTATGTTTGATCTAGATACCTCAGATTAATTTTTGAATTTATCTTATAGTGTCTGCCTGTTTGGTTTTTTAAATTATTATTTGTTTTATATTATATTTTATTTTAATTTATTTTACTGTCTTCTATGAACTGTTAAGGATGGACAGAAGTGTTGTGTTATGGACATGCAATAGATGCACAATGACTGGTTGGCTACTTCCACTGTAAATCACTTTTAGTTGAAAAACAGTTTCATTGAAGTCAGAATTTATGGTCATTCTTTTAAAGGGAAAAAAATAATACCATGAAACCTTATTAGATTAATAATAAAAATAAGGAATTGTAAAGAAGGGAAAGTGATAAAGAATTCAGGTTTAGCAAGCACTACAAAGTACTTGTCTGGTGCAGTAAATGCCCTGAAGTGGTGTTTGTTACAGTCCACACAAATTACCTCATTTCCATTATCATACCTCTAATGGAAATTCAAGTGTAGAAATAGATTAATATGTTGAGGTTGTTCACAAGAAAATTATGTAAGATCTGTTTTCTGTCCTGTTGAAAGGAGTGAAGAGGTCAAAGCTGTTAATTATTGTTGATAAACATTGTTTCTGCTTTTTTTTTTTTTTTTGTTAACTGAAGCTGCAAACACTAGGCTATTTTCTGTAAAAATGCCCATAATTCCTTTTACTTCAATTTTTGATGTTATTGCAGAATGCTTCAGAAGGACCAGGAATTAAATGAATAATAATAATTTTTTTATTATTATTATTATTAATTATCATTTACAAGGGAATTGAAAGTTTGTTTACAATTTGGCAAATGTCACTTTGTATTAAAAATACAGATTCAATGCACTAAAAAAGCTACTTAAAAAGTAGCTTCATAATGCTGAGTAATTTTCTTCTTAGAAAGTGAAATGATAACGATAGCACCTTTATTTGTTGTGAAAATAAATTATACTCTTAAAATGTAGAAATTCTAACTTTATGTCAATTGAAATGCCAGTACCGCATTTTTATGCCAAATATTGAAGGTATTTTTACCTTGGGATATAAAAGTTTCTCTGTGTAGCTTTTTGGTGGTGTTTTTACTTCTTTTTAAATTTCTCCTCTCACTTTGTGTCTTACTATCTCTTCTCTATGTAAATGTCTTTGCCTTTACTCTTTAGAAGAACTTTTAGATCAAACATCTAATGACTTTTGCTCACAAGGCTGTAAGCCTGCATTATTTTGCTATGTAACACTACTTTGATGTCAGCTTCTCTCTTACCATTCCACATCAATGATAGATACAGAAGAGGATATATTTTTCACTCTCCCAAAACATGTTGTAAGATACAAAAATTCTTTTATCTAAAACTTTCAGAATTAGGCTCTCAAAGAATGAACTCCTTTGCTCAGTCAGAAATAAGTAATGTTTCTGACTGATAGTAAAAGCTCCCTCAGTGACTTTTCTGAAAGGCCATAAAACCTGATATTAAAAGACTACAGCTTGGACTTGAAGATAAGCTGTCTGTTGTGCCACATTAAAGCCTCAACCAGCTAGAATAAGCTAAGCCATAATTCTGCTAAGCTCAAATAACAGTTGTGATGGCACTGTTTTTAAGATGGGACTACTGCTTGCCAACATATGGATCTTAGAAATTAATTTCTTTTAGGTAAGATAGGTGGTATTTCTTTTAATTTTATGTAAAAACTGAAAACAGAATGCCAAATCTAAGAAAAAAACAAAACAAAACCATCCCCTGCTCAACCTACCAAAAAACCCAAACAACTTAAACCACCACAAAACTGATCTTCTGTATGAGAGGTACTAATTTAGGCAAGATTTTATACATGCTAGTAGCCTGCTGAAAGATGTCTTCCCTTGAAAGTAGTACTAACACTTACTAAGCTTAATAAAAATATCTCTTCAATATAGCATAGCTGTAACTCAATTTCCATGACTGTGAAATGTTTTGGGTTTTTTTCTGCAAGTTGTTGCATTTCTTCTAAAATTTATTGTGTAGAATCAACTCACATCAAGAAGAGATAGCTGCAATAATACTTGTAACCGCTATTCCCAGGAGTCTGCAGTGGATCCACTGCAGTACTTCAATAACCACTTCATTATTCTTTACTCATTGGAGAAACCATAGAAATTACAATGTTGGTTAATCTTTCAGATTTCTTCCTCTGTTTTCGAGTGGTGAGGGTTAGGGAAAAAATTTGTGAGGTTTGAAGGGGTAGTATGCCTTTATCAAGAACTATCATTTTATATAAATTTAATTATAGCCTACGTTTTGGGAGAGGTACATGTCTGAAGAGTAGGTTGAGTTGTTGAACATCTCACAACTTTTACATTTCCCCAATCAGAGAAATATGAATGTCTGTGCATGTTTTATATAGCAGTTCAAGCACTGAAAATAACGTTGTGCTTTCTTTGAATGCTATTTACTTGTAGTCAAAACTTAAAACCTTTGAGGTCTTCAGGAAAAGAAATACCACTATTGAGAATGAATGAAGAATTTTAAAAAAGCAAAAAATAAATTCACCTGTGACATACTATTTCTAGTACATACATCTATACAATATTACTGTATGTTTATTAATTACATGATAGAATGTTATAATGCTACACTGATGTAAATATAGACTTCTTGTTTGAAAATAATAAATCAAAGGTCTTCATTTGTATAAAAAATAATTTGGCCTAGAGTCAAAGCAGATCAAAAGATCCAATATTACTTCTATATCCTTTTTCTGTTATGCCCTGTGTCCCATCAGATTTGATTTTGAAAGCTGCTGAGCTTCCGAGCTGCCTGAAATCAGTCTTACAAGACAATTCGAAGCATGGCAATAACCATTGATGCCATGATGCTTTTTTGCTTTTTATATATACCCCCTTTATATACTCTTTTATGTAACTTTTATGTATTCTTAAGGGCCTTTTAGCCCACATACTTCTAATTCTTCAGGTTTCATAAACAGCATAGAACCAATATTCTGTTAAGCCAGGAGACCAAACATCTTGGAAGCCTCAGACACCAAGGTCTTCTCTGAAGCACATTTTGTAAACTAAGATACAGGGGGAAAGTTCCTTAGGGAGGGGGGTTCGCTCAGCCTCTCCTTGGGGAATCTTTGATAGATATGTTAATTGGTAAGGCCTATAATGTGATACCCAAACTACTGTGGGTGTGCATTTTGGGGGTGCTCACGGGAGTGCATTACAGTGTGCATTTCGGTGTGCATTTAGATGTGTCTTCCAGTGTGCTCCACCTGGACGGAGTGCACCAAGGATCCTTAAAATAAATACCGAGGTAAAATCCCTTTTTTCCCTTCTAACCGTGTTTCGCTCTTGATTTTAAGACCAAGGAAAGGCATCACCATGATGTTACCCTTGACTCTGTGACTATTTCCTCTAGAATCCACAAAAATCTCTTGCTTCTTTACTTTGCAAGGCTGCTCATGACAGATGACTATTAAAAAACTTGAGAAACTTATACTCTTAATGTGAATTTATCCTCCTAGAAATCAGTGGAAATACTCCCATTACAAATGCTCACAAGCAATCACCCTGTAAGATTGACTTTGGACATGAAGAAAATGCAGAAGTTTCAGCTCTGTTAAAAAAAATTCAGGCTTTTTCTGCAACTTGTACAAGTGTTTTTGAAACAGAAGGGAGAGGATGCAGTGACAAGAGAAAAAGGAATAGCTTTACACTGAAAGTGAGTATGCTTAGATCAGATATTAGGAAGAAATTCTTTACTGTGAGAGTGGTGAGACACTGGCACAGGTTGCCCAGAGCAGCTGTGGATGCCTCATCCCTGGAAGTGTTCAAGGCCAGGATGGATGAAACTTAAAGGAACCTGGTCTATGGCAGAGGGATTGGAACCCTTTAAGGATTTTGAAGGTCCCTTCTAACCCAAACCATTCCATGATTTCATGATTCTATACTAAATTGATGAAACATTATTTGCCTCTGACTTTGTGGATTAAAGAAAATGGTCTTAACATTAGTGGTAGCACATACAGAAACAGGAAATATGGTTACCTTTTATATTAAATGTGACTTTTATATCAAATGTGACACTCTTATTTGGGATAATTTCCCTTGTGTAGATATTGATTCTGCCAATAGTAAAATTTCTTCAAATATTATGAATCACTTTTGACATTTTTAAAGAGGCATAAAATTCTGTTACATTTCTTAAATGTTAAACATCAATTAGTTCCATGTACTCAATCCCCCTGAAGTAATTATACCTGTGTAAAAAAAAACTTGCAGAACAGTCAAGGGCTGTGCATACTTTACAGTCCAGAGAATAATTATTTTGCATGGTAGTGTCAGGAAATGTTAAGTGGTTCTGAGTTGACTGTGCTTGCTGTTGTCATTTTTTCTTTTTTTAAGTGCTTCCATGGATGGCAAGGAAAAAAATACATTATGTACATAGAGACAAAAAGAATGCTGGCAGTTCCAGCATCAGTAGTTAAAAATAAATCAATAAATGCTGCTTTCTATGAATATTATTCTGGGAGACTCATGTTTACTGTGTTGGATTTGTGCAGTAAGTTTTAGGTAGCAGAGGGGGGCTACAAGGGGCTTCTGTGAGAAGCTGCCAGAAGCTGCCATTAAGTCTGATAGACCCAGTGCTGTGAAGCTCCAATATGGGCCCAACACTGTTAGTTTTTATCTATCTCATTTTTTTGGGATTTGTATATCTATCTGCGATTTATTATTTGTCTCTGGTTTCTATACTCATTAATGAGATATTCTTGTGCTCCTGACATATGTGTAACCTCATATTTCCCACATCCTTACAGTTAAAATATACAGACATTTCAATGGTCAGAAGAGGAAAAACCACACTAAGGTAATGAAGTTAGACATAATAGGAGTTGCAGAAGAAAGACTGAAGTCTGGGTTGCTTGAATGGTGTTCCAACTTCTAAGACATCCTTAATGATGTAATTCCCTTCCCAGGGGTACTAACTAAAGATAAAACTGTGTAACTTTTTGTGGGTTGTAGTCTTAATTTCCATATCTCAACAGTCTCAGAAAACTCAAGGATTAACTTTTTGTATGACAATGTATGAAACCAATTAAATGATACACTAATGATTTTTACCTTCCCTGACCCTTAACACTATATTAACAGTACCTATTTGTCACTGTTATTGCAAGGAGGGAGAGGGAAGGAGCACGGATTCCATCCAGGAAGTAGTGAAAAGAAGCCCTTTTTTATTTAATTATATATTACCTCTTTTATACCTTAGTGCTCTGGCATGGAATAAGTTCATTGGACCTCTAGTCCCCCACCTCCTAGGGTGATTGGTCAAATTCTACAACTGCCATTTCAAAATATTTCTCTAGTCAGTATCATAACAATTCTCCAAACAACTGCAGGTGCAAAATAGTTTACAGAAAACCACAGTATTGTTTTGAATAGCTTGTATGGGAAAGATAGAGCTCCCACGAACTGTTACAGTCTCACAAAATACTACAGAAAGCTGGAAAATTTCTCTGCTGAAAGCTTTTCAGCATCCACACCTATTTATTTCCCTATCTTACCTACTTCAGGGGTCCATCTAATAATCTATTAGAAAGACACTTCCTTCAGATGTCATAATACCACCTATGGTAACCACTGTGCCCATATTTCATTACAGATTTTAATGTTGTACTTCAGCATTGAATGCCTTTGAATTTTCAGCATTTTAATGAGGATGATTGGACAGTCTTGTAATCTTTTAGCAACTTTAAAAAAGTAATAAGTTCCAAGAGAAAGCTGGAGAAACTCAGGTGCAATCATCACAACATAGTGTTATTATAGTACATACATTGTAGTATATGTAGCTCCAGAAACCCTTCAACTAGCTCACTATTGCTGGCACTGTAGCTTTTTCACAACAGATTCATCTATTTATTTGAATAACAAGATCTTAGAGTTATAATAAGAAATCAAAATTATAAAGAAAACAATATATATGGAATTTTAGAAGTAATATAGTTATTTTCTTCCAGGGCACTAACCAGCATCTGTTGAAAGCTGGAATAAAACTTTCCCTGGGGAGAAGTTATCTCATAACTGCCTATTGCTTTTCTTCTCCTGATATTGGTGCATACTTCTAAAATGGTGAGTCCAGAGTACCTGATGTATGCTAATAAGCCCAGATTGTTGCCCAAGGCAGCCTTTAGACTCTCTCACATTATTGCTATGTCACAAAAGACACCCAGTGATCAGGCTGGTTTATGATTATGGAAATGACCAGTGCAATAAGTAGAAGTTAAGTGTAAAATAAGCCTTTTTTTTTTTTTTAGAGAAGGATTTATGAGAATGACTATAGGAAAAAGAACTAATGAAGGTCTAGATCAGCTGCTGAAGTCAAAACACTGCTTAAGGAGGCATTCAACTGTTTTCTTTCTTTTTATTCCTTTTGAAAATGTGGAGGGAACCATGTTCATCTTTGTTACAAAGAGTGTTTAGAGAGTTTTCTTTAGATGCACATTGCCTTTAAGATTATCTTTATTTTTCATAAGGTCCTTGTCCTATAAGATGCAATAAATTAATCTTGTGTTCCCTCTCACTGTTTCGTAGCACTAAGCCTCTAGTGTTCGTATGTGGTTAATCCTCAGCAAATTTTATTTTTTGATCATTGCTCCCAGTATGGAGTTTCTTGCCTAGCGGGGAATTGTGTGCGGGCAGGTAAGCACACTGAGAAAGGGCATTTTTGTCCATTTTGAGTGGCTTTTCATCACTAAATTTTCCTTGTATAATAATATGCTTCTCTAGGATTTTAATTTGAGCACTCTCAAAGGCGGAAACTATCTTTATTGAACATCAATTAATGGTGTTTTGTGTAAGAAATAGTAATTAAAAATTATCTGCTGTCAAATTTTTGTACAAATTTAATAGTAATAGAAACCCCATTTTCCTTTGTGATTTTTTCTTCATTTTCCTTGTTCACACTTCTTTCGTCCTCTATAGGTCTTGAATATAACTCTGAGTACTTATTGCCTTTCCTGACCACAGTTGCCCAAATAAAAAGATTTTGAAAATATTTCTGGAAATAAATGATGAAAAGACTCTTTCTTTAATACCACAGTATTTTAAGAATCTGAAATGAAGGATAATGTGTTATTCCATATTTTTTTTAAGGGAACAATACAGAAACATGGTAAAAAAGTAAACCTGGTACATAGCAAACTCCCAGCTTTTTCTTGAAAAACACATATGTGCTTAAATTGACTATTATTTGTCATGTCTTCAGGCCTCTCCTGTGTGACAAAAGGAATGAGATGGAGCTTGGATGAAAAAGCTTTGCGTGACTGAATAATATGAGTCAATGAACAAGTCAAAGTATTTATGATTGAGATGGATACCAATAGAAGTAGATGACATGAGAATGCTTTTAAAATACATACATTTTTTTAAAATTTCCTATGTCACATCATGATTTCTGCAACCTATGAGTGTGTAACTGGCGCTCCATTGCTTCACCACAAAAATTCAAATTCTGATTTTTTTTAACTTATTACAAAACTATGTTCATGCTTTTAATAGCAGTAAGTATTGATAATATGTCATTTTTGAGTAATCAACCTATTTATACTGGGGCAAATCCTGAAAGATGGATGAATAGTGTTGGAAAAGCTGAGAGATTAAATACGGATAGGATGAAAAACTATGATAGATCAATTTATTAGTTGATTAAAAGTTGCAAATAATTATTGTCTTGCTTTGTCATAGTAAGAATATTAATTGAAATAATTATTGAATTATTGACAGTCTAGGCATGTTTATATGTCTGAAAGGCGTTCCATACATTTTACAATACATGACATAGAATGTTAGAAAATAGTTTTGAAGATTACTTATCCTGTAGGCCTATCTGACTGTGTAGAGGTTGGTCTTTTGTAATTATTTACATAAATTTTAATTTTGTGGATGCTGAAAAACTTTCAGCAGAGAAATTTTCCAGCTTTCTGCAGTATTCTGTGAGACTGTAACACTTCGTGGGAGCTCTATCTTTCCCATGCAAGCTATTCAAAACAATACTGTGGTTTTCTGTAAACTATTTTGCACCTGCAGTTGTTTGTAGAATTGTTATGATACTGACTAGAGAAATATTTTGAAATGGCAGTTGTAGAATTTGACCAATCACCCTAGGAGGTGGGTGACTAGAGGTCCAATGAACTTATACCATGCCAGAGCACTAAGGTATAAAAGAGGTGATAAATAATTAAATAAAAAGACTTCTTCTCTCTACTTCCTGGATCAAGTCTGTGTTCCTGCTCTCTCCCTCCTCGCGATACAATGACAAATTTTTATGAAAATATGGTGTGACAATAATTCTCTAGGATGAAAGATTTGTTTGCAAGAGCTTATGGTCCATGTAGTACTTAATAAGATGATAAAGGACTTATTTAAGGACTTTTTTTCTCCTCAGTTTGTTAACATAAAGACTAAAAAACTTTGAAGAAAGTGATCTTGCTATTACTTTCACGAGATACTCGTGTGTAAAATATTAATGTTGTGTCAAATAGTCTTTCTGTCCCATATTTTTCTCCACATTGTAATAAAAGTTACAATAGTATTATTCTCCCGTCTATTTTTGTGTCCAGATGCAGCTCTGCCTTAGCAAACATTTATTGTGTTGCTGTTACAGAAATAGTGTAATTATAAAAAGAACATTACTGTGCCATCCAATGCATAGACACTAACAAAGATGCAATTCTTGTCCTTGAAGATTTTATCACTCAGCAAGTACAGTATTCTTATGTGTTGCAAAGAACCAGAAACAATCACCTAGGTCATCATGTTCGCAATTCTGCAAAAAACTATGTTAAAAAAAAATTAAATGTCCACAAGAACTCTTTTCTTTGTTCTTCCACAAAGATAGTTCTCTTTTATTGCAGTACTTGTACCTTCTTTTCACTGATGATGCAATGTCTTTAACAGTTCTTAACAATGTTTTTCATTATAGTAAAGGACATAATATTGATTGTGTTGGAAAAAAATTTAGTGGCTTGTTCAGGGAAAAGTGAAACACAATGGACTGGCTGAAAAGTTATTGCCTCTCTGGCCTTCTTGGAAATTAAATTCCAGTTTTGATTTTAAAAACTAAATAAAATTGTTTGATAAATGTAATTCTATTAGAATTTAAAGTTTGAGAAACTGACACAAATGATTAGACTGACTGTGACATGCATATTTGAAGATGGTCAACTCAAAGAACAAATAGAAAAGAATAATGGAATTACAGAGCTGATGATGTATTTTCAATTTTAAAAAAAGTTTTACTTCTCCATAGACATGGATAGGAAATCAGGCCATTCTAGTAAAAAGGAATAAATGAAGTGCGTAGTAAAAATTGGGTTTTTATTTCTAAAGACTTCTAATAGCTTCCTGTCTCTTATACTAACCATCAAGAGAAATATATAATCATGAAGTGTTTGTATTTATGTTTTATTTATACATATATACAAATTCTTACTCTCTATTGTAAATTGGAATAAATGCAAGAATCAAATAAACTTATATTTATGTAATATATATTTTATAGAAAGAACACCTGCAAGAAAAAAGCAAATTTTTTCCTCTGTTCCTGTTTTCCTGTCTCTAAAATCTTACCATCCTTTGTTTGGGGTGCAGAGGGAATTTCAGAGCAATCCAATAGTAATAAATGTATAAAATACTTTTTCTGTTGGGAATTCTAACAAACTCGAAAAGAAACTGGGCAGGTTTTGTTGAAATACTCTTTCCAGAATATGAAAAAAGTAATATAGATCAGCATCCTTTCTAAGGAATGCATTGATTCAAGTGCATTCTTGGTGGTGTAGGTATTCTGCAAAACTTGCAGACTGAAGTTTCACTGATTTTCTTGTTTCATGAAAAACCTTTCATGAGTTAGTAAATTAGTTCCTAAGTGGTCTTTTCCTGCTCGTTATTGCACTTGGAGTCATGAAAAGCCTCTACGATGGGATAAATTTTGCTTCTACAGTGCTATAGTGACTTGTTTGATCTGCTTTAGAAAACCAGGAAAATTATGTAGGAATTCCTCATTTACATTTTGTAGGCTGCGATAGTGCTATTAGTAACATGGCTAATGTTATTTATCCCAAGTCTTCCTGGTCCTGTTAAATGTGCCCTGCAGTATGAGAAACAAAGGCCATAGCAAAAATGTTGATATTTTACTATCTGTTTCATATCCTATTCCTTCAGTCTTTCCTGAACATATGGATATTTGCTATGATTATATTTCTGTTATATTTGAGTACTCACATAAAGTTCTGCATGTGAATGATCATTTTTATGACATGTTCTTAAGTTTCTTTCTTATACTTTGTACAAAGATCTTTCAGGTCAGTGGAAATAGTATGTCCAAAGATATCTAGAGTAATTCCTTGTTTGCTATGGCTGTTTCAGAATGGTCAATTCTGTATGATAAAGTTAAATGCCATTGCTGCAGTTGGTTGAAAATATTGAATCAATAAAAGTCTCTTTACTGTCTTTCAGTGTCACGACTCAGTTATTTATTTTTTTGAGAGCAGAGGAATAGAACCCTGTTTCAAGCATTATCCTTAATGGTATGACACTGAAAATATTCTAGGATTCAGTAATAAAGTTAATCTGTGAAATGTCCCATAGACATCAAAAAGTGCAATAGACTGTTATTGCAGGTACCAAAACTGATATTGTGCTGAACAGGGTGCTGGCAACTCTGAGCAAACAAGGAAGAAAAGGGAGGAAATGGGAAAGGGGATGAAAACTATTCAGTTTGTAGTGTTGAAATAGGAAAAGAATGTGAGAACAAAGCTGTGAAATGGAATTTGACAACATATGGCATGAAGAACGTAGATTTGTTTCAGAAATGGTGATACATTATTGAAGACAGAATAAGTGTCAGAATAGGAGGATAGGTGTAAAATAATACTGTCAATCTGGTATGAAGGGCCTGGGCTATTCTAAAGAAAGATGTTCAGTAGAGAACACTATGAAAGAATAAAAAAACTATCTCTACTGAAACTCTTGAAGATATATTTTTTAAAAGAAATGGAGGTAACTAAATGCATGTAGCTCCATCAATATTCCATATGAATGAATGTCAGGAAACTGAAAGATGTTTATATGGGAAGAAGTATGCAGTGCCCCTCCTGCTTTTTATTGCTTTCAGGGTACATCTTTCAGTTCCAGGTTTCTGGCGGTCTACTGTTAACAAGCTGCTTCAAGTGTGTCTTGCCTCATTGATTCCATAAACTCAAAGATTTTCAGAAAATGGCCCAATTCTGTCAAACTAATTTTTTTCTTGTCTTAACTAACAGATAGGGAAAAAAGCCTGCCACAAACCAAACCACACGATAACACCTAACTCACATTTTAGCTTACATCAGACTTTTCAACAAAATAAGAATTTACCCATTTTTAGACTCTCTAAGTCTTTTGACTATGCTTATCTGGACCTTCAAGTGCCTTTGTATTGGACATCAAAGGCCATCTACAAAAGTCTATCAAATGTAGCTTTTCCTCTTTCTCTGGTTTTCGTAATCCCATTTCATGAGACTACATTTGTTTTCTAATGTGCAAACACTTATGTATTAATTTCAATATGATGAGATAAAACAAAGATAAGGTATAGAGTTTGCTAGCACTAGAACTATGTATATTTACTTTTCATATTGCAAAGTTATGCAATAGTAGGGTAATGTAGCCTCTACTGCTGTATTGGAGCTGAATCAATGGGTGGCATTTCACACCTTTTAGGCAGTTTATTAATACAATAGAGGTAATTAATTTAAAAGGTCTCAACCCCTTCCAATGAAAGGAAAAAATTATGTGTACTGCCTTAATTAAAGGCAAATAGCAATGCAGTGCTTCAGTTACAGTCTAAGGGTTGGTTGTAATCTGTTGGTTTGAGTTTCTATGGATTTTGTTGAAAACCATAGAGTAGTTTTTACTGCTATTTTTTTAAATGTCTCAAAACCAGCCAAAAACTTCCTGCTCTGCCCTGAGTACAGAAGAGAGTGAGTCTCCACTTCCCAAGGGAGGAGTAAAAGGCAGAACAGAGTCATGAACTGTACTTTATCACAGTAATGTAGGGAAGCAATGAGAACTTTTTTTGTCTCTTTGTGTATGCTGATCTTCCTCATTCTATCAAGCTTAGAAAAAATTCTCCTGTCTACTCTCGATTTTCTTTTTCCACTCTGGTGCCTTTTTTCATTCTTATGTCCCATTCACCTTTAAAACAAATACAAATGAAAGAAAGGAAAGGGAAATGTGAAAAAATGGCAGCAGTCATATTTTAATTCAGAGGAGGTGACAACTCTACAATATTCTTTTTGTGTAGATCGTTTCTGTTTATGATAATACCCTTGCTAATAACAGCTTAGGAGGAGTTTTTTGTTACTTGTTTTGTTTTACTTTAAAGTGTTCTTGTAGTCCAGTCTATGATGGATGTTCTGGGAAGGTGCCTGTACTATAGCTTTTTATTAATATTGGTTTAAATAAAATTATACAATTATAACAATATTGATATTTTATTTATGTAGATTGAACTTCCTTGTTTTATTGTTTTTGAAAGTGATGTAGCACAACAAATCAGAACCCCAGTGGCAGTACAGGAGGTTTGTTTCCTTCTATGTCAGAATTAAAATAATTGGAAGAAAAACTGTTAATGTAAGGATTGTATTCTGCTAAGGAAAGTTTATTAAGGATTCTAAAGCTGATTTTCTTGAACAGAGTTTGTGTAATCCCTCTTAACAGAGATGGAAATCTTTGCCATCTGTATTAATGGAAGATTTTATTCCTAAAGCAGGTAATTTGTTCGCACTTTTTGATTCCTTTTTTTTCTTATGTTAAATTTCAAGGCAAATCAGCCTGAACCATAATTTTAAAAATTGTTTGATAGAATTCCCTACAGTAATGCCAAAGAAATAAAAGTACAGAGTAGATTCTTATATTTAAGAAATTTAAATAATCATAGGATTGGAGAAAATTAAGGGTTGAAAGGAATCTTAAAGATCATCAGTCCCCACCCCCCTGCCACTTCCCCCTAGACCACGTTGCTCAAGACCTTATCCCTCCTGGCTTTGAACACTGCCAGGAATGGGGCATCCACAACCTCCCTGGGCAACCTTTTCCAGGGTCTCACCACCCTCACAATAAAGACTTTTTTTCCTAATATCCAGCCTAAATATCCCGTCTGTCAATTTGTATCCATTACTCTTTGTCCGGTCACTACAGTTCCTGATCAAGAGTCCCTCTCTGGTTTCCCAGATACTGGAAGTGTGTTATGAGGTCTCCATGTCAACTCTCCAGGCTGAATAGCCACAACTTTTCAGCCTGTCTTCTTATCAGCTGGTACTCCAGTCCCATTATCAACTTTATGGCCTCCTCTGGACTTGCTCCAACAGTTCCATGTCCTTATGTTGGGGACAGCAGAACTGTAGGCAGCACTCCAGCTGGGATCGCAGCCACCTTTTTATCCCCCAAGTGGTCCATTCATGAAATCCATGTCTCTCCAATTTAGAGACACTAATATTCAACTTTGGATGTATTCTGTTTTACTAAAACCACTGCTTTATGACTTTTGCTCTTTGCTTGAATAAACACTGTTTCCATACTTGGAAAAATAAAAGAAAATATCATTTGGCATTGACTTTGCACAGGTCCAAAACTCCACAATTATACTGTGAAAGACTTAGGAAAAAGGAATACAAGAATAATGGGGAAAAAAAGAGAGAAGAAAGTGATATCAGGAGTGGGGGATGGCAGAGGGTGAGGCTGGTGTTCAGATAGTCTCAAAAAACTTGATTATAATACTTCTCAATGATAAAAGATTGTTTTGTTGAGGTGACTTGCTTTAGAATTTTTGCAAATATTTTTTGCCACCTTCCTTAAAATTAACAATGATTGTGGATTTTAATGCTGGCATGCTTCAAGTTTAACTCTTCTCAGAATACATATTATGGGGTACAGTAGTCATAGGTCATGAAAGTATTTCTAAACATTCATGGCGAGCCTAAAAGAAGGCATTCCTTCTAAACAGACTTGAGAAATTATATACCTCAAAGACATTTAAAGAAAATGGGATGTTAAAGAGTAGGCAGGAAAGGAAACATGGTAGGATTGTAAATAGAAACAGGAAATCAATACAATTAAAACCAAAATATGGTGGTTATATTTAGTGAATTACTTGAAATCAGTGTATCTTTAGGGAGAACAGTTTTGTCTTCCTATATCATGCGTGTAGCAGTATTTTGTGCATTTGTAGAAAACTAATATATCTCAAGATGAATAAGAAAACTGCCTAAAAGAATCCTGCTTAATCATTCTAGGCTGGATCTCATATCAGGTCCAAAGCTGAACTCTGGGAAATTCTGATATATGCAACACATTCCATTTTGCTAAGACATTAAACTGGCTCTCCTAAGCACCTGATATTTTTAAAAGCTATAACAGGCCTTTCCTTCTTATGGACCAGGTCATTTTAGTCTCCTCTCATTCCTTTTCAGTGCTATTTTTACCCTAGCAAAAATCTCCAACTAAGAAAACCAATACCAACTGGAGGCAGAGTACATTCGAATGAATCCCGTTAAATATAACCTCAGGTTGTGCACTTCAAACGGGATGGATTTTCCAACCCATTATTAAGGCACACTGTGGCTTAGATCAACATAATGAGTAGCAGTGCCTGAGGCTGTGTCTACCCTAATACGACAGTCTTGGACTAAACTTTTTCCAAGTGTACTCGTTGAATCTGGCAACTAAAGGAGTGTAAACAAGAAGTAATAGGGATATATCAATATTATATATCCCTATATATATATATATATATCAATATTCTTATTTTGTTTAATGAAAACTAAAGCTAGTTAGGTGATGATTCCAATGAAATCATTATGTATATGTCTGGGGGAAAGTGTGTAATTGTTTGCCTGTGCAAATATGCTTTCTAATGCTGGCAAGAGTTCATTTTGGTGCTCATTGTGATGCATTATGAAAATTCTTTGGTTTCATTAATAAAATTCATTATACAAAACCAGCTTCTATTAAATAGGTGTATACATGCCCACATGCATGTACATGCACATAATCATTCTGAAAATGCTTGAAAAATAATGTCAGATTTGATGCAAAACTACAATTTAATTCCTCAGTCCAGTTCAGAGCTCACACTGTCTGGGCTAAATTAAGAATAAATAATTCCTGTATAATTTTCCTGGTAAACTAGTTGAGTGCAGTTAAAATAAGAAAACTGGTGGTATTTAAACTATTTATTAAATCACTATGATAAAATAGTTACATTAATTACCAGCAGGGGTAACATGTGAGGTATGACTATGGACTACAAGTAGCACACTGTCTGTCTAAATTAATTTTTATTTCTTTATTCCTCATAGAGCAATGTAAAGTGAGTTGTCCCTTTGCTGAATTGAGGAAATGAATAAAAAATAAAAAAGTCCACTATCCTGACTTTCCGTAAATGTTAACATCCTTTTTGTCAAATCTGTTGCATTTATATCTGTTCATTCAGGGTGAAATTTGCTGGGCTTGTAACCTTTGCTTTTGAAGACTTTAAGGAAAAAGACTTCTAAGCTTTACAGCAGATGTGTTCTGTTATTGTCTAGTCTGTTCAGATGTTGCCATACCTTGAACAATATACTTCAGTAAACAATTACATGTCCTGAAGCTATCTTGCTTTGAAGATATGACTTTCCCAGGTCTTAATGGCAACCTTAATCACAAAAAATAGGTATTCAGATTCTTAAAGCTACTTATTTGCTTGAATATTTAATTGCCTTTCATATTAATAGAAGTATAAATAATTCTTATGGTTTTTTCGTAATTATATCAAGTAAATCAAATTCCAGTACAATAATTTTGAATTAAAATAAGTAGACCATTAAAATATTTATTTTAATGAGTTTATTAGACAATAGATTTATGTCTATATATTTATTCAATTATGATTCTCATAATATTAATTCTATATCTCATTTATCCAAGAGACTTCTGCAGTGTGTTTGTAAACCCATGTACACATGTGTGTGTTAATAAGTGTACACATTCCATGCCACCAGAAGGGACTAGGTGAGGTACAGTTTGAGTTAGGATTTGTAGGAAATACTTTAAGAAAAGACTATTTTGTTTTGCTTATCAAAGAAGCAAAACCATGTGGAGCGCCCAGCAAGTGAAACTGTAGCTTTCTTGGATTGAGTTTTATTGACTGTATTCACTTCATTGAAAGAAAATGTGGTCAAGCATTTTGTATTATGAGAAGAAATGAAACTTTTGTAGAACTCACACAGAGATGTAATAGCATCTGACAGATTGCATTAATGTGTGTTTCCATGCTGACAATAGTTTTAATCTGCATATAAAGAAATTAGAGTAGTGCCAAAATTGATATGATACATGATGAAGAATAAAGTTATTAAAGATATGTACTGTTTATCTGATATCAAATAATGCAACTGCGGTATAAATTTATCCTCACAAATTGAGAGATATATAGTGGGAATGAAAAATTACCTAAGTTACAAAGAAATATATTAATGAAGACTTATCCAAACTGTGCCAATTCTTTGATGAAGTAATGGATAAGGAAAAACCTAACCTGGCATTTATCCTGACAAAACATGCTGCTGAGATTTGATAAAAAAATATGTTGGCCTTATTTAAGGTAAGATGGTCAGCAATTCAGGCTGTCAGAAAGGTTTCAGGTACACTTATATCTTTGTATTTGCTATGTCCTTTTGTTTGTTGCCTTTAGCTGTTCTGCAGAGATCACATTTGGTGCAGTCCTGATGTGATGAATGGTTAAATTGCTGATTTGATCTGCTATCAAAATTCATCAGGAATTTTACTGTTCTTAGTTAGGTATACTATTTCTACTCCTTGACCATGGACCTACTCCTGCAGTAGAATCTTCCTAGAAACTCTGGGAAATTTTTTTTTTCTCCTCTTTTACACAGTCTGCATAAACTGAACTTTATATTCTTTATTCCTTAGTGTTTATACCAGATTAAAAAGGTATGCCTTAAGAAAACTCTTAGATCCTTTAGGGATAAATAGAAGAAGCAGTCTTGTGGCAAGACATCTGGCAGAACTTCCATCGCCTTTCCCTGAGCTGCAGCTCTTTTCCACCTTCTGCATGAACAGCTATGCAAGCCATGTATGTACTCAGTTATATGTAAATGTAGGAAAATAGCCACTTGAAAAATTTTATCCAATTCTTGAGTTTTTTCTATCAATTATAGGAATTCCACACTTTCTGTTTGGAAAACCAAATGAGAATGGGCCCAATGTTGTGTTTTTCTTACATTTCCATTGGAAGTATGGAACTTCCATATTTATATTTATATAAATATAAATATGGAACTTTTATATTTAGTTGTTTTTTTCTTTGCATGTTGACTTCTGTCATAAATTCTGAATGTCTAATTTAAGTAATGAGTAGGTAAAATTTATTCTGCAACTCCCTTTGGGAAATAAGGAAAAGGAACATTAAGTTTTATCAGCCTTTGGCATTTCAAAAAGTAAGTCCTGTGATCCACACTTCTGTGAACGTAATTTCTTTTCAGTAAGCCTTATCATATTTTTTTTCACTTCAGATTTTTTGAGAACAAGTGACACCTTGGTGGGATATGTACTTAGTTTTTGTCTTTTAGATGTGCTGCTGAAGGAATGGAACCAAATTTCCATTGAAAGAAAAGCTTTTTCTTTTGTGGCTTCATGACAGCATTTTAAATGTATTTGTTGAGTGTTTTAAGGCTTTAGGGTTCCTCAGCTGACATGCCCATATGTGTTTTAATAGAAAAGTTTTCTGATCAATCTTTCTAGTGCTTTGTTCTCTTAAACTGCAATACTGAACACGAGCCACACACAATTGCCATAAAATTCCAAGGAATATATTTTCTTCTCTTTTCCTGGTTTGCTGTTGTCTTATTGCTCTCATACAAATCCTGAAAGCAGACTACTACTACATATTTCTTTCAGGCATCAAAAAGCCCTTAATTTTATATGGAAGGTCCTAAATAACCTAGGAGAGAACTTTTGGCAGAACAAAAAAACCCGTTATATTTGTATAGTATACAAATTTCAACGTCTTCCTATCCTTGTTGCTATCCATTGTTCCTATCCTACATTCATTTTAATTTGACATTTAATGTTAGCTGCCTATCTTACCTCCAACAACCCATCTGAACCTGCACTTGTGAATCCAATTACTGAAAAGATTGGAGCTCTTCCCTGAATCTCCTTCTTTCTAGGGAAAGTAGACATGTGTCATGAGACAGGCTAGATCAGAAATATCAAAGCCTTTCAGAAACTCACATACTTGCATATACTCCCCCTAAACGTGTTTCTTTGCAATATGGCCTTGGGGGTAAAAATCCCCAGGTCACTAACCTCACTTTTTTTGTAGGAAAAATGGGGAATAAGTAAAAATATCTAATAAAAATAACTTTACTATGTTCAATTTAGTATTGCTGCACCTCTGCTATTTTGCTTGATTGCAAAACCTTTCTCATTTACATTAAATTTTGAACAATGTTTCCAAGTTTCAAGTTGCATTCTGTTATCACATGCACACATATCATTTTATTTAAATCACAGAATATTTTGAGTTGGACCCACACGGGTTGTTGAGTCCAACTGTTAAGTGAATAGTACACATGGGAGTGGAACTCTGTAAGTACTTATTTAGTCTTTTCCCTATGCATTACATTTCTCTGAAATGAGGCCTAACATTAATTGCACTCTTTCCATATTTACCGCAGTAGAATCTGGCTTGAGCCCTTATTAAAGCTAGAAATTTTCAACTCTGCATTTTGGGAACTTTTACTTCTGGAAGTGCAAGACATACGTGACACCAGATAAAGACATCCAAGACTCTCTCTAGCTTTCCTACTGTTCCCAAATTTTAAAGACAGCTTTATAAAGGCACTGTTGTCTCAGCCAGAAAAAGAAGAAAGAGGACTTTATAGCAAGATATGAAAAAAATATCCTTTATGTTTGTAAGAATGAAAATTTACTGTGGTTTTCCAGCTGTGCTAATCTGAATTTATATAAGTCTAATTTGAAGTAGATGAACACTAGTATATTTGACTACATCTAAGAAGCTGATGTTTTTCCACTTCAGAGACTAATGCACTTCATGTTAATCACTTTCATTTATCATACTAAAACATAAAAATACAACATAGTAAATTTATTTGTTGTGAGCACTAAATCACAGAAACAGGATGATCTTGTCAGTTGATGTAGTAGAAACAGAACTAGTGGAGGGAAAAAAATGCAGAGCCATTTTCTATATGGGCTATTAATAAAACTCCTTCTTGCGTTACAGTAACTCGTGTGGTGGTTTGTTGGTTTTCTCTTCTAAAACAGTACACAGTTTTTCTCTGTGATTATCTGGGAAGGAATGAGAGAACATTGGTGATAGCTGATTTCTCCTGAGGTTTTTTGTGCTTTCATGGAATCACAGAATAGTTTGGGTTGGAAGAAACCTTACGAATCTTTTGGTTCCACCCCTTCTGCCTGGCAGGGACAATTTCCACTAGATCAGCTTTGGCAGTGTTGTGTAGTAACTCTGGGCCTCCAGAAGTATGAAGGCTACAATGCCATCACCTGACTTTCCCAGGATGGAATTGGTACCATATAATCTTTATTCCTATTTATTTTACTTTATGCAAAAATACTTATTTTACAAATATTTACAAAGAAAATTGTTCCATTCTTCCAAGTAAGCAGCAGTTCTTTGAAAATCCCTCTGATACCTGTGCGTCCAGAGAGATAACAAAGAACAGAATGGAAAGCAATTTGTCTTTTTCATCCTTCTGTTATTGTTATAATACCTTGTTATTGTGTCTCAGTCCTATTCTGGAGGTTTTATTTGATCTTTTTTTTCTCTTTTTTTAAATCTTTGTCTGTTCTTGGTGAGGTGGTGATATTCTTTCGAATATGCCTAAAATTTGTTCTTTCAACCATTTCTTATATATCAAGTATGTTGGTCTCATACAGAACTAAATAGTAGATGGAAGATGATTAATATGTACTTAGTTGCCATAAAATGATATTGCCCTATAACCAGCCTGACAAAAAGTCCTATGCTTTCAGATGTTAGTCCTAGGACCCGTATGTTATACACTTTAGTAACTTTTCATGCTTGACTAAAATCTATATCTAGTATCTGAAAAAAGGCCAGTTTATTTTAAGGCAATTTTATTCTGAATTTTAACATTGTTATTTTGCCGTCATTTCATTTCATTGTGGTGGCAAGGTAAGCTGGCTNTTCAGAGACTAATGCACTTCATGTTAATCACTTTCATTTATCATACTAAAACATAAAAATACAACATAGTAAATTTATTTGTTGTGAGCACTAAATCACAGAAACAGGATGATCTTGTCAGTTGATGTAGTAGAAACAGAACTAGTGGAGGGAAAAAAATGCAGAGCCATTTTCTATATGGGCTATTAATAAAACTCCTTCTTGCGTTACAGTAACTCGTGTGGTGGTTTGTTGGTTTTCTCTTCTAAAACAGTACACAGTTTTTCTCTGTGATTATCTGGGAAGGAATGAGAGAACATTGGTGATAGCTGATTTCTCCTGAGGTTTTTTGTGCTTTCATGGAATCACAGAATAGTTTGGGTTGGAAGAAACCTTACGAATCTTTTGGTTCCACCCCTTCTGCCTGGCAGGGACAATTTCCACTAGATCAGCTTTGGCAGTGTTGTGTAGTAACTCTGGGCCTCCAGAAGTATGAAGGCTACAATGCCATCACCTGACTTTCCCAGGATGGAATTGGTACCATATAATCTTTATTCCTATTTATTTTACTTTATGCAAAAATACTTATTTTACAAATATTTACAAAGAAAATTGTTCCATTCTTCCAAGTAAGCAGCAGTTCTTTGAAAATCCCTCTGATACCTGTGCGTCCAGAGAGATAACAAAGAACAGAATGGAAAGCAATTTGTCTTTTTCATCCTTCTGTTATTGTTATAATACCTTGTTATTGTGTCTCAGTCCTATTCTGGAGGTTTTATTTGATCTTTTTTTTCTCTTTTTTTAAATCTTTGTCTGTTCTTGGTGAGGTGGTGATATTCTTTCGAATATGCCTAAAATTTGTTCTTTCAACCATTTCTTATATATCAAGTATGTTGGTCTCATACAGAACTAAATAGTAGATGGAAGATGATTAATATGTACTTAGTTGCCATAAAATGATATTGCCCTATAACCAGCCTGACAAAAAGTCCTATGCTTTCAGATGTTAGTCCTAGGACCCGTATGTTATACACTTTAGTAACTTTTCATGCTTGACTAAAATCTATATCTAGTATCTGAAAAAAGGCCAGTTTATTTTAAGGCAATTTTATTCTGAATTTTAACATTGTTATTTTGCCGTCATTTCATTTCATTGTGGTGGCAAGGTAAGCTGGCTTTGCACAGGGGATGTGAAACATAGATAATATATTTGAATTAGCTGTGATTACACTGGTCATAGTGGAACAAGGACTTGAACTCAAGACCTTCAAAATATCTGTCTACAACTAATATTTAGAAATCATTTATTCCAAATAGCGTACTTTTGCTCTGAAGAGATGGGCAAGTGGTTACTTGTCGGGGTCCATACCGGTGTTTCGGCACCGGCAGGCTGTCCCAACCACCAGCGGGAAGGACTTCCGTATAGATTTCAGCAGACCTTTACTCCATGCTGAAAGTCTATGGCGAAAGCCCCGAGCCCGGGAAGGTTCAAACCTTTTCCCGGGAGAGGGGCAGAGCATTCTGGGCAGGGGGGCGGGACATAGGCGGGGCCCCGGCACACAGCGGAAAGGGGGCAGGGAATTCTGTCAGCCAGGGAAACAGAACCAAGGGTCTGT
>VZTH01001481.1:0-40689 GCA_013397815.1 Aleadryas rufinucha
GAGACTATTATTCTTTCAAGGGATTATTATTCTTCTTTAGCACTATTATTCCTTGTTAGTGTGTTAGTATATATTATATCTATTTCCCCAATTAATATATTTTGTATCTACTTTCCCAAGGATATATGGCTCAAGGGGCTATTATTTTTCTATAAACCTGTTGTTCTTTGTTAATTCTAAATACCAGTATTGTTCTTTGTTAGATCTGAACACCAGTCTTGGTTGTGCAGGCCCTACAGACCCTGCAGACCCTCTAGGGATTCCAAATGCCCTTGAGAGACAAGCCATTCTTCTACAATTAAAGACAATTTCCTAATGCCTCTCACTGACAGGCTTGGGGCACCAACCCCGTCTCTCTCTCTAGGAAGCCTGTTCCAGGTTCTGAATGCCCTTCTGGGTGAGGAAATGTTTCCAGATGTCTGGTCTGAGCCTCCCCTGGCACAGCTTTGAACCATTCCCACAAGTCCTATCACTGGATATCCGAAGAGATCCTGCTGAAGTTGTCCCAGTCTCTTCTGACTTGTACAAGCTACCCCCTCGTGTTTCACCCTTCCAACTTGATTGACACTAAAAAGACTAGTGAGGAGCAGAAACAAGTGGCAGCCTGTGAAAAAGTCACAAGCAGGTATGGATGTGATTAAAGATTTTGAAGTGATGTTTTAGTGGTTGTAATGAAGGACGTATTCTCATTTCCCAAGCTGATTTACACTCAGTGCAATCATGGCAATGGTATGAAACACTGTATGATAGCTGCCAAGAACTCATGAAAGAGTATGCATTTAATTATTAAAATAAATTCTAACAGATAATTTGTAGATTTATATATCTAGAAATTAAGTACCTAATTTAACAACTGCTCTATTAATTTTCACTACTTAAAAGGAGTAAAGAATCTCTGAAATACCACTATTGAGGTAACCAGAGGACATATGGGGGACAGGCACAAAGCCATTTGCAAGGAAACAGATATTTTTTGACCTCTAATTTGTAACACTAAATAGTCTCATTTTGTTATGATAATCTGTACACCGGAAAGCCCATGCTGCCCTTATTCTGCAGATTCTTTCCTCTTCCTGCTGCGTTACACTCACGCATATGCACACAACCACATCTCTGGTGAACCAGCTCCTCTTGAGATACTCAGCAGCTAAAAAGCATCTGAGCTATCACTGACCAGGAACAGTCTTAGACCAAATTTTCTAGGATGCTGTCAAGTTCATTTTTATATACACCACAATGGAATTTCATCATGTTGCAATTAATTGGGAATTCATTTAAAATTACTTAAAACTTACAGAAGAAAGATCATATATACCACAAACTACCAATTTATTTCATAGACATAAAATTCTCCTAAGACTGCCCCTAATCCACATAATTTTTGACTGATGTTTGCAATAGAACATTTTCCTTGACAGATATTCAAATGAAAATACAGATGCCCCACCATCTTTTTAATGTGTTCACAGTCATAGTGTATGATACAAACAGAGTGCACATACGCATTAACCCACATAAAGCTGGGAAAAAAACCCACTAAGTTGACTAGTACGCACACAAGGTTTGCAGAATTTGTTTACTGAACTGCTCTTCAAGCTGCCCTGAGGGGGCTGAACACAAGGAATCAAATGTGCAGAGCTAAGGAATAACTGAATGAAATGACAGAAACTTAAACTACGGGAAGGTATTTGCAAAAATGCTACCACTGGAGAATGAGTATTTCCCCAAAACAGCAGTGGCACAGAGTAACCAGGAAAACATGCTGTGCAGTTTCCATCATCTGGTATTTTCAACATCCATCTGGACAGAGAGATCTTATAACAATATACCTGATTCAGTTAAAGGCATGGCAATATAGAGCATGTGACTTTTCAAAGAGCCTTTTTTTTCTGTAATTCAACATATTACTAATATTTTATGCTGCTGAGACATTTTTATTTAGCTGAAGTTTGCATTGGGCTTGCTTTAATATAATACACTGCATGTACCTTCACTGGACTGGAAATAAGTTAACATTGGTTTACACTTCTTTGATAAATCAACACATTCATAAAATATGCACTTGAGAAATATCAACCTGAAACATTAATGTATGTGAAGATAGAAGTCAGATACCTTTTCCACAGGGAAAAAACGAAGAACTTGGTAGAAATTTGGAACATCTAAGAATTCAGCACAAACCTGAACAATAAAATAATATCTTTGGGTGCCCATTTAGAGAGGCAAAGTAAATTTAACAGCCTAATAGGCTAAAGTAACAGTGGCATCCCAACTTTCTGTAGCAACACAATGCATGAGGGAACTGACCCTCTCACATCCCCAGGTCCTGAGCCACCCCACAGGTTCTCCTTCAGGAGTTCATCCACAGGCAGTCCTCTGCTGAATTACCTCCACTGCTTACCTTGTAATGCTAATAAGTATCCTGGAAGCTAATTAGCATTTCCTTAAAAATCACAAACATGTATTTACAACATACAAATATACTTTCCCGGGAAAAATTTTTAAAATACAGTGAAACGAGTACCATTCCTTCCTGAGTGGCAGAGTATGTACATAGGAAAAAAAGCAATCAAAAACCAAAAGTATTTCTCACTGTGCACAGTAATAAATGCAATTTAAAGTGGTCATGGAAACTTAATGAAGGCAAATGGACTTGAGTATAAACAACTAACAGTCATGAAAGGTTTAGAAGTTAGTTTTTTCTCAAAAAATCTAAAAGTAGTATTTATTTTTCATATATTTTCTGAGGCTATTATTATTTTGCACTTTATCAGTGAAGAAGTGTGGCAAGAACTATTCAGCCCTCTTTGGCTGTGTTAGATAAAATTGTGAAGTAGCCTGTTTAAGTGTTTCAGGCTCCAATAATGCTATTGCCAAACCTAGAACAGGGTCCTGCTGTTGGCTCTGCAGTAATTAGCAGCTTTACTAATTACTCCACCACTTGAATGCAAAACAATCACAAGACAATGCCCAGAAGTCTACATGGCTTAAGCTATCCAACCTAGCAGTCTTTATCCTCTGAAAACATTACAGCATTCATTTATTTATTCTTTAGTCGTGGTCAAAGGTCTATACATTCCAAAGCTAAGACTGAAACGTGTGTGGATTAATTCTTCATAGTCGCTGAAGTCTAGAGAAGCAAAAGTAAGCATAAAAGCAATTGCTGTTCTAATTAATCATCACAATTACAGCATGAGATACAGAAATTACAGAATAGGGTCCACTTCCTTAAACACAGGCTGCCTTATTTTGTCTAAGCTTTTGCTAAGTAGGTCTGCAAGTGGCTGTCCTAGAATAGGTATCTTAAGTCTCCTCTCTAGTCAGTGGAAGAAGCAGCACATGCCATGGAGTATGTGCAAAGTTGGGCAGTCCACTCAAGTGAGGCAATCCTCTTTTTCTATTCATTCTATTCTTGCTGCGTAGAACACGACAGAATCTGATCACTGAATTTCCATGCCCACTGCTCCCTGCTGAGCACACAAGAAACTAATGCTAAATACACCACAGGATAGAATTCCAGGGTATAACAACAGTCATAATTATCTTTAATGTAATTTTTCTGAGCATTTATATATGAGTGCATTAACATTGAAAGAAGGCATTGAGACTGAGGAGGGAAGGGCCGCAGGTTTGAGTCAGGCAGTGCTAGGAGAAGAGGTGAACTTGGTTGCCATTTGGGACTTAGGAGGTTTTTAGGCAGACAGCTTCTTTCACTGAGTAGCTCCCTCATCAGTCTGAAGGGATACACACATACAAATCTACAAACTCTGAGTAGATGCTACTTTGGAACATCAAAAGGTGTTTCTTAATGTCTTCTGATGAAGTCACTGCACAGCATTATACAGTTTCCCTCTAAAGAAAGGAAGAATATACAAAGAATATGGTATGAAATGCACTTTGGGGAAGAGCCAAAATGCTGAATCCTTTCCAAAAATCCTGAAAATTGGTATTTTTTTATTCCTCAAAAGCTTTTTTACTAAAAAAATGCAACACTGCAGTGAATGTATAAAGAAAAACAAAGAGATCAGTAAAGAGAGAAAAAGACTAGAGATCTTTCTTGGGTAGAACTATGAAATCATGCCATCATATAGAGCTATATTTAAAATTATTAAGCTAGATTCCCTATAGATTAGACATCCAGCTACCTTAAACTCATACCACTGAATGTCAAAATAATAAAAAACAGCCATCTATCTCTTGTTCTAACAAGGAGCTCCATTGTATTATGAGAACTATACTTTCACTAGAACTATTGTATTCCTGGAACTATAGACTATATATAGGTAATCTTGAAGTTTTATTAAAGGTAACTCTAATTTAAACATGTCCTCTGGCAATAGTCAATCTGAAATAAACCCCCAAAACAACACAGACCTTGTAGGCACTTCTTTTAAATATCTCTGAGATTGTGCAAGTCTCAGAGCTACAAGGAAATTTCTATTAAAACTGCAACATATTTAAGTAAGTGATAAAGAATTTCTTTTGAAAGTGTTCTGATTCACACTTGACCACAAAAAATGCTCCAAACAAATCACTTCCAAATCTACTCTTAGTTTTCTGTATGTTTATTTTACATTAAGTGTTCAAGGAATGTTAAATGAAAGCTCAATCATATACTATCCATGCTTAGCTCATACATAAACATTCTGCTGTCTCATTCAGAAAAGGATTTCCTTGTGATTCTGTTAACACAAAAAGCCCTCAGAACAACTGGTCAGTGTTACCTACAATAAATAAAGCAGCAGAGACCAAACAACTTGACCAACATATGCAGGAACCAAGTGTTGTACCAGCACCTCACTGCTCTCCATGTGGTAACAGCAGGGTTTCATGATGGATCCCACAGCTGTAACTGAAACTGAAGTGCAGATAAACAGTACCCTCACCCCAATGGGAAAGTTTATCATGGAATATTTTTCATCTTTTTGCAATGTGATAATTTACAACACTATGCATTGACATTAAGACAGAAAATATAAAGCAGTCAACAACAAAAAAAAAAGACTGCTACTGTTCTAACACAGGCTGATGTCTCAATTCCCAACTTTAAATGATTGTCAAAAGACTACAATACTTATCACTAATTGATATCTCTACTAATTACCTAAAATATGTTAAACCAGATTGTTTTGCCTGGGTTACAGATTAATGTCATCCCTGAGGGATTCATATCCTCTTAGTCAGAAGGAAAGCAAGTATTTGTGGCTCTTTTGGCACTAAGTAATTACCCAAAACTGCAGCTGGCTGAACAACAGGTTGATTGAAAGAAACAAGATTACTACATCAACAAAATCGGTTTTCTGTATTAAAAATACTAAATCTCTGGAAAGAAAAAATTGAGAGCTCATTTCTTCATACTGATTAACTGGGACAACTAGCTCCTACATTAAGTAATCAAAAAAGGAATGAATAGACTGTCTAATCTGAAATGTACATTTGGTATCTTTCCACCACAGAAATGAATAATTGCCCAAGATTCCCTGTGATCACTGGTCACCTTCAGCCTTTCAAGTACCTTTATTTTAACAGACTACGTTTCACAACCTGTCACAACTTAGGGACAAATAGGACCTTTCAGATTCTTTTTCATGACTGACTGCAGCTATTCAAATTCATGAACTTGAGCACATACAGAGCCTCAGCAGACTAAAGCCTATGTATCAAACTCTTTGACTAATCAGACCAATGGAAATATTTAAGTAAATTAATGTAATTTTTCCAAAAGGCATTGCGTAATGAAGAAATACCTGTTAAAGAGTTTGGAGAGTAAGTAAACCTCTCAACAGTTTAATAGCACTACTGGCCTGAGAATGCAGCTGATTTCAATGTGTAAGTTCAGGTCAATTGGGAAGATGATGTCTCAGAGGGACAGACTCAATGTTTGTGTATATTATGTGGTGCCATTCACGTTGTACTACTTCTAGATTCCATACCTAATTTGAGGCCCAATATTATTGTTATAAAGATAAATACCAGCACTGTTTCTTTATGTAGATCACAAGACAGCAGCAATGTAAGTAACATTAATATGCTTCCAGTTGACTACTCAGAGAGCAATCTTTTTCCCCAGAGAAATCTAGTTACTGTAATTTCTTTAATTCAACTATTAATTCTTAAGGGTCCATCAACAAGCCACAAGTATTTCTCGCAAAGCTGTAAGTTCTGTGAAGTAGAAGACCGATATGCAATTTCTCTCATCTTGTGACAAGCTCAGGTCCTTCCCATTCTATCCCATAAAACTCTGAAAAATGACATCTTTCTTTTAATCGATCTTTACAATTATAAACATTCACAGGGTAATTTGTTCAGAGTAGGATGCCTGCATTTTGTCTGAAAATCAGATTGGCTCTGGGGCATTTCCTCTTCACACTAGTGGGGTTTACGAGATTTAAATAACATAAAGCAGTCTTGTACAACATATTGAAGTCAAATCTGAGCAATGTCTCAGTGTATCAGTGATATTAAGAAGTCTAAAGAAAAAATATGGTATATTTAGAGTTATTTGGAGAGACTGAATTACATATATTCATACACTTGTTGAATGTGTCATCAATAAGCAACAGGTCTCAGCAGTATGTACAATCTACCTTCAGAAAACCTGTGTTAATAGAAGTAGACACTGAGAAGCTTTTTTGGAAGAGTCAGTGACTGGCTTTGTATTTTAGAAAAACTCATAGATGTTTTTCCTTATGGATTATATTTGAATAAACTTCTTCATCCCCAAAATGTTAGTTAACATAAGATTATACAGCAATTTTCACTTCTATCATGACCACTGTTACATTTTCCAATTAAACTGCATTTCATGTACTGGAATATACACCATTTGTATTACCTTTCATGCTAACAAAATTTTATAATGACAGAAACTTCTGTAAAGTCTGTCCCCCGTTCATTACTAAGTTTACCAAAATAAGCAGCAACGAATGGTTAAAGCTTGAGAAGTATCCCCTGTATAGTGAGATAAAAGCCTGCCCTAAGGTTTCCAGGTCTTAAAATGCTGCTGGAGATTGGGCCAACTGGGCAAACCGGCCTCCTGAGGCTGCAGGCAGCTCCCAGGGAGGGACCATCCTACCCTGCAAGAGATGCCTGCAGGGTACATCCAGCCCAAAGACAGGGAACACTCATTTTTGGAAAGCTAAGTGAAATGCCCTAATATCTGTTCAAGTAAGAAGATGAAAGCTACAAAGTTTCCTTGTAATTTTGAATTCTACAAGGTCAAAGGTTGAAAACTTTTCTAGCTGCACCTATTTTAGACAAATCTGTTGGCCAATTCTGAGACTAAGTGGACCCAGCTGCACCTAGACTTCCCAGAGAAATTTAGAAAGTACAAGGGTCTCACTGAATCCTCATGACTCAACAGGAGAGACGACGACCTGATTATACAAACCACTGTAACAGATCACAGAGTTCTTATTTAGACACTGCATTGACAATGTTTAGATATTGTATTAGCAAAAAATCTAAACACAACCATCCACACAATCACTGTGTCCTGTTTGTCACATTGTGACTATTTGTCATACATGGCTGAGAACCTCCTCTCAACTACTATGCCATATTAAAACTAGTGCAGAGAGCCCTTCAGGCATATCAAGCATAGCAGTTTGGCCAAGTCCACTACAAGAAAGTACCTGTATTCAAACCAACTAGAAATGGATGTCTCACAGAACTTTTACAAGCCAACAATTGCAAACCCATGCAGGAGGGGAGGGATCGGGCTCAACAAGATGGTACTGGAAAGATGAAGATAAAATAGCACTGAGAGAAACGGAATGCAAGGGATCAGTAAAAGATGGAAAAGGAAAGGATGTAATATGTAAAGTGCTTGCAGCATGTCTGACTGCTGCTCAAAGTAAGTGCCAGGGACTTCACAAAGAAAAAGGCCAAGACAGAAATCAAGCAAAATATGACTGTAACAGCCACTAGTCAATTCAAGGACAGAATAAGGAAGTTAGAAGAAAAAACAGAAGCTACAATAACATAATCAGAACCTTCAAAATTCATAGTCTCACCTAAAGACTGGGACAGAGGCATTTGGAATGACCTTGAGGACATGGAAAGAATGAGAACATGAGGAATAGAAACTAGTCAGACCTATAAGCAAAACAAAGACCACCAAAATTATGGGTGATGGAGTAAATGAAACACATTGGAAATCCATCTCATATACACCTGGGAAGACTGCAAAACTACAAGAAAAATAGAGCAGAAATCAGGGGAACACTGAGGCAGAATATACCTGCTGAGTAAGACTGAGAGAGGGATAGAATCCTACTGTCCCCAGAGGAACGTGAGGACTACTGTGGTCCAAGAGTATTTCTAACTGGACTAGATGGTAATAAATCAATAACATATTTAGAGCTGCATACCAGGAAGGAGGAAAAGACACATGAGACTGAGGGAAGCATAATACTTCAGTTGCAAAAGGCCCAAATGAAATTATAGAAACTGTTACTAAAGCAGCTTCTCTGTAACTAATAAACCAACGCAGCCCTGAGAACTTCACACAGCCCTGATAGGAAACCTAGGATATCTCAAGCCAGTAACAAGAGGGCCCCATCTGTCTTCAAATAAAGGAGGAGCAAATGGAGCAAACTCTTGCTTATAATCTTGCTCAGGCTGCCTCTAGCTGTCACCTGGGGAGAATCAGAGGACAGTCTCTATACACAGGTTAGGGAAGGGGGAAAGCAAGTGTTTTAATCTAGAAATGCTAAAGCTGTCCAGGCCATAAGACTGGCAAGACCAGCCCTTCCCCCAGCTGGATCCAGGCCACATACTAGAACACCTGTGTTCAATGAAGAATGAAGTCATTTGTGGAGAGAAGAATAAGCTCGAGGAATTCCTGAGACTTAATACATGACAAAGTAAGAACTTGTGGTGCCTGGTAGATTCAGCACAAAAGGCCCCACGTGAGGTGGAACTGCCCAACCCTCAGGGTCACCACTCACAACTGCAAAAGAACTGTCAAAGGTAAAAAACCCAAGACAGTGACCGGAATAGGTTCCCTGTGTGACGTAAGTTACAAACAGAACAGAACCCAGCGCAGAGAAAAAATAGCCATGTTACCTACTTACCTCTAAGGCTCCAAAGACAGAGCACTCCCATCCTAACTGACCCAGGAACTGTCAGACACTGAAATATTATAGTTTATGACTTAAACATTTTCATGAAGAACTTTCAAAACTGTACTACAAAAGCTGCAGAGAAGACTACCACACTCTGAATGAGGCTCTGAGAGGCCCTACAGACCGCTCGCTCACTGATGAAGAAAACATGACTCAGGCCTGGGCTGCGGGAGAAGAATACATTCAGAGGGATCAAGCTTAGCACCCTCGGGGTGGAGATCATGGCCCCAGGGCTATCATCTGCCAGACTCACACAGACCCTCACACCAAAGGGTGTGGGGAAACAGACTCTGGGTGTGTGTTGGAAGAGCCTCTGCTGAGAGGCACAGTGACCGCCCATCCTTTGCTGTGCAGAGGAGCCCAGCTGAGAGGCCCCTTCACCTGGGGACAAACCACATCCACATGAAGGACAGAGGGGGTGACATGGCCCATCAAAGGCCCCTCCCAAAGGGGTCCCCATACCCTATACCAGAGATGATGCAACAGACCCTCAGTGTTGTAAGGGACAGTGTCACATTGGCCCCCTGCAAAGGAAGCACATAGGCGTTCCCACCTGGCCAAAGTCTATCTTAATCCACTGGATTCTGTACTCTTCGGTGTGTGGTGGTGTGTGACAGCATGACGGCAGCAAGAGGGGACCCTCATCACCCTCAGAAGACCACATGGAGGGGAGCAACGAGGTCATTGGGACCCTAGGAAGGGTGATGTGCTTCCACCTAACCCGTCACGCTCTCCCTGTCCCCCCACCCCCCACGCACACTTCTTTCTCTATGTCTTTCTTTTCTCTTTCTTTGTCTTTGCCTCTTTTACTATTAAATAAAACATATCCATATTTTGGCACTAACATCTAACCTCCTTTGGTTTTAATCTCATTTTTGGGTATATTTTGAACCTTCCAAGTTCCTTCTGGTTTATACACAGAGACCTAATTTTCTTTGCTCTCCTGGGTTTAAACTGGATGGTAAGAGGAGCTAAGACAGTTCTCATGTCAGACAAACGCCTTAGGCCTGACTCATAATTGAAGAAACATAACAACAGTGGACATAGGGAATAATTCCATTTAAATGTCACACTGTTAAAACTATGAGCCAGTTACCAGGGAAAAGCAGCTCATAACAGCGGACCTTCCAAATATAGGCCAGGCACCCATGATATTAACATGCCATTGAGGACACAGAGCCTGGGAGGCCCTGGATTCTTCAGGATCAGTGCATCACATTAGCTCTAGGTGGGCTCATCCCACCCACTGCCCTGACAGCATCACTTCAACTCCCCACAAACAGGGTAAGGCAGCTGATTCTTGATGTAGGGATGGCCACACTGCCCTGCCAACACACTGAGTTTATACCAGACTGTTACTCTGACTGTTTTGAAACGAAACTCTTCTGTTTACCTGAGATATCACTTTAAGCTTTACGATCCCTTTAGCTCCTAGGCTGCCAGCCACAGGAATTTTAAGACGTGCCAGCCTGGATAGAACCAAATGAGTATTTCTTAAAGGGAACTGCAGACGTGGATGTTCTTGCAGAGGCCTGCGGCAGCCATTCTGGCCTTAATGAGGGCCCTGTGTAGAAGAGCAACTTGTTACTTGTTTATCTTAACTTTGATAAGGGCCTTCTGTTCTCTCGGGAAGATGCATACCAGGGAAATGACTACAGCTAAAAGCAGCAGGTGTGCATGTTTTTCCTTTATCTCCCAGAATGCTGGAAGATGGCATGTTTGCGTGAGTGGCTGATAAAGGGCAGAAAAGTCTGCCCTGCCAGGTGTTTGGGGGTATAGCTGTTTTGTCTTTCTCTCTGAATGTTCCCAAAACTTTCTGAAAACCTTCCCATGGTAGAAACATATAAACACTGAAATGTGTGTAATAAAGATGGATCCTACTAGAAGAAGAAGTGGTCTCTTTTTTTTTTCAAGCTGCTGCAATTTTAATTCATTTAAAGCTGTTCATCCCAGGAATTTTATCTTTTCTGTTTTCTGTCCTGCTAGTTTCTCACTTAATACTTACTGGTTATCAGGCATGTCAATATCAAACAGGAACTCAAGTCACATATGCTACTTGTCATAAAAGAGCAATCCGCACTCTCTTATATTCACGTACAGTATTAACAGGATCATTTTTGAAACAAAGCTTCATATATTATTCATTATACAAACTAAACATTATTTTTGATGCTTTTAGTACAGATTTTGCCATACAGATTTTAGAGTTTATTTTACATGAAATAAAGGTTAAAAATCCTGGTAACTCAAATTAGGAATACAGTCTCAGACATAAGATAAAATTTAAAAGTAAATTGCACTGTATAAATATTTTATTTAAGGGCAGATTGGTGCAATTCTGGAATACAAAATACCACCAACATTCCACTCTTGCTCAGAGTTCATACAACTTGGTTGCAAAGACTTCACTGGACTGGAATAACCACAAGATATTTAACTGATTTCACTGGTTCTCTTTATATTCCTATAATTTTTTTTTTAATATAACTCTGAGAAAATTACACTATAGTACCCACTCTGCCCTTCCTTCAATTGCTTAATCTTAAGCCTCTAACACAATCTGAGATAGCAAAGGACCTCTCATCTGTCCTGAAGCTGCTAGTGCAGCAGCATGCAAATCTACAGATTTCCATGTCTGACTTGCAATCCTTTCATGGATGTCTTAGACCTGAGTGAAATTCAGCTTCAGATTATGATACCTAAATTTTGATGTCTACTGAAAATGCAAGGATTTGATTCAGTTACCAAAATATAGTGATTTACTTCTACCCAAGATGTTGGATAGCCCACCTAGCCTCCAGCTACCACTCTGGAAGGGGACCAGTCTTCCACAGGCCCTGTGTCATATCTGTACCTGTCAGATTGGTTGATGTATCTGATATCATGATGGGACATATAAAATGGCACTGGATCATATTCAGATAACTGAACCAATCCCACCTTAGATATCTTACCAACAGAGATAATGAAGCCAGGAAAATAGCCCAGCTCACTGAAGTGGACATTCAGCTGAATTTCTCCCCATTCCACAGACAGCATTAACTATACTTCCATCAACCACAAAGAAAGTACAGAGCTCGTCTTGTGTGTAAACAAAGGTGCCTTAGTAAAGAACTAACTGCACCCAAATGCTACACAAAGCAAGAAGAGTGTTATCCCAAACAAGTCACTCTGCAAGGCAGAAGGCGAATGTGTGAATGTGTTATCATCACTTTGCAAACTGTCCCAGCATCAGAAAGTATTATATCAAGAGGGTACAAACACGCCTTGTGACATACAAAATTTAATGGTTTGCCAGTTCAGATCTGAGAGAACAGTGATAAAGGAGTACAGCTACCCCAGCTAGAGACAGGCAGAGTCTGGACAGCCCATACTGTATAGGCAGACACTGCCTGGCAACTAACTCAGCAGGAAACGGTCATTTTAAATGTACTGTAACAGAGGAGTTTATGGTACATGCAGCTAGTGGCATGGATCACTGTTTTATACAAACAATGGTCTGTTAGTTACCTCTGAGCTGTCAATTATTAAAAACGATTTAACCATTAGAGTTTCTTCCCAATATGTTTTAATCCTTTACTGATTAATAAAATATCACTTTTTTTTGGTGGTATATATCTATTTGAGAAGGAAGATGTCTTTCTGGCGTTACTATTTAAGCCTGATTTCTACTCAGAGTTTCAAAATTATCTCATTTAGAAAGTCCTCATAATCAAGCTGAAGCTTTTGATTAGTAACATTTACTTTGGGATATTAATATCCATAGACAAATTCCCACTCAGTTTCCTAACATTTCAATTAATCTTCAAATATATTCCAGGGCAGTTCTTCTAAGCACTTTTCTGTAAAGCAGCAGTGTGTCTCTGAGAGCATGATGATTTCAGTTCATTTTTCATTCTCAAAAAACATTAGAGAACTACATCCTCTTTGTATATGAGATAACTTTGGATGGCACCTCAGCTCCAATCCTTAGATGGGAACCATTAAATTCAGAAATTCCTTATCTCTTTCTGGGACTAGAAACTCTAGCTATATTCAGCATTAAGACGAACTCTTCCCTGTTAAGTCTATTTCCTTCCAGTGCTTTGAATTAAGTTTCATATGCCAAGAGAAAGCAGTTTTAATAAAGTCTTCACAGTCTTTGTAATAGAAGAGGAAAAAACATACATTTCCCTGTTCAGCTTGCTGAGAAAAGAACCTCACTTTACCTTTGCACTACAAAGAAACACCACAACATTTTCTGCTAACAAAAAATGTTCCTCTAGCAGCAGTGTTCTCCAGGCCAACTTAACGCCTCCGAATAGCTGCATTACCATTCCCTGGTCTCCTAGATACTCAAAATTCATGAAATTTTAATAGGATTGTGGTAGCACAGAACTTGAGTTATCTGCCTGCACCACTTTTACTGTTCTTGAAAGAGAGAAGCCAACCACTCCAGACACAAGCAACAGATACAGGGGACAGTCAGACTTCAAGTGGATTGGGAAATATCCCAGCCAGCCAACTGTCACACAGAACATTTTGACAGGTGGGAAATACCTCTTCATGTATTTTTAAATCATCAATCATGATGCAATGTACTGGGGTTTTTTTCTAGTCCATTACCTTGACTTAAAATTTATTATCACAGGTCTGTTTTAACATACTCAAAGATAGATCAGCCAATCTATGCAAGACTTTTAAAATACGTTTGTCCTTACTTTTAAGCAATATTTATACTTAATTTTAGCAACACACTGAAAGTGAAATATAATTTTCTCCCCATCCCTTCCCCAAGAAACTGGCAAGTTCATAGTGACTATAGGAAAGAAAACCAAATATATTTACAGTTCAAAACTAAACTTTTTAAAAATCTTTTCTCACCGTAATAAAAAGTCATTTGTTAACTAAAGAATCAACACTCCTTGGTAAAATCTATTTCAATTTAACTTTTTTTTTGTCTTCTCAGATAAAAAGAGATTGTCCAGAGCTTTTATAGCAGCCGATTCCAATTATTTGACCATTTTTGGGACTTCATGTTCTATGTTTCAGATACTGGTATAAAGAAGATTTTATTCAACGCTTCAGTTCTTAGTCTACTCAGGCTACCCCAGTAATCCACTTCAAATAAGAAAATCTCCTTGGAGTATGACTTTGTATCCAAAGTGACTACAGCAGTTGATAACTACACAGAGAAGGATGTATGGACACCACACTCATCTGTAGCCAGGAAAAAAACACCCGAGCAGCTGCTGAGCTCTCACAGCACATTTCTGGATTCTTCCTGACATACAGCAGTTATCTGAGAAGTGCATACCTCCCACTAAACATGCTGGGACTGGTTTGGATACAGAGTTCTCAGTATTCTGGTCAGTTCAGACAGATATAAATTAAGTACTCACACCATGCTTAGTCTTCCAGACGCTATACAAATCTTGACATAAATAATATTACCAAACCATTGCAGTATACAGCATTATACAATTATATCTGTAGAAACACAACTACGGAAAGGGTGCATTTTTCCAGTTTTGTTGTTTAAAACTATTTAAAACCATATGTAACAAACTTTATCATGTAAACGAAAGTGGATATCTTTTTACAGAAATCTGTGGTTTTGGGATGACTTTTAAGTGTCACTTTAAGTGCTATAAGATACCAAATATTGCATTCCATTTGACTCCTTATGAATCATCTGATCAAACCAAAAATGGATAGAAGTTATGTTCAGAACTGAACAGTAACCTACTTTCAACACATAAGTGACCTTAGTTCATTGTAGTCATAAGTAATATGTATGGACAACTCTGTGGCCATCAGCAGCATTATGTCTTAGAAAGATTAGCAGAAGTTTCTGAAAAGCAAAGCTTTCCTATCGCCATTTCCCATTACTCATTAAAAACATCCAGAACAACGCAGAGATGCATCTTGCCTACAGAAATTATAACCTAAAATACAGCAAAAGTAAAACCACATTTGAGTGTGTGCATGTAAAGGAAGAAGGGAGAAAATTAGGAAACCAGGAGAGAGATTGTACGTGCTTTGCTTTTTAAATCACTCTTTTGAATTGCAGAAGTTCTGAATCATTTATTAAGTAACACAGAATAGCAGAGGTTTTAAGGGGGGAGCAGCAAATATGACATCTTAGGGAAACAGGGTGGAAAGAATCACCTGAAATGCACTTAAGAGCAAAGCAGAAAAATGTCATGACTGTAGCATGAAAGTTGTTTTGTTGGGAATGGAGAGGGAAACCATGCAATGCGTATGAGGAACATGGTATCACGATGTGGAGCTGTACAAACCTGACAGCAGAAGAAATTAAATGAAAAGGGATTTGATATTATCAACATCTTAATATACACCAACTGACTAAATATAATAGGGTCAACAAACTTCCTCTGGCCCCAAGACCAGCTGTCACATACAACTCACATCTGTTTGCCTAAACTAACAGGAGTGCATTAAAAATGTCAAATTTGTGCTCAAATCTGAACCATCCCCAGACCCTCTCTGCGAGAACTCCAGTTGGACTGCCCCAAAACCGTATCAGAAAATATCCCACAAACTTAACAATGTGAGCAAAAGTGCCAGTCCTTGTCCTTTAGTACTATCCCATTTCATGTAACACTGTGGATACAGCTTCCGTGTATTAATGGAAGAAAGGGCAGAGGATTACAGAACATCCACTCTTTGATTCCCTCACCACTTTTCCACATCCTGCACAGGCTCCCTAGCAGAGGGCCATTCCAGTTCTCTTTAAAGTGATAAGGTTTCAGATCCTTCCATCCAAGCCTCATGTCTCTGCCAGTACAACAGGCAAATACAATCCAGTGCACAATGGTGGCCATTAAGTCTTATGTCTTAAGTCTGTTCCACAAAACTGCAAGAGTACACTCAAACTATGTGAATTCAGTCAGGCATTAGACATTGTGTTAATAGTTATGTACAAGTACAGGGAAATAACCCCATCTGTATGTTCCTCTGCAGTATCACTGTGCGACTTCTGAATTACAAAATGATCAGGATTATTTCACAACCTCCAATGACAATGTAAACATGGATATACAGAGTAAGCTATGAGGTGTGTTCCAGCATCTAACTGTTCCCAGTGAAATAACCAACTGAGTCCCATGCTTCTCAGAAATTAGGATACACTGAAAGAGCAGCAGTTTGGAAGACACTACTCAACCTTCTAAATAGATGCAGTCTGAACTTCCATTGATCATCAACTTGCTTAGTCATTTCCAGCTGAGAGAAGGAACAGTATCATTTTTCCAATCTGACAGCATTTTTTCCACCAATCTTATATAAAAACACATAAAGCACTCTGCAATGGAGGGAGTCATCTTGATTTATCTGCTGCTAGATATGCAGTACTTACAGCAAACGAAAGTCAAGCCCTGTTTTTTTATTAAACGCCCTGTAGAATTAATTACTTCCGCAGGGTGACTATAGTACATAATTATTTTATTTTATAGGTTTTTAATGCACTCCTTAATTTTACAACTGTTTGCTTTACTATTTTTTGGAAAGGGTAGAAAGATACAACCAAACAATTTTCCAGAATACCTCACTAAAACCTGTCTTCAACCAGTGGAATAACCTCCCAGGGACAGGGTAAATCCCCATCACTGGATGTTTTCAGTATGTGATTGGTCACAGTGCTAGGTAATCTCATACAGGCTCCCTTTCCCAGTAAAAGTTACACCAGATAATCTTGCAAGGTCTCTTCCAACTTGGGCTGCTCTATGACTTTCTAACCCTCCTTTTAAATTAATTAAAGCTGCTTATTCATAAAGCATTGCAAGTCAGTCATGATGTAGTTAACTGCATTTTGTCCTTTCCTGGTTCTTTAAAGTAAAAGGACTAAGCACACCAATTTCTTCTGATAAAATTAATATATTTTCATTTCTCATCCTTGCCAAGTAAAGTATTCTGACAACATGGTAATTATTTTCTGTTAGCAGTTAGTTACAAAAACACAGTTGGTCCTGTAGTACTTCATCTTGCACTAAATACCACATTAAAGGATAGGCTCCTGTCCAGAAAGCCTTACCCATTAAGCTAGTTGCCCAAATCTAGGTGCATCTGAATGCATCACATTTATAATCTGGAGCTTCATGCAGATGTGGACAGCTGTACTCAATCAGAAATTACACATAAAAGGAAGTTCTACCCTCGTGCAGCTTTCTCTTCATCACAATCAATAGCATTATCTCTGGTCCTGCTGCTATTTCAGAAGCAAAACTACTTCTCCAGTTGTTTTCAGCATAATCCGTTTTTAAACCATACCTAAATTATGCTACCTCCTCTGTCACTATTCATTTTCTTTGCAGCCTACTATGAAGAAACTTATCAAAGGCTTTGTGAAAATCCTAGAACATTATGTCTGACAGGTAACCTTTATGTACTTTACCTACTTTTTTCCAAAGAACTCTGACAGACTGAAAAAGAACACTCATCCTTAGAGAAATTCTGGTACTTTTCCCCCATCACACTACACAAACATGCTAGTCAGTCTTTAATTATAACCTTCATCTTACCTGAAATTCTCAAGAAAACTCCTAGACTGTACTCACTATCTCCTGCCTTCTCCCATAAGGACAGTATCACACTACTGACACTGCGGTCTTCTTTAACAATTACCGGTTGGAAATACAGTGTGCTCTACCAGCAATCCATTTTCATAAGTGATTTGATTCAGAGTATTCAAAACGTGCATAATGCTCTAAATATATATGACACTTCATAGATACATAGTAATAGGTCAAGTGTGTCCTGTGAAATTTATAACCTACTAAGTAAGGCTATTTAGAGAAACATTATCCAGATCTAATTCATTTCTGCTTTATTTCATATGGGTATTTCTACAGAGAGAAATAATATTTGATTCAGTCAAATGTTTTATGAAACAATAATTTTGATTCTCAGTTTAGAGAAACAAAGTGAAACAAGTAATAATATAACTAGAAAGATGTATTATACATGTATGCATATGAGTATAACTAGATAGAGTGTGTGCACATATATATACACACATGTATAGTTATACCACCAATACAAGCTTCCATAAAATGAAAGACTGATAATTACTTTCTGAAAGATTAGGGAATTAATTAAAAGAAAAAGGGAAGAATTTATAATAATAGCCAATCTTGAACTACTGTGTTGCAAATGAGATCATCCACATCAAAATACACTCTCAAAGCTGTTCAGTACAGTACGATGGTAGTTTTCACATGTGCAATTCAAATATCAAATATCCCTTAAAACTGGGATTGATTCCTTCTTAGAAAACGTGAAGCTTATGCTCAGACCTTATTTTCTCAAGTGTCTGATGAGCTAAGGGGCACGTTGTACTTAGAGGTAGCATTGCAGCATTTTTTGGTTGCTTGCTTGCTTTTTTGCCTCACTGGTGTCTCTCTGGCCTAGTGACATAAGAGAAAGTGGCTTGGAGCAGAGGCAAAATGCCTCTGCAGGTCCTGGCAGATTAGAAAATAGTGGCCTTCTCTGGCAGTCATTCTTGGAAATGCTAGCTGGGGGAAAATGAGCTGAAGCAGCACAGAAGAGAAACGAGCTGGCAGTTTTACCTCCAAGCAAACTAATATATATGCGACTCCTGGGGAAGAACTGTTTAGGAGCAAAGAGCTACAGTATCTGCATAGTTATGCCAAGATGCCCCTGTTCACTGAAAGCAGATTCTACATTTTTTGCTGGTGACTGCTGAACTACACTACCCCAGTTTATACCATCTGCTGTGCTACCTTTATACAGAACTGATTTACTGTGGGGTTTTTGGGAGCTGTTTGGCTAACTATTGTTTCTCCATTTTTTATGGTTTTTTGTATCCTCACACTATTTCCAGAAAAAATTGGGGGAAAAGTAAAATAAAAAATATAATAATTGGCTTGCTTAAGAATCATTAAGTATAGGAAAACTAGCAATAGTTGACCACGTGGAGAACACACACTGCCAGACCCTTCCTGTGTTCAAGCAGTGCAGAACTGAAGGTCTGCAGAAGTTGATTAAGTTCTGGTGACAGAACAAGGAATAAGAAGGGAAACCTTCTCTGGCATTGAGAAGCAGGTGGAAAAGATGGAAGTATTATCTGTTTTATCTGTTTGGGTTATTTTCATAATACTAATTTTCATGAGTCATCACTACTCTCAAAATTTTAAAACAAGTGTTTGTAGAATATAGTAGTCGTATTTGGGTAGAAAAATAATTTTAAATTAATATTTCATCAATGTTAGTCTAATGCTATAGTTTTTCTTCTCCTCTGTACTGGAATTTGGTGGTTTAAAATACATGAATGATGATACCTTAGAAGCATATAACTATCAAAACCAAATAATTCACAGTATATTTTTGTTCTTACAAAGTAAATTTAGATTTACTAGCAATGTGTTTCAGAAATGGTGCTATTCACAACAAAAGTTTATGGCTTTTTACCATAAACCAAGTCACACTTTTAGATTAAGCTGGAATTAAAGGAAACACTACTAAGCACATTTCTGACTAGCACATAGGAACATTAAAGATAGTAACAGATAACATCAAGAAACCCAGAGCTAATGAGTTCCTTTTTTCTTGCAGCCTTTGTTAAAAAAAAAAAATTATTAACCCAGCAAGGTAGTCTTAAAACCTGAAAGATCTTGGAATACTCTTGGGTTAAATACTATTTTGATCAATCAGATTTTAGTTCTCAGACTGGTTGAACATAATAGAATTTATATTAATTTCATATAGGTAAGACATGGCATAAAGCTCAAGCAAACAATCCTGACTAAAATTGTACTTCCTTAAGGCAGATTTCTTGCTGCAGCATGGCCCAGGAACTGTGCATCAGTTGGGATTCTAGTCAGAAAAACGTCCTTGTACTTTTTCAGCTGTCAGGAGGGCCTCTGCCATTGGGGCCAAAGAGATTCCAACTGCTTTGTCACACCTAGCAACAAAGCAAGAGGAAAGACGACATGAGGAAGGCAAGGAGACAGTGGCAGAAGTCTTTGGGGAAGAAAAAGGATCAGGAGACATCACTGTAAGTGATTTGGAAAACTGGCTGAGATAATGCTAATACTGCTAGTAAGTATATTTGAAAACTCAAAGATTTTTGAAAATTTCAAAAGACTGGAAAGGCTAAAATACTACCAAGATTCAACAGAAGAAAAGGAAATAATAACAAATTAAAACAAAATTATAAATTATTAGTAGAAATTAATAAAGTATCTCTAAACATTAGGAAGATACCAAATAATTGCTAACTCAGACTTACTACAAATCATGGCATATCTCCTTTTGTAACAAACAAATTTCTAAAAACCCCTGAAAATACTTCCACTTTTTAAACCAAGTATCATCTAGATGAACAATGTTCATTTCTACTGAACATAAAAATCCTTCTTACACCAGTAGTCTAGAAGGATTATGGTACGGCATGCTTTCAATGGGATGTCTAGGAAGATGTTAGCAAAATACATTCCTTCTATTAATACTGTAGATAATTTTTTCAATTGGTAAAACCCAAGGAGCAGTTTAACAAAACTGAACTTAGAACAATGCATCAAAAGTGAGTCAAAACACATAAGAAGAGCTAGGAATTAATTTTTTATAACTGTGTAAGAGTTCTGTCAATAATATCCAGATTTTAGGAAGAAATTGCATGCACATCCAGAACTTTTAGGCAACCCATCAAGCTTCAGTACCACACTTAAATTTGAAAGAAGACTGTAGAGTAGGAAAAAAAATTGAAATATTAATACTTTCAAATTCAATCTTTTTTTCTTAATTCCTTACCATTTAATCTTGGAATTGTAATTTTCCACTGTTTTGGTGGATTTAAAGATGATCTAATGGGAATTTTTCAGGCTGAAGATTAAACAGAGCTTTACTAGTACAGTTTGTAAAACATAAAACTGACATTTGACTTATTCAAAATGCAATTATCTTTCAGACTACCAAGAATATACCAGCTTAATAAAAGCTTGAGTTAAGGAGCCCGTATTTATTAGTGTCATTGAGATAATTGCATTTGACTTTCTTTGCTGGCTGTAAGAAGTTTCAGTAACAATTTTATTATCTGACCTAAATGTACACGTGATAAGCAAAATATGACTTGGCAAGTGGCACTTTAAACACTTCTTTCAGCCCATCATGCCTTAAGAGACATAATACGTTTTTAAAATAAAACTCTAGAGATGAAATGCTGGCCTGCTTCCTGCAAGAAAGAACTCCAGGGTAAAGAAGTCAAGATACTGTCAGGGAAAAAATAACAAGAAACTGAATATGAAGAGTCATATGCCAACAGGAACAGGCAGCCAGCTGGCAAATATGATCATCACTAGAGATTAATGCAACTCCAACCTGCATTAGTTTTAATACAAAACTGTTTTTCAAGTTGCTGCACTACATTAACATTTAGCATTGCTGAACCTGGAGATAAGAGTTGTGGTGTCAAATGAATACAATTCAACAACACTGATCTCATTCTAAGCAGAACATTATATGCTGGAGGATAGCACAGATTCCACAAAGCAGGCATCCACAATGTGTAGTCACCAAATTGGGGCGCTCCTCACTTCTGCAGCATGGTTTATTATCTGAGCAGGAAAAACCAGCTGCAGCCACTCAGTGTTTGGGTTCTTGGTAAAGCTTACACCATTCCCTTCCTGCATCCATCCACATATATTGGCATGACAGTCCTAAATGGCATGTGTTAGAGGCAGTAATGCTTTATTTGGTCTGAAGACTTGAAGTAGTCCACATTCACCCCACAAGTAATGAACACCCTCTTTAGAGTGCACAGTGGTGCACAAGTCTCTTGGAATTTAGTCCCCGAGATGCTGGCCCAGAACAGCATTACAATTTTTGTCATCTCATTTCACTTACTTTGCTTTTGTGATGCTTACAAAGTCCCAAAGTCAGCTGCCCAACATTTCTGCACACTCTTGTTAAAAAGGAACAACTTTACAGTACTGTAATAGCAGAATTTTATTAGTAGGTATCCCATTTTAATCTGCTTACTCTTTGAGCAAGTATGTTGTCTGTAAATCTTCCATACTCTCTTATTAATCCAAAAGGTTAATGTTCTGCTTGTCCTTTGCTTAGTGCTTACTCTTCATTCCACAACAATGGTGAATCAATGTAACATCATAACTTGCTCCCAAGTGAAGAGAAAGCAGTATACACCCTACGCCAACCGTGGTACCAGACAGCCTTTAGCTGATATAAACACACTGATGAAAACGTTTTTCTACTTAAACAAAAAAGAGAGTCACTTGCAGGTTTATTTCAAGGTAAGACCAGATACTGTACAAAAAAAGAGAACTACAAAAAAATACGGTAACACAACCAACAAAGGTACTGGAGATTAGAAGAAATTACAATGCAGGAAATCAAGCGCTAACAAAATAATACATTTCAAAGGAGGCTGTTAGCTGAATCCAGACTACTGGACTGAAATGGATGAGCTGTGGTGGGTTGACCATCAATGCTGCTCCATCACTGCCCTCCTCAGCTGGACAGGGGAGAGAAAATGAAGCAAAAGGATCCTGGGTTGAGATATGGGAAGGCAGGGATCACTCACTAGTTACTGTCACCAGCAAAACAGACTTGACTTGGGGAAATTAACTGAATTTATTACAAATTAAATCAAAGAGGAATAATGAGAAAATCAAATGTTAAAAAATCTCCTCCCCCCTACCCCTCCCTTCCTCCCAGTCTTAATTTTTGTTGAGGAATCCATTCAGTGCTGGTATCTTGGTAAGCCGCTGCAGTGGGAGCCACAGGTTGAGCTCTGGGAGAACGAAGCAAGAGGCTGGGAATCACTGACCCTTTGCACAACAAAGGGCCTGGGGACCTGTGGCCTGGCCAGGAGACCGGACACTCAGAGATACAGCAGGAGACAAGGGTTACAGACTTTCCCATGCATAGACTGTGGGAGGATAAAAGCCCAGGGGTCCTTTGTTTAGGGTCCCTCCTCAAAGGCACTAGCTTGAGCTGTATTTTTTTTATTTTGTTACTGGACCAAGATTAAATTATTTTAAGGATTGGTTCATCTGAGACTGCTGTGGGAAACCTGGGGTTGAGCCAGCTCAGAAGCCTGGTGTGACTGTGTGAGTGTGGGGGTTTAGCTGTGAAGGGGCCTCAGTCCCAGCTCAGGTGTGCGAGTGTGACTGACAGAGGGGCTCCTGGAGGGACAGACAGGGAAGGTTTTTAACACTTTATTCCTGATTCTCTGCCTCGTCCCCCCATCAGAGGTGCCAGGCATAGAGGTTGGGTCATCACACATTGACTCTGCCACTTCTTCCTCTTCAGGGGAAGGACTCCTAACACACTTCCCCTGTTCCAGCATGGGGTCCCTCCCATGAGAGACAGTCTTCCATGAACTTTCCTAAAGTGAGTTCTTCCCATAGGCTCCAGTTCTTATAAACTGCTCCAGCATGGGTCCCTTCCTTCTTGTAGTTCCCAGTGCATTACATTACAATACACATGTAACCACTTTCTTGCTTCTGTGACCTTACTGAAACCCTGTTTTTGTCCTTAGACTTTGCAGCTGCAAAATCTTCTGAAGTCTTTTTATGACTGCAAACAGCCATATAAGGATCCCTCCTTCCCTATTCCTCAACTTTCTCACCTGTTCTCACTTTTTCTCTTGTAATTTATTCCAGTTATGTGCTGTACTGTTTTTGCTTCCTTCATGCTTGTACTCTTACACTACCTTCCTTTCCAGTTATTCCAAGCTTAATTCTCTAGTGTCTCATATCTCTCTCACATCGGCTCCTCTATTATCCCAACTTTTACTAGCTGTTTAATGATAACTCAGGCAATGACTAATAAAGAGGTTTGAGGTTTTGTAGATTTTTTTCTTTAAACAGTGTTCATTCACACAATTCAATTCACATGGACTGACTTGCTCTTCAGGGAATTCATTCAACTAAGCTCTGGTGCCTTAGACACATGCTGGTTTCCTCTGCTCAAAGATTTTGTTTCTTAAAAAGCAAACTAATAATATCCAGCCCAGCATTCTCCCTTCTTTTCCTACTGTCCTTCCACTCCATTATCAGTTTTCTTTGCTGCAACCCTGTAAATTAATAACTCGAATATATCAGTGTGTGTTTAGCCTGAAAAAACACAGGATGCTGGTTTTTAAAAAGTGCATTTGATAAACATGCAGCTTGTTACTATCACCTCATTTCTGAAAATATAAGCAAGACAAATGATGAAAAGAATGAATAAGAAGTATATTTTATAATTTGATGTGTTTGACATTTGTTGAAATCAGAATAGCATGTGTGGGTACACAAAAGATAGAATAAAATCTGAAGGGGGCAGAAGCAGCTTGTTGTTTAAGAACCAAAGAAATGCCTAGAAGAAGATGACAGTGTTGTTTTAAGAGTTACATTAAGAACAACTGGATTATTTTGCAAAACAAAGAACAGTGCAGTCTAGATCCTGTTGTTAGGGCAGGAAGGCCTTCCTATCCAGGCCAGGATACACTGGTTATTGGCTGGTACACTTGCAGAGATAATCAAGAAAAACTTCTAAATACATTAACTGAGACAAAGGATGGAGAAATCATAGGTTCAATACTCAACTAAAAAAGACCAAAGGTTACCAAAGCAAACAAACCTTTTAGAGATGGCACTGGAAAGCACATTCATGGATATGTCCACAGGGAAGAGATCAACTCAACTGAAACGTTGAATGAACAGATAATATGAACAGTGACAACTGGGTAGGAGGCATCTCCAGGACAGAATCCAAGACTTGCTGATGATATTAACAGGCAACCGTGTTTTGCAGTGATCAGTTTCCTGACAAACAACAAATTATAAAAACATTAATATGTACTACCACCATATACCGATACAGCACCTCACACCTACGTCCTAGAGCTTGTAAACCAAGTGAGACAATGGCATCACATGACATAGGACAATTCAGGAAAGGGAAAGCACAAAAATTATGAAAAAGAACAATAAAAAGAAAGTAAACATTAATTAAGAACTTCTGGGTGCAGGATCCTCACTATAAGGTGGAAAAAACTGAGTGACTTACTATGCACATGTATATATACCATAAGTAGTAGATACTACAACTTTTTTTCCCCCCCTCTGTCCACTATGCATCTTAAGCAACAGGCTTCCATCCATCCATTTCCTGGGACGAAAGCACTAGAGGGCTTTTGTACCCAACAGGACCATTGAGTGAGGAACCATGAAATAGATGACACCCAGAAAAGGTGGTTAGTGGGTATGGGTTATTCAACTACTTCAAATAAAGCAATACCAACAACCAAAGAAATTATGTATTCAGCCTCTAAAGAAAACCTCTTTTGTTCACTAGCAGTAATTATTCCTCAAACATGTCTTCCCAAATTTTCTCAAAAAGGCATGTGCTGCATCATTCCTTGGTCCGAAGTTCATGCAATTTACTAACACCACAGGGTTACTTCTGAAGTTCCATACTGAAATGATAGACTTGAACATGAGTTATACCTCAATTCAGGCACAAAAGAACAACCTTAAAGGTTAACTTTGAACATCAATACCCATGTTTTCTAATGACTGGTTGCTTGTAAAGTTGTAGAAAACAGGTGAAAGATATCCCTTTAGGAATGAACACAAATGGACATCAAAGACTGAACTTTTTTCCCCTGCAGTTGTCAGGTATTTTTCTTAAAGTGACAGCAATAATGTTATGATAGCTGAGATTAGCTGGCACCTGAAAACTCTTTTTTAAAGGTCTCCAATAAATTGCTACTGTAAAATGGTACTATTTTTCTTTCAGAATACCTCTTACAGTAAGATCATTATCTCGGCAGTACTGAGACTTGCCTCTGGACCAAACATCCCTTCCCAGTCCATGTACCTCAGGCTATAAGCATTTAAATCATGAGAGATGGGGAAGTTATAGAACTCAGAGGTCACAAGCTTATGGCCTTTATACTACTCAGCATTCAAATGAGGGACTAAATTCCTGAGGGCCTTTTGTCAGCCAGATGAAAAAGCACCCTATGGACTACTATAGGCAACAGAGATGTCTCACAGGTTATGAGACAGTTTTACCTTAATTCACTCACTTATTCAATGTAAAGAAATGGATAGTGAGTTGCTGTCTGGACTGAAAGTTCCCAGGACAAACACAGGGCCCCACTGAAATTTGTAATGATTGAAATTATACCCCCTCCAATACTGAACTAATGAACGAAGATAGTGTTAAAGAAGCATCCAAAACTTCATGTTTTGGCAAGCGATGAGCTCAAAAACACTTCAGTCTTTCAAAATCTAAAATCACTTTGATATCAACAGCAGCATCATGCACAAAGTGAAGCTGAAGGCAGAAGCAATGCAATACAGATACTGTCAGCAGTTTCAGAGTTAAGAGAACTTGCTTTTATTAAGCAGTATCGTGTTACTTAGCAAATATTTTTAAGTTATAAACCATAATAGAAGAATTTTCCAGTGTAGGGATAGGATGACACTAATAATATTTTTGTTAAGCTATGGGAAGGTTTTGATGTTGTCCTCTGTCTCTACCTATCGGCAGAGATGACAGAAGCCACCCATGCAATAGAATTAGGAGTCAAGAATGTATTTTTGGAGTCCACTGCAAAAATGTGTCATTTTCAATTGAGTTGCAAAAAAAAAAAAAAAAAAGCTTGCCCCAAATCCCTAATTTACTTCCTCTCATTTGCACATCCATGAAACATTTGTGTTTGAGCTCAGGAAAGCAACAAAATACTCTCAAAGCAAAAACCCACCACATTAAAGTGTGGTTCAATTTATTTCCCCTGGCAAATTGTATTGTGCACTAGGAAAGTTCAGCCTGAACAGAATCTCCCCAACAAAGCTGCTGGTTATGAAAAGAGCTACTTGGAACAGCAGTTGAGCATATATCAGACATTTAACTTTGGCATCTAGACTTAATTTTTGCCACAGTCTTTCTTCATGCACAAACCCCACATGTGCAACCAAAATGTCCAATCATAACCTTCTTCCTTACTGCACTGAAGAGCCACCTAACAAGTTTGACATAACACATACTTAATAATAAGGTTTTCACTGATTTTCCTCCTCAGGAATTTTAGTGGCATGTTTTAGAAAAGGTTAATTTTTTCTTTGTTACTTTTACTGGAAAGCTTCAGATTTTCTTATCTGTGCCTTCTGTTCTGAGCTAAGAAACACCTGAACTCATTAATTTTGACATTTATTATCTTCTTAAATACGGTCATACTTAATTCCACCGCTACTAGATTCTGATAGAACTAAGCACTTTCTACCGTGCAAGAAGAATATCAAACAATTTTGAAGTAGGTTCCTTGCCATAAAATGTCAGTGAGGTAATAGTCCCCAAAACCCATTTCCAGAAGCTTCTGACATTTTTAATAGTTTTTATTTAACCCAAGCAAAGAAAACATGAAGCTACTAAAACTAAATTTCAGTTTTATTTTTCTACCCTGTTTAAATATAGATTGACAGTGTAGAGCAATGTGAACAATATCTAAGGATGAAGAGAGAAACTGAAATTCAAATCTAGGGGAAGATGCTCAGGGAAAAAAAAAAACAAAAACCCAAACCTCTCTGAAGACTCAGTATTAGATTTCAATGAAACAGCCTGAATTTGACACATGAATAAATCCATCCACTTGGGATTGCAGCTAGAAAAAGGTGCTCTATAAAGAAGCCAAATCTCACACTGGAGGAGTTTGGAAGTTAAATAAAAAGATCATGGAACTCACATGCTGCAGCAAACAACAACCCAAGGTACAATACACCCCTTAGTATGACCCAGGAAGATCCACTTTTATAGGGCTGAAGACAACAACATTTAAATAAACTAAACAAATCCCCGGTGATTTGGAACATTCCTCAGAAGAGTCAGAGAGCTGAGTTAAGACTCAAGAAACAAATGCAGGATGTTCAAATGCAGGAGGAAGATTAACACAATAAACTGAACAGAGAGCACTGTAAGAAAAAGATAACAACTAAGCTGTGTGTCCCACAAGACAAATGGAAAGACACCAAAGTGCCTTGGGATAGTGAACAGTGAAACAAAATCCCATCCCACCTCATCTGGCCATCTGAAGCAACCAGTGGTGACTGCTGTCTAAACTACACAACAAGCAACTCTGAATATGGAGTAAAAAGAAAAGAAATTATTTAGTAAAACAATCTCGATTTTCTAAGCATTCTGGCATAAACATGACCAAAATGGCCACATGGCATCTTGGAGAGTACTGAAACAGCCTACCTGCAGCAGTTTAAAAGCCAACAGCTTCTGTATTTTGGTTGTAATGAAAACAAAGTGCCACCATACGTTAACAGGATTCAATAAGAGAGACATAAATATCAAAGCAGATGTTCTCATCTGAGGTAAAAGTGACCAGAAATCAGTATAGAAAGATCTGGCAGTCACAATTCCTCAGAATTTCAGGAAAAAGAGAGTTGAGCAAAATCCATAAATAATGTGGTTTCACATAAAACAGGAACTCCTACTGCCAGTGGTACTAAGGAGAAGAATTATTACCTAAAGATGGCTGGCAGAATAAATTTTCACCTGCTATATAAAGGTAAAACATGAAGGCCAAGCACTTTACGGACTCTGGGCAAAACCCTTCATAGAAAACAAAATTTTTGTCCCAGTTCCCAAGATTGCAATTTATAAAAAAAATATGCTAAGAGGCATGACAATGACTGCAGATTATGAAACGTCCATTAAAATTTATCAAACTGATATCTGTATTGAGGAAACCACTAAGGCTTGTAGCTCATGTCAAAAATAAAATCAAACAGAAGGAAAATGCATCATTGTCATAAGAAAAATCATGTCTCTGGAATGCTATGGGCAGAATTTTTATTATGTTGGTTGGGAAAGGGGCAAGAGAAATCAAACTATAAAGCTGTAAGACTTTGTGGTTGTTTTTTTTTTCCTAGATGAAGGTTCTCTCCCTTTCCTAAAATAACCTAATGAGAAGATGCTATGTATAATACAATCCTGCATATCAATTTTACTAGTTTATTAATCTGCTGTATATGACATAAGCTGTTCTGTAGCAGTCCACAGTTCCGTGTTTTTTGGATATATATGGAAGTATGCTTAAGATGGATTTCAAATAGTCAGTACCCCCAACTTAAAAAAGTGAAAAAATAATGTTAAAATAAAAGTATGCCTTAAAATGGTTCTGGAGTTTGATTCTGACCCACTGTTAAAAAATGGTAAAAATCATGAAGAAAATGTCAACAAAAATTGAAACTGCCAGAAACGAATGCAGAAAACTATCCCCCAGCATATTAATTTATATAAGGAAAGTGACCAAATTTATATAAAGAAAAGTGACCAAACACCAAAGTCTGACTGGAAATGCCAGATGTACTCAGTATTTCATTTAAGTCAAACTGGTGAAGTCCATCCTTGAGCCCCAGTTCTGGTCTTTATCCAGCTGTAAGCTAGGTCAAGCCTACAACACAGCAACGCTTCTCTCCCGGTTTTCTTGAATAACAGAAGCATAGGAGAGGGTTAAGGGTTAGAGGGAAGAGAGTAGCACTGTACTCCAAGAAGTGGGCTGCCCTGTACAACCAGAGGAAATCAGGCTATGGTGCTCACCCTGGACTACACCTGCCCCACAAACATGATGCAAGCATGTATCTACACACCAATGCAAACAACAGGAAGACAAACATTTCACCTCGAATTTCAGTTAGGTCACACATTTCGTGCCTCTGACAGCTACAATAGAGTCTGCTGCAGGGGTAATAACCTTATCATATCTTGCATGGCATTGTATCTTTTCCTAATTTTCACTTCACTTTTTCATTTTAAACCAGTGTATAGACCTGAATTACCCTTTACTGAGTAGTATCACAAGTGCTAAAGCTGCCCAGAATAGCCTTCCAACAAATAAATTGTAACATAGCCTTCCAATGTCTTACAAATGTGTATATATATTTTTAAATCACATATTTATTAAGATGGGAAACCTAATGTTAATTCAAACTTAAATGACCCAATTTGAGTCATTCCAGTATTTGTCTTTTACCATGAAAGTCAGGGAGATGCAAAATCCAACATTATAGCAAAACAATTTTACCTCAGAATTGTCAATCAAGACTACTTTTTTAATCCACTGTTTCATGCAATCTTTTTACTATTTGTCCTTCCAAGTTGTTTTTATCCTCTCCAAACATTTTTTTTCAGTTTATGGATACCACAGCAGTGAGTTTACAAAACACAGCATAGTTGACTGCAGATTTGTGCTCACATCACTGTGAGGGCTGCTGCTCTCAAATCTCCTGCAGACTCCACAACTGAACACTGTCTCAGTATAACCTTGGCACATCTGAACTCTCTTCTATGCAATTCCATAGGGCTGAATAAAATGTCCGCCATCATAATCGCATCTTTGGCCCGAGAACTCAGTGAGTTGTAGCTGATATAAATCAAAGTCCAAGTTTAGAGGTCTTAACACTAGTACACTCCAAAAGAAAGAAGGGAACTCCGTATTTAAAACTTCAATCTGTTCACTCTTACAATCATACCTTTTAAAATAAAAAGCCTAAGTAAACTATTAACTGGCTAACCATAGCATTCCAAAAGGATTGTAAATATTACTAACATGGAAGATCTCAGTTGCTGTTTAGCATAAAATTGGGATAATCACTGCAAAATAGATTATTGTGTTTAATTACTGGATAATTTAACACATACATATGGATGGCAGACACCTAAAGTGTCTCCCTGAACACATGAAATACAACAGTATCAAAACGATGTAATTCTTAACAGAAGCTTTTCAGAAAGAGTTGAATTTCATTTTATTTTTTCTTAAATAAACCAACAGCATTTTCAAATGCTTACTATACTACTTTTATCTATCCATTTTAACTGAATAGAACTTAACTGAAAGCTTCCAGAAGACTTCATTAAACGTTCAGTATTTTGTGCTTTCATCAGTTACTTAGACCTAAAGTAAATTAATATTTTTCACTTGTTAAATTTGTATTTTCTTCACTTATTTCATTTTCTTCTCTATATCTGTTTCTCTATTGATACTCTGTTTTCCACTTCCTCTACAATCTTCCCATTATTTTGTTCTCCTTTCTATACCTTTCCTCCATTTTCTCTTCCTTTTTCCCCATTCTTCCTTCCTTCTCCAACTCCTTCTTCACCATTAAAAAAACCCCAACCTCTAAATAAAGGTTGTGAGAAGGGACAGAGTTTAAATATCAAGAACCGGAAAGCTGCAGGCAAAAGTTCATAGCGGCTTCTAATTATTTTCTATTTGTCTCCAAATCAGGACATCTTAAGTGTTTGGATGGATGTAGAATCACATCAAGTTCCTGCTTTGTGACAAAACCAAGCTGCTCCATTCCACTTTATGCTGAAAACATCTCCTTCTACTTCTACCCTAAGAAGCACTTGGATAGCTTATAGTACACACATTCCTTTAAAAAAGCATTATAATCAAAATATTTCTAGCAAAAACTTAGTCCTCTCTTCCCCCTTGCGTCTGACATATCATTTCAGATTATTCATACATTTTGGAGCAGCAAGAGACTTTTCGTGCTGAACAGATGGTTTGTGTGTTTTAACAAGCTGGTACTGCATGAGTATCTTTTTGTCATGCACAGCTCAACTGCTGTATATCCAGGTTAGTCTTCAGAAAAAGAAGAGTAACAAAATAGGTAACACAAACACCTGTTTTCCCACATTCATTGCTGACCTCGGATCCCTTTGACATCGATGAGTGAAACCCTTCTTACAGACTTATGCACAACCTGATCTGTTGGTGTTTACACTAAACCATTTGCAGCAAGTAAAGAACAAACCAACCACTCCTGTAACAGCAGCAACAGCATCTGGACAACCCCTAACAAACCAAAGTGAATAAGGGCATTCTGCAATATAGTATTTACAAAGACAGAATGATCTTGTTAAACAGGAGTGTAGGATCAGGAAAAGGAGTCCATGCAATATAAGAACTGAGTGTGGAGGATTACCCACCAACGGCTTTTGAGCATAGTAATAATAAACTGATATCATTCATATATTTACCTGGATCTACAAGTATGAGGACAGTGTTATTTCAAATTTTACAATGGGCTAAATCCTACTTTGCATACAAGTATTAATAAAATCATTCCAAATCTGTATCTGTGCAAAAGCTAAAGCTATTAGATAGCTCTACAGCCCTATGAAGACACCAGGATAATAAGCATCATTTACCAAAACTAATTCTCCATTTTCTTGCTGAACAGCTATCCGAAGACAGGAAGGAGAAAGGTCTCTTGGAATTTATTTTATCAGTCCTTAATTTGACCTTCAAACAACAAAAGAAGAGACAGTAAGTCACTTAAATTTGGTGCTGCTCCTTTCAGGAGAACTGGAGAAAAAACTGTTTTAGTTAAAATGGGAAAGTTAGGAAACCAGCTCCACAGCTGCAGCAAATCAGTGTAGTCCCAAGTACTTAGGAAGAACAAAGCCTTTCCACGATCTCAAAAAAGGCAAAATGCAACAAACAAGTTTGCTTAGAAATATTTAGACAAACCAGGAATATCAGCGTACATTAGCAGAAACACAGACGTAAAAATTTACACTGTGAGAGGTAAGTTAACCTTATTTTTCAACACCCAAAAGCCATTTTAAAGCACACACAGTCCCTGATTTGATGGAAAGTTCTCTAACTTCAGGTATTTGAAAGAGAGCTTTGAAACATACACTTAAATCCAAGGGAACATTAAACTAGGGGATTTGTTTTATTTCTCCATGCTCAAACCTCTTAGGAAACTATTCTTCCTTGATTTGCAGTGCTACTCCTTTGGTAGTTGACTGATTACGAGCCAGGGGCTTTGATCCCTACTTTTGCTTTTGCTGAAGACACACCTGCCTTTACCAGTTAGCAGAGCTAAAATGCTACTATGGAAGAAGTAGAAGGTTTTTTCCAGATCCAAAGCAGAGCAAAAAGGAGGAATGCAGGTTTTAATAAATCTAGACTAGCACGCAGTACTACTTTTTCTAATAGTTACATTGATTGCCAGAATTCAAGGTATTTTATTAATCAAAAGCTTTTGAGTTTTTTTGCATCAGTATAACCCTTACAACAAGAGATAGATGCTAGAATAGCTGATGAGCACTTCAGCAGGTGCAGAGAAATTCTAAAACAGCAGTGACCTGCCCTGTGTCTTTCAGCCTTTGCATTATGCTAACACAAGAACAATAAACAGAAATGCCCACTGCATGCAGAGCATTTGAAGTTTTTAAGATGTCTTTGGTTATATCATATGCAGCCGTACGTGACCATCAAAACTTTTTACCATCTTAATAAAGTGTGGATGATCTTCAATATTGTCATATTAACATTATTAGAAGTACTGCTTGATAATTTTTTCAGTATTCAAACTAAAAAATTCCCTTTCAACAGCAAAGGTTGTGAAATCAGGAGCAGGCATACATTATTTCAGGAGGTTTTTTTGGGGGGATGGGGGAGTTGGAGGTTTTTAATCTGCTGAAAGTCTTGAATAATTCTTCTAGTTTTTATTAGTTTCAGCCCTTTTTAGGATAAGGAAAGAGCTGTACTCATTTCTAGCAGGATTCTAATTAAAATATGACAGGATTTACAGAGGACTGTAATAACCAGGATTATTTTTGCCTGCAAATTTAAAAATGAAAAATTTTGTACTAAAAGTAATAAGAATAATACACATTTCTTATTAAGCTCTTTTCATGTCACGATCTCAAAGATTAGAATGAAATTCAGAATCAGTCTACATCTCACAGATGGGAGTTTTAGAATGTATTCATTGAAGGTATATAGTACAAGCCAAAACTCCATGTACTATGCACGTCAGATCTTTACATGAGTATTAAGGTTTTCCATTTTTCTGGTCAGACTGCACAATCTTATTTGTTTATACAGCCAAAGATTAAACTGCAGCATCAGTGAAGTTCCATACTTTACACGCTTGATTTTAAAAACTGTCTGTTTCCTTGCTTATTCTGATGTAGTGCACTGATACCCATCCAAGGACTGAAAAATGCAAGGTGAAGAAAAGATGACTGTACACCTTCACAATGCTTAGCAGGATACACCTGCAAACCAGCCCTTTTTTTCCCTATTGTGTATGCTTTCTTAACACCTCCAATCCTTGATGAAAACACTCTTCCTATTATTTATTCTCAAAATATTTTAAAGAAAAATGTATATTCTAAAACCAGTGACAACACTGAATTTTCCTTCACATCCAGCAGTTAGTTGGAGAAAAGAGATTTAAACTGAAACAGTTAAAAACTGATTGTTTTTCAAAAGGCATTCTCACCCAGAACTGAGGTGCCAGGTGACCCTGCCAACCCAGAAAACAACTGTTTCATATAAGCAGCACGTGTAGCCTATGGTACAGCTACAAGGCACAGAAAGGTGTAACGTATTCCCATTTTAATAAACCTTGGAGAGGAACAACCAAACAGCAGCTACGTTTATGCCTTCTAAAGTAAGGCCCAAGATATCTCATACTTTGAGCTTGAAACCTGTGTCCTTGTGTCATGGAGGAACTGTTTCACTCTCATGGCACTGCTTCGGTGGGTTAGGCAGATGTTTAGCCTTTATTAGAAGACTCATGCATGGGTCACCGCTGATCATATCAGATTTTATAGACTACTAAATAACCCAGCATGATCCAGCAAACCTGGTTATCAATATATATTGTCTGCATATTGCCTAAATGTGAAAAGTATACAACCAATGAAGAAGAATTTGATGTATCTGTTGGACCAGACTAGCCCTTTCCCAGAAGGTACCAGGATATTAAGCTCTATTTTGGCATGTGGAGCCCAATCATGCCACCTCCTGGTTAGGAATGGCCACTCTATTCTACACATTACACAGGTGTTCAATGCCTAGGAAGTTAACAGCTGACTGGAATTTTCTACTCAGCTGTCCAGGTATTCTGCCTTCTCTTGGTACTAACTGCAAATATTAACAATTTTCTAAATTCTTGAATTTAAAAATGTCTACTTCGAGGTATAGAGGAAGAGATGGACAGTTACAGCAGTTGCACCCTGAATGTATATATACACCAAGGAGACTAAACACGACATAAATTTACTAAAAGAATTCCTAGTTCAAGTAAAAAATATTCTTCTCCTTCAAGGAAAACATTCATGTTGCCAAAAAAACAGCACTTCGTTGATGAGGCTCTGGCCATCCAGATAAGCCTCAGCAAATGCCTTTGACCTTCCCTTGAACAGTTGGTACGAAATTCTGCTATTTGCACTGAATTGCACCTTTAGCAGCTCCACCGATTCAAACAGCACTATTTAAAGAGCAAAGCACCTTTTATTTTAAACCAGGGTATCAGAATCTAACCTTCAATTACTGCACTCATATTGCTGCCTCTTTGCAAAACAATTTACTGTGTTTCAAAGTACATGTTTTCTAAGATCACAGATCAAACGGTCCTAAGTTGCTTCAGATGTCTGAAAGAGAATTTTATTATTTTTATTTTTTTAAATCACATCTATCATTTCTTCTCTCCTCTGAAGCAAGTCTGCCTTTTATAACTAAAAAGCTGGAGTCAATATAAATATAACAGTTGCTTTGTTATACTCATTCTAACATTTTGTAATATTTTGTTTTCCATAAAGCTGGTTATCACTTGGGATTCATCTGCATTACATTCTGCAAGGCAAACGTATTACCTGAGTTATGAATACAACATGGTGTCATACCACGACAAAAAAATTCAGCTTTAAAAGAACATAAAAAGCAAAACTCAGTTCTAATACCTCCAGTAATCAATTTTCATGATTACAAACCTATTGGCTATACCAGTCAATAGATCATATTTGTATTACAAGGACTGCCTGATAGCCCACTAATGGCAACAGAAAAATTCTCACTAACTTTAGTCAGCTTTGAACCAAGTCCATAATGCCTAGCACATCACTACTCTATAGAAATCATAAGTATCTTCTATTCATCTAGAGTTCGCAGTTTTTATTGAAAAGGCTCCAAATGATCAATACAAACCAAGATACCTAAAATATACGCTCTGAATATTAGCATGTTTCCTGAGTCAATCTACCAGGAATTCATAGTGCATTTCTTGAGACAGCAAAGCAAACAATGATTAATACCAACTATTTTGTGAATACAGATTTCTTCTCACCTGATGTAAATATTAGAAAAAAAAGAAACAATAAACAGAATAGTAACCCCTCACAGATTAATACTAATGTATGAATTTACATTAACATTTTTCATTAATCTTATTTTAGTCCAAAGGCTTGTTGAGACAAGTAAACTCATGAATTTGCAAGCATATTTTCACAAGTAGTTTTCAATGAAAAGGTTTATAAAAATTAAAAAATATCAGAGGCCTGATTTTAGCAGGTCATAGGCATCATCAATAGCCTTTCACATCTAGGGCTAAGGATACGGTTGTCATAGTCTGTATTTCCAAGACAAACAATTTTCATATAGCAACCTTATTATCATCCCAGGCTTTTAACAGAAACACACACTCATGAACTAAAGTCACATTCCTATATGAAAAGAAAATCAATCTCCAGTAGTCCAAAGAAACCCCAAACCCACATATGCCAGTATATTAGTTGAAATCTTGAATATAAGACAGAATGAACTTGCACTATGTCAACAGTTTTCCACTAGCTAGAACAACTACTGCAGGCTTGTATGAAAGACTGTACTAATGCTCACTAAGTGCAAAGGCTAATCTTCCGAATAATCATGTCCCGTCCTACAAGAAGCCTGTATGGGGATGATAGCTGAGCTATATGAATCTAATTTACACAACTTGGAGGTTTAACGAACTCATGCTATGCCACATGGAATGATCTAGGGACTTAACTCAAGATTAAAGTTAAAGGCCTGATTCTCATTGCCTTCAGAATGCCAGCTGAAATTCTGAGGTCAATTGCACTGTCATTATAGAGAGAGAAATTAGCTACCTCATTACCCAAGTAATGCTGATATTTCCATGGGGAGAGATGCTCTTACTTTGGCCAGCTCTTTCCAGCAGGTCTTTTTCCTTTACGTTTGTATTACAAACGACAGAGCTGGCTTTAAGAATACACTATGCAAGATACTCCAAAACTGCACACATAAGTAAACACACACGTGCATGTGTGTGTGTGTATATATATATATATATACACACACACACATATATAATTTGCTTGACCCCAAAAGTATATAGACAATTAGCTCACACTTTAGCCTATTAAATATAATGCTGGTATAAAACCAGATTTGAACTACCAAACAGTTCCAGCTGGTTGTATCTTTCTATGTTATCCACACCTTCACAGCTGAAGTCACACACTTATTTTTGTTTTCATAATCACAGACATCTTACACAAAGCAATAAATATTTACACACATACAGAAGTAATACATATAAGTAGCTCATTTTCTTCCATGGTAGGAAGCAGCACCAGAACAGAGAGGCTCTCAGTTCTCCGTGGAGCTCTAGAGTGTGCTGCATTATAAGCATAAGTCAGGTACAAAAGGCACTGCTCAAGAACACGCTCTTCACTTTTGACATTTTTTATCTGACCAAGCATTACCTGACCTCATACATTTATCAGGACATCTCCTGACTAGAAGCAGAACAGTCTTACCTGAGAAAAGAACTACTGGTAACCAGTTTACAATAAAATAGTTTAAAACTATACATGAAATAGGGACACACTTCCAGCTCTTACAACAGCCTAGTACACAAAACAGTTCACTTGATATGGAAAAGTCCTTTCCAACAGATGGAGATTAGCCTATTCTTTAGAGTTCAACTACCTATTATAATTAAAAGGTATTTAATTTTCATTACTGACTGGAATACATTATAAGAATACGTATGTTCAATGCATTTTGCAAAAGTTTGAAAAAACTTAGGCTGAAGCAAATATCACCAGCCACTCACGAGTTCTTCTAATAGATGACTTACAAATTACTTTTCCATTTCTAATAGTGCAACAGTCATGTAGGATCTACTTCTATATGAAACAGGGAATGACCTATGGGGAAATAAAGTATCTTCTGATTAAGGCACTCAATTAGCCATTTAGAGACTAGGTTCACTGTCAGAATCCACTACAGATTCCCTCAGTGATTTTTAAAGAAATTGGGTTTGTCTCCACATCTTGTATCTATCTAAGCAGCACTAGTACCTTTTTCCTCACCTTTCTTTATGTTGTCTGGTAAGTTCGCAAATCCTCTGCCACAGGAAATGTCCCTTTTCTGGGGGTTTCACCACACCCAGGTAAGGACTAAAGTAAGTGATTTCTAGTCATCCCTTAGTGATGAGGGACAAATAGCTACTGATCCAAGTATGCATCTGACACAAGTCAACTTGTAGGACACAGACCTACATATTAAAAACATAAGTAATTTGTTAGTTTTAATATTGGCTAAATACACCAAAACACACAAACAAAAAAAAAATGCAACAGAATCAAACAAAAGAAATTATTGGGGAAAAATGGGCAGTCTTATCTTTACAAGTAAATCCACTATCGCAAATCAGAAGCGTTTTTCTGGAATACTTATCGCTTGTGTGCCCTTCTGTGGTTTCACACAGCAGCACAACTGTTCTCAACCTCAGGTTTTAGCAGCCAACATGAAACAACACAGCACTTTCAAGTCAGAGTGAATGCTTGAGGCTCTGGACGCCAAAGAAAATCCACACTTACACATTTTATACAAAACGTACTGGCAATCGAAAATGCTTAGGACAGCATAAAAATAACACCTGGCTGGCATCGTTATGGATGTAGCTGATTGCACATTACATTCTAAAGAACAGAAATCCAGAGTCTCAAAACAATGTTTCTCCATGGATATAACCTAGAAATTATTCACTGCTACAGAGAACCTTGCACCATGATCCCATTTTCTTCTGGCACCCAAAAAAAAAATTCTGCCCATTCCATAAATTTCCTTTCTATTTATACCCAGCAGCAACCAGTGCATTAATTCTCATTTTCTTAAGTAGTTATACTCTCACCTTGGTTACGTGTTTTAACAGTCATCATATGTTAGACTCTAAAACAAATCTCTAGAAAGCTTGACAGATGGTGTTTTGAAGGATAATGCCAGGTACCTAGTGTGAATCTAACATTAGCATTCTCTCAGACAACTCACCTTCATCTTTTAAAAAATCCAGTGAAATAATACCTAGTCCTCTTTATGCTAAGAAGGAATGAGAAAACTATTCATTTTTTTCAATTTCAGAGTTGCTCAAAATGCAACTTCTGCATGAATTTGATGCCTAAAAAAACCAATTTTATTTTCTTTTTTTTTTTTTTACTTTTCTTTGCATACTTTGGGTTTTGTCTTTCCTGCATTTTCCTCCTTTCCCAGACATACACGCACACTCTCAGTGGATACTTCCCCCCTCTGGGAAAAGATCGAACTGCAAGGTGCAAAAATATATTCCTTTTAAGAAATACGGACTCTGTTGATGGTATGGTTATTAGAAAAACAACTGTAAAAAGCAGCATGGCTGCCTCTTTAGCAGCAAGGCAGCTCTGACAAAAGGGTATTAAATGGGTCTGTATTCATACTGAAATTCAGTGTGAATTTCAAAGCTATCAAACAGAAGCACTCCAACAAAACCTGGGCTCGATATCTTCATTCACAATCAATATAACATACATTAAGGAAAGACAACATAAAAACTGCTGACAGAGGAAAAACACTTACTGCTTAGCATGGTAAGCTTGAATTAGTTATGATTTTCCTTCAGTCATAAACAGAACTTGGGAAATTATTTGCCACCTCTGAATGTGAGTTCATTTGAATGTGACTCTCAAGGGCCTGGCCATACATTTCTTTGCTTTAGTCTCATTTAAGAGCTTTATAGGTTGTCTTGATTTATACATCATTCTTTACTACTTCTCAACATTAGCTTGCAACTTTAACATGGTTTTCTAAAAAGACTATTATAAATCTAAGAAGAAAAACCTGTGTAAGAGGAACTTAGTGGATTACACTTCGGCAAAAGTTGAAATTCCGTACCACAAGGCCTTCACTCAACCACTATATTGAGCAGTTATTAAAAGAAAGACTAAATGATAAACTTTTTAAAGAACGTCTAACTGAGGTCCAACTAAACCTCTAATCCAACTAAAGCAAGGAAAGCAGGTCGAATTACACTGAGTAACAAAATGTTACAACCAGTGTATTCTGATCCCCGCACAAAACCAAGAGGAAATCATCATGTCCTGGTTGAAACTGTCATGAAATTGATAAGCCACATCCAGATAATGTCTGACATCGGGCAGTTGACTAACACAGCGCCGCATTAACGGCATAATAGTATTACCATATAAACCTTATTATTTCAGCGTGGAAAACAGGATATAACGAGTGTAAAGAGACGCCAGCATCTGCCTTTGTGTAAGTGAGCCCGGGATCCAGGGGAGCGCTTCCCGCAGAGGCGAACCAGCCGCGGCAGAGCCGGCGCACGGCGAGCAAGCGCGGGCGGCGTGGAGCGGGGCACTCGCTGCTGCCGCCGGGGGCTGCTGTCGGACGGGTCCCTCGGCGCGGGCTCCGGGCGCCCGAGCCCCC
>VZTH01001481.1:41073-72599 GCA_013397815.1 Aleadryas rufinucha
TACCCTTTTTCCCCTTCCCCGTGGCAGGCTACAGAGGAGAATTGGAGGAATCGAAGGTAAAGAATACGGACTGGGATAAGAATAATTTACTGGAAACAGCAATGAGATAAGAAAATGAACAGTAACAGCCACGATATTAATAACAAAAGTGTACGAGAGAGACAAGTGGTTCTCATGCAAAACGCTCAAAATCGGGGTTACCCCACCGGTCCCACCCCGCGCTTACTGGACCAGAAGGAACCCCTTCTCTTCTCTCAGGAAGAGACCCCCCTCCTCCACAACCCCAGTCCTGGCAATGACCTGAGGGAATAGCAGAACAACCTCTGGATCCTGGCCATGCCCCCTCCTGGCTACTGCAAAAATTAACTCCGTCCAGGCAGGAACCAGGGCAGTCNTCTGTGTCGTGGTTTTGGGCTGGTACTCCCTAATTTACTGCTCCCACTAAAACCACTCTGCCACTCGCTCCCCGTACCCTTTTTCCCCTTCCCCGTGGCAGGCTACAGAGGAGAATTGGAGGAATCGAAGGTAAAGAATACGGATTGGGATAAGAATAATTTACTGGAAACAGCAATGAGATAAGAAAATGAACAGTAACAGCCACGATATTAATAACAAAAGTGTACGAGAGAGACAAGTGGTTCTCATGCAAAACGCTCAAAATCGGGGTTACCCCACCGGTCCCACCCCGCGCTTACTGGACCAGAAGGAACCCCTTCTCTTCTCTCAGGAAGAGACCCCCCTCCTCCACAACCCCAGTCCTGGCAATGACCTGAGGGAATAGCAGAACAACCTCTGGATCCTGGCCATGCCCCCTCCTGGCTACTGCAAAAATTAACTCCGTCCAGGCAGGAACCAGGGCAGTCTGTGTGTCTGTCTGTGTGTTCATGTCAGAGTGTGTATGTGCTTGTGTGTGCGCTTGTGTCTGTCTGTGTGCAGCCGTGTGTCTGTCTGTGCCCGTTGCTGTGGGAGCGCGGGCGCGTGTGTCCGTGTGTGCGTGAAACTCTGTGTGTGTGTGTGTGTGTGTGTGTGTGTGTTTGTGTCTGTGTGTCTGTGTGAGTGGGCTGCGCGGAAGAGGCTGCGCTGCGGTGCCTTGTGTATGTCTGGGGGGAGTCTGTGCCCCTTTGCCCGTTGCCCACGCGTGTCTCAGCGCGCCTGTGCCGCCGGTGTCGCTGCGTGGGTTATCTCCTGGCAGCCAGAGCCGGGAGGCGGCGGCGCTGCCCGGCTGTGCCGGCGCTGCTCTATTCCCTCCCGCCCCGGCGCCCTGCGCAGCCCGCGGTGCTTCCCCCGAGCTCCGCCGCGCTCCCCGGGCTCCTCGGCCCTCCGGGGTCCGGGGAGACGCCCCGCTAAAGCAGTGCCGCATCGACAGCGTGGTCGTGCCGGAGCTGCCAGACAGCTTGTCCCCTGAGGATGTGATTAGAGCATCAGCGACCGGCCACCGCTGCTCGCAGAACGCGCCGAAAATATTTGCTCGTGCCTGCTGCGCACAGCTGGAGAGAGCGCAGCTGAGGCCCGGAGGTCCTGTGGGGAAGAGGCGATCTCTGTCGAGGAATGCCGTGCTGCTGCTCCAGGAGCTGCTCTCCACAGCTCCCACAGCCCCGCCTGACAGAATTAGAGCTATTATGCAATTAAAGTGTCTACAGCTGGGGTAAATAAAATTTATTTTAATTAGAATTTATCTTTGAGTATACATTTACTTTAGGTTATATCTATTCAGGATTTTCCCCCAACAGACCATACAATAATGTATTTTGATTTTGAAAGTAAACAAAAGATGCCTAACTCATCTTAACTCATTAAAATTCCATTTGTGGGACCTCAAGAGCAAGCAGCCTATGGCACCATACAGCATTTTGTGCTCAACCCCTACGTCACATTTTTCTTAGTATGTACCACTAATACTATTAACTTAGTATTTGTTCTAATGAAATAGACAGTTATAGCAATAATACATTTGTAAATGGCTTAATACTGCTCATTGCAAGATTTTTTTTTTGTGGTGTTTAGATTTTGTTTGTGGTTTTGTTTTGGTTGGGGGGAGTTGGCAAAGGAAGAAGGAATGAAGAATGATAAAAATCAAGGCAAAAACTTTATAATGGCATCCACAAGGTTTTGAATGTGTTGTACAGACATTACATAAAAATTTGATCTGTGATGTTTGCAAAATCCTAAGGTACACGCAGGCAACATTTACGCAATTTCCACTCGGCATCCAGATAATTGAGGGACTGCAAGTGTTTACAAAAATGTGTAGAGAATGTTGGTGACCAATGCCTTATTATTCTATAGTATTTCCAGAAGTGAGCAATGAAATACCTGAGAATCAATCTCCCTTCTGAGAAAGAATAGAAGCAGGAAAATAGTTGATTTCAGCAAACTTACCAAACACTGAAGAAGCAGAGAAGACTGATAGCAGAACTGAAAGGTTTAATAGTCAATCAGCTTTTACTACAGATTGTGTGTGGGGATAAAGGGAAGGCATAAGTCCTTCTTTAAAAAACAAACAAGTAAAACAAAGAAAAACACAGAACTAAGATAGTTTATTAATAATTTACCCTGATTCAATTTACCGCATGACTAGTTCTCCTTTCCTATTTAACAGCATAGCAAGAAATGGCAGTGTTTGCAACACAGCTCAAGACTGTCTTGCTCGAGAGATCACCTATGTCATCAGGTTGTACTTCTGCACCTGTTTTTCAGAATGATTCAGGCTGGTGCTCCTCAGTTCAGAGAGAAGACCAGTGATAGGTGTGTTTTCTTAAAGCAACTTCAAGATGAATGTAAGCCATCCCCTCAGAAGTAATCCTGGTCTGGTAGCTTTCAAAACACACCATATGGTCATGTATATGGAAAATGAATTTTGGGGGTTTTTCATCTTGGGTGTTACAAGAATAGTGTTACTTTAGTCTGTTTAATTGTACTTAACCTACTTAGATCACAGGAAGCTTCGAGTTAAACACCTTTAAGTTTATTAAACAGTGGGAAGTGCTAAATTCATTAAATTCTTTTTTCGGGTCAAAAGAGTAGACAGCAGGTTTCATTGCACATCTTTTTACAGCAAACTAGACAGAAATAAATTCCCTGTAAGTTCATTTTTCAAAACTTATAAAGTTAAATTGACTTTCAGTGATACTTAGGTTGCAAAGCCATTGAGATACCTTTCTGAATTTTACCTTATACCTCATTAATAAAAAAGGAGGCATTAAAATCTGTCAGACAGGAAATATAGACCTCTAATGACATCAAACATGACTTCATTGCTAGTTGGAGATAATTTTTTTTCACAGCTACTAAAAACCAAAGACACATTTTACAACTCTTTGGTTTGAAGTGTCAAGCCAAATTGAAGTTTATCTGTCCTATATTTTATTGCTAACTCTGATATTGAAGTGGATCACAGCATACCAGACTGCAGTTTATTCAAAAAGAGAACAGGTAACAATCATTATGTATTTTTGCCAGTGCTATCCAAATACGTTGTATTATCATGTAGAACTGAAGTCAAAAGGCAGTGGAAGCAAACAGTTGAAGGAAAACCTCCAGACTTTCCAAATGATTATTTGAAAATTATTAAATCTTTTGAGAATATGCAGTAGAATGAATGGTCAGTGTGAGCACAATTACAATGAACTACCCTTCTGATATATCACAATAAAGTTGATACAATAATTTAAATGAGTCGTTAACTATGTGTGTATGAGTATACGTAGGACCTCATACATCAAAAAATCAGAATAGTCAAGAGTTTTCAATTTCAGAAATTCTATTTTCTTTCAAATTTCTTTACTGGCTCATTTGCTTTAGGTATGGGTAAGGGTTGTCTGCTTCCTGAACTAACTGCAGATGAGCATTAAAAAAAAAAAGGGACTTTCTTCTATAGTCTAAGTAACCATCTCCTTCTCTGAAAGTAGAATTATAATTGACAATATAAGGAATAAGGAAGCAGCAGTACATATGCAAAAAAGAGGGAATGGCCCCACCTCCTTTACTATAGTTTATTTAATTCCTTCCTGGAATACAGTCTGTACCCAGGCTCCATCGGATCCCTGCATGCCAGCCTGTGGATAGCTGTTCTCTTACCTTGTGGCTTCATGGTTTGATTATGGGGCACCTGAACACACACAGGCTGTCAGCACGAAGCTTATTTCCATGTAACAACACTCAGATGATGTACTGGGCCTTGGCCAGCAGCGGGTCCAGGTGCAGGTGGCTACACCCTCTCCTCATAGAGGCCAGCCCTCAAGACTCCCACACTGCCAACAGCTTGCCATGTAATCCAGAAGGGAAGTGTGCATCAGCAAGTGCACAAGTCACTATAGATCATCTTCAGACTACCCCAGAGACAGCAAAAGACTCAGCCATATATGGTCCAACACACAGATGGTTGGTCTCTGTGGTAAGTCCCTGATTTCAGCAGAGTTTTGGTTTCTCCACTCATACGACTGAATAAACACTGGTTTTCTTAAATAGAGACAATTCTTACAGATTAGTCATTAATCTATACAAATCAAATAATTAACCTTCAATTAAAAAATTTATCAGTACTATCAGTACTTATTTCCTTTCAAGACATTAAATAATTTCATAAACTCGGTGAGCCAATGACCCCAGGAGAGTTCAGTGTGAGTTCCAGGTGTAAAACAAATTCTGCCTTACGCTATAGCTGGGTTTATGACACCCACATTACAAGTTCTTAGTTCATCAAAACACACATCAAATAAAATTATATATGTTATAGCTCTAGTTCATATTAGCATTCTTGCGATGTTGTAAAGAAGTAACTGAAAATGTAACTCAGGGTAAATGCCATGGAAGGCAGCATAACTTCACTGAAAGATCTCCTTCATCATTAATTTGGGATAATTTTAAACAAAATAATAAAGTATAAAATAGCAGCTGAACACAGAAAAGATGCTTGGATAGAAATGAACAGCAAAGAATAAAATGCATTCTAGAATGTCTGTTATCTTCTTTCTTCCTTGTGATGCTAATATAACTGACAGAGAAGTTGTGACTCTATAACATAACTATAATTTTCTCCTCTCCACATGGAGGTAAACACCAGACCTTATATTTTGCTTGCTTATATTTGAAGTTCTACCTATGCTGTTGATTCTGACCTTTATATTACAGCTTATCCATTGAGGGTAGCTCAAACACTTCCACAAAAATCTTCTCTGTGATCATAGCACACTCTCCATTCACCTGTTCTCTCTAACCTTACTGTAGTCAATAAGCATGAATTTCTCTTTCAACATCATCTCCAAGATTTAGAGCTGTTCCTTTTCATATAAAATCTGTTTACATGGCTTTCTGATTTCCTGTTCACATGATGCAAAATAATTCCTTTTGCACCTTTCTTTTACTTCTTCCCTTTCTGCTTATTGTTTCCACCGTCCCTTCCCAGTATGCAAGTCTCCCTTTAATACAAATTTGTCCCTTGAAGAATAACAAGAAGAACTACTAATGGACAAACTGAGGTACAAAGAAGGTGATATGTGGTTTAGAATAATTAAGCTACAGTTTCCGGACTCCTAGGACTCTTCTTTGAGCTAAACCTTCAGTTCATAGTTATGCGCCAATTATTCAGCACAGCAAATTAGGGAAGTTGGTAGTCTCATGGAGCTTTAGGCATGCAAAAATCACGTCTGACTCTAGTCCAGTCACCACAGACACGCTTTACAGTCAGCAGGTTGAAACAGGCTCTCACAGAATTTATTCATCTGACCTGCAAGTACCTATCTTTGGTTGAGATGAGTCATCCTATGCAAAATCTGATTTCTCTCCACTGGATATGAAGTCAGTAACTAGATTAGACGTAGGCATCTATCTTGTACATAACATTAGTACAAATGAATTCCAACAGATTTCAGTAGTGTATGACAATAGAGTCCTGAGGACTTGCTCATTATATAACAGATGAAGGAACAGAAAAATAAGTCTTCCAAAAAGTGTATGTAATATGCATGAAAAAATGTATTCTACTTCAGGCGTATAAAGGCAGAGAGAACATGCTCAAAATAAAATGACAGAATTTATTTGAGAAAAAAAAAGATGACAGATGCATACATATAGTTTATCTAAGATGTAAGTAAACATCCAAATGCATGAAGAAAATACTATATCCAAATGAGAATAAAATTGTTTAGAGAATGCAAAGGATATAAGCTAGAAAAAAGGAGATTATATTACGCATAGGGAAATGTATAATGAATATAACAAGCTACTTTTACCATTTCATTTAGCAAGTGAACTTTCATCAGAATTAGAAAGCAAAGAAGGGGAAGCTTGTAGGTATGGATACAAGAAAGCTGGTAATATAGTTCTTCTTTTCTGCAGATTTGTTTTGCTTTGTTTTGGGGATTTGGCGGGGTTTCTTTGGTTGGTTGGTTGGTTGGTTGGTTGGTTGGTTGGTTGGTTGGTTGGTTGGTTGGTTGGTTGGAGGGTTGGTGGTTTTTTTGCAGTGTTTGTTGGGTTTCAGTGCATTCATAGATTTTTATCCAGTTTTGGTTTAAGTTCTGTTCAGAAAATATTTATCTGTAATTGATTGATTAGCAGCTTGATTTAGTTAACTTCGCTTCCTTAAGAAGAATACAATGGAGACAACTGTCTGATCTCAATTATTTTATTGATCAGGTACACAAAGCCCAAATCCAGACAACAGGATAAAATTATGTGTTATTAATCCATTGGTCTGTTGAATTTTGCAAAACCTGAAATGAGTCAAATTCGGAAAATGATTTAATATAAGCCTATTTATACATTTGCAATGTATAACTCTAGAGAATTTAGCCAGTTCCCACTTACTCATCAGAAGTGTAGAAGTATAAATGGAAAATTCCAGACAAATCACTCACAGATGGTATTCATCTGGCAATCCTAAAATGAAATATGTAAAACTACAGGACATCAAACTCATCAACAAACTGAATAGCGAAGAAAATTCTCCACTAAACAAGTTTCAAGATACTTGATGACATTAAAAGGTCAGAAAGAGCTCAACTAACTCTCCAAACCATAATCAAGCATTATGTCAATTTTGTTCAAAATGAAATGTGACATGGGGAAAGGTGTGACACTATACAGCATCTTTATCAATTCATATGCTCTTAAGCATAAAGTTATATAATTGTATATTAAAAATCCATTTCAAGTGTATAATACTAGCAACCTTACTGTTTAAGAAAAATGCTACATGCTAAATATAGGACTAGAAGTCATTACCCTCCAGGACCTTTGAGGAGAGAAACTTTGGAATATTAAAAGAACGTAAATATCTTCTGTTTCTTTATCCGGAACTATTTTAGGCAGAACATTTCAGTAGGAACCTTAAGAATCCTCTGTGTATCTAATTCGGGTTTAAATGCAGGTGTCACCACCAGTATGCATCAAAACAAAAAAAAAACACCATGAAAAATGTTTTCTTTCAACAGTGTATATTCTAGTTCAGCAGATAAAGTGAACTAGTATTCATCCCACTCATACAGATTTGTCTGTTTTTAAAGAAGTCATAGAATCAATACTTCACATATGTTTCAGTCTTACTGGATCATAGCACAAGCATTTTCTCGAAAAATTGCTGAATGATAAAAAAGGTGTTTATAAGACAAAAAATAATTTGAAAGTACATTAGAATTCTATTAGCTGTAAATCATGGCACAATGTTATAAATTATTTCACAATTTATTTGATCAGAACTGAGCACATCTGAATGTAATATTTTAATGCATGATAGGAGATAGATTTTGAGTTCAGAAGAATAAAGAACAGTAACAGCTTTTTTAGTCATTTTTTCTCAAAGTTCTCCATGAAAAGGCTTTCAAATTAACAGTTTTTCATTTAGATAAGAGCGCTTTGACTCCTAAAATATCCATAGTCCACAATGAGCATTTGCATCCATAAGACTTAGAATAAACAATATGAACCCAAATTTTAAAACCTTCAGATCATGAGGAATTTCAAAACTTTCAAAACTTACCCTTTCTCCTTGCTTCTTAATGTTAGCAAAGTAACTTAATGCTCCTAAAAGTTTCTTTTTTGGAGACTTTGCCAGAATTTGGTTGTACTCCTCATAGATCTCTTAAAGATATGCATGATTAATACAGAAGGTGAGGAAAATCAAAAGATAGGAAATTTAAAAAGCAGGCAAACACTTAACAAGTTTGCGGGGGAAAAAATGTTTCCAGTGCCTGACGAGCTCCAGTAAGAGTAAATAAAGTAAAAGAATGAAAATGTTAAAAGCTCAGCAAATGTTGTCAAATCTGCTCATAGTGATGGAGTTTATTTGCCGTTTTTGCCAGAGCAAATGGATTTGCTTTATTTCAGGAGCTGGGCTGTATTAATCTCAACTATTGCAAAGCTCAGTTCACCCATGGAGCAAATGGATGATGATTCATTCTTTTCCTAAATAGAGTATTAAGTGCAGTCTCATCTTGCAATTATTTAATTTCCCAAATAACTCATTCCAAAGCTCTTGGACCTAACTTTATGATTATATAATTTCTTTCAGAGCAGATGAATTTTAAGGATAGGTAATACCACTGTTATCTATATTTAAACACTGTCCCAGTTCAGTCAGTATCATACTAATATTATTTAATGACTGAACAACAATATAACCTTCTGATCTTCATTTTACAGGATTTTGTTCTATTATTTTAAACCTTGACATCTCAAGGGTGAGTCAAACTTACAGATTTACAAAAAAAAAAGTAATAATTACTACACATTTCTATAAATTTAGTGCACTGTACACAGATGGGAAATTAGAAGTTGTTAAAATAAAGACTTGTGAGAAACTTCACACAATAATACTTTCCAAACTACGTAAATGTCAGCTGCCTAAGAATTCCTCAAATATAATTACACTATTTTTTTATTTTTAAAATACATAGCCTGATGAATTTGAAGAGATTTATTAAAAAATAATTTTAAAATGAATTATGCAAAACTTTTGCTCCTGTATTTTCAATTTTCTTTTTCATCCTCAGATACCTTGCTTTAAACATAACTTGCTCATGACAACACAACAAAACATAAATATTTTAAATGCAGAATGGATATCTACTGAGGACCTTTGGAATCATTTCACCAAACAGACTGCCCATACCATGAAAGACCTGTGCAAGCACAAAGTAACTGCAATATTTACAATATTAATTGAGTTCTTCAATGTTTCCAAAAGTTCTCTGATGAATCCTACTAAAAAAAAAAAAGAAAAAAAAAAAGAAAAAGGAATTGTCATCAATACAAGTTTTTAAAATTTTAAGCAATGTTTTTTCTCCTTTTTTTTTCTGGCATCCTTACTTGCATGACCATTGGTTTTAATATGAGTATTGTCATTGACAATGGACTTTGACTCAGGCACAAGACCACTGCAGCAGATGTACTCCAATCTGCTGGAATTGCTGTCATGCACCAGCACTGCATTCCACTGACTCTGGATGAAAGTCTAATTTTGCACTGGTCTTAAAAATTAAGGAGGCTGAGTATTTCTCTGCCATAAAAAATGAAATAGACTGGGTTTTTTTCTTCAGGCAGTCTTATTTAGGTGCTTACTTTTTGGACCTTAAATCTTTTTCAAAAAAACAAATGTTGAGGCATCAGACTATGTCAGATTGATCATTTCATTAATTTATATTCCAAGTAATTAGGAACAATTGCCATTTCATTCATCCTTTTTTCCTTTTCCATTATATAAATTTCGATTTATATAACAGATGACCTGATCATGCTGTTAGTCATCCTGACTAGTGACTTTTAAAAATAATTCCATGTGTCTTTGTTTGTGTGGTCAGATTTTGGTAGTAGCGGGGCTACAGGGGTGGATTCTCTGAGAAGCTGCCAGAAGCTTCTCCCATATCAACAGAGCCATGCCAGCCAGCTCCAAGACAGACCCCCTGCTGGCCAAGGCCGAGCCTGCCATCGACAGTGGTAGCACCTCTGGGATTGTATAGTTAAGAAGAGGAAAAAAACCCATGTTATTTGTGCAGATGTAATGGCGGCCAGAGAAGAGCGGGGTGACAAAATGTGAGAGGAACAACTCTGCAGACACCAAGGGCAGAGAAGGAGGGGTAGGAAGTGCGCCAGGCACTGGAGCTGAGATACCCCTGCAGCCTGTGGTGTAGACCATGGGGGAACAAAGACCCCCCTGCAGTCCATGAAGGAACTCCCACTGCAGTGGGTGCATGCTTGAAAGAAGGCTGTGACCTTGTGGGAAGCCCACTCTGGCTCCTGGTGGGACCTGTGGCCCTGTGGAGAGAGGAGCCCATGCTGCAGTAGGTTTGCTGGCAGTGAAGCCATGATGATTTTTTGCCNGAGGGGTAGGAAGTGCTCCAGGCACTGGAGCTGAGATACCCCTGCAGCCTGTGGTGTAGACCATGGGGGAACAAAGACCCCCCTGCAGTCCATGAAGGAACTCCCACTGCAGTGGGTGAATGCTTGAAAGAAGGCTGTGACCTTGTGGGAAGCCCACTCTGGCTCCTGGTGGGACCTGTGGCCCTNTTACAATGGAGCAAGGAAAGAACTCCTCTCCCTAAGAAGGAAATAGTGGCAGTGTTGCCTTTCCCTGGTCATAAAATCAAAGCCAAACATGTTAAAAGGGAGAAGGGGTTTACCTCGGTGTTTATTTAAGGATCCTTAAGGTGCACTCTCCGTGCGGGTGGAATGCGCTGAGAAGCACACACCGAAATGCACACACACCATACATCCCATATACAGTTATAGGCCTTGGGAATTAGCACATCTATCAAAGATTCCCCAGTGAGAGGCTTGAATGAGCCCCTCATCCTCAGGAGGCACCCCCTGGATGGGCCTATCTTAGTTTATAAAATGTGTTCTAGAAGGAACCTTGGTTTCTAGGGCTCTGTGACCCCCAGCTGCAAGGCTTCCAGGATGTTTGGTCTCCTGGCTTAACCGAATATTGGGTCGATGCTAGTTATCAAACCTAAGGAATTATAAGTATGTGGGCTAAAAGCACTAAGGATATATAGAAGCTATATAAAAGGGTATATAAAAGGGGTATATTAAAAAAAGGCAAAAAATCATCATGGCTTCACTGCCAGCAAACCTACTGCAGCATGGGCTCCTCTCTCCACAGGGCCACAGGTCCCACCAGGAGCCAGAGTGGGCTTCCCACAAGGTCACAGCCTTCTTTCAAGCATTCACCCACTGCAGTGGGAGTTCCTTNACTGCTCAGGGGCAGGAAAGAGAGAATGAATAATAAAGTTTAGCCTAGGAAGGAGGGAGAAGTGGGGGGAAGGTGTTTTTAAGATTTGTTTTACTTCTCAATTTTCCTGCTCTGATTTCAGTTGGTAATAAATTTAACTGATTTCCATAAGCCAGCTCTGTTTTGGCTGTGACATAACTGGTGAGTGATCTCTCCCTGCCATCTTAACTTATGAACTTTTTGTTATATTTTCTCTCCCCTGTCCAGCTGAGAAGGGGAGTGATAGAGCGGCTGTGTTGGGCAACTGGTATTCAGCTAGAGTCAACAGTCTTCTAACTCTTTTCAGAGCTACAAAGTAACTTTGCTTGCTTTTTTTTTTTTTTATATATATTTATATAAAAATTAAATAACTGGACTTCTTATGTTTAATCTCTACACTGCTGCCTGTCTTCTGCTAACCAAACTGCTTTTTTATCCTATTGTATTAATCTGTGTCCTGAGAAACCTGTAAGAAGCATGTGTGTAGCTGAGACTGCTGAATGTTAAATGCACAATGACAAAACAACTTTACTTCTTCTTTTAAGCTCATTTCCGCTTATACTCTCTTCTACCATAAACAGCAATTTCTACATTTAAATGCAAGAAAAACTTTGGAAGACAGGTGTAAGGAAGGGATGAAATGAGGTTTCTTAACAAACTAGGAACTTAGGTAGGTATGTAAGAATAACCATAAAGCTAAATAATGTACTGTCTCTTTCTCTTCAAGAGAGGGTATATGTCTTACCAAACTAGTCAATTGTGCTCCATAAGACACAGAGAACTTAATCTCTCTTACTTGATAATATGGTTTTCTTAAGTCACGAAAGCATCTGATGGAAAAAATAATCAATCCATATTCTTCTATACTGAGGTTATGTCTTTCTGCTGAACAGAGATTTGGACATGTTACCATAAAAAAACCTATTATCTGATGCCTGAAAGCAACCCTTAATTTAGCAGAAAAACTGCACATATTCCTATAAAATAGGGCATTGGAAAAAAGTATGTAAATTTTGCCAGCTGCCCTTGTTTCTGGTTTACAAATTTCCTGGTTTGAGCAGAGAGGTTGTCCTGGTTTAAATACAGTCTGTTCACTATACGGAATACTTCACAGGGTTGGAAGTAGGCAACTTCAAGAAAGACCAGATACCAACTATAGAATTTCTGCATCGGCTTGCTTACCTTTCATTCTCCCAAGGTGCATGGCTTTGGGCATGTGAATCTGATGGCTGCATCTGACTAGATAGAGATAAAATCCTTTGACAGAAACAGGAAAAGTTATCCACATTTCTGATTTAGGACTGTAGGCTATGTTCTGATTAGAAGCCACATTATAATTTTATAAATCAGATTTTATTTACGTAAGGAATAAGTTTCCAATTGTTTACATGTTGAGGATTTTCCCCTTCAACTTATGCTTGCTAACAGCATGCTTAAAAAGAGACACCACTTCCTCCCTACCCAAGAGACTGTGTTGCAATCATCAAATTCTTGTTAACTTTCTTAGGCACCTTAGAAGAAATTTCTCACCTGGAAATAGTGTATTTTTTTCAAATCCTCTTAAGCTCATAGGGTTCCCTGTTCCTTTGAATTGATTTTATCTGGTTGCCTTCTGACCTTTCACAAGAAATTTATTCTGGTTTGACACAAAGGGGAAGGATAAGTAGCAATTGGAACTATCAATTACCCAACACTGACTTCATCTGTTCACCAAAATTCTTAGCAATTTTTCAGCACTCCTACAGGATGTTTTCAGTATTTGCAGAAATTCAGTTTGATCACTTGATGCTGGGAAAAGTCTTATTTTTTACATCAGTAACTTGGTAGATAATAGATTTAACATGTGCTATTATCAGGTTTGTTTTAAGAAAGCCTCTATAAAAATGAAGGAAGAGAGCTTCACACTTGGAGAGAGGAGAGTTGCACTTTGAGAGGAGAAGCGCTGGAACTCCTGTGAGTTGCTCACTGTGGCTCCATATGAATTCTTCATCAGTAATGGTGTTCTACTGTGTGCTTTTACCTGATAAAGGCTGCTCAGGGACTAGAAATTCATCTTTGATAGAAGGAATAAATAATTCCGGGGTGGGAGGAGTAGAAGATAGACTTTACTCCAAATTTCTGTATACATACTGGGAAAAGGGAAAATAAGTAATGGCCCAGAAAACAATAGGTATCTTCTTGTTTTTCTGGCTCTCCTTTGACTGCTTGGAAGGTTTTTCCCTATAGTCTATGCTTTGATTTAGGCTTAAGAAGAAATTGTTTTAATTTAAGAAGCAGCTAGTCTGACTGTGCTATTCTTATTACTTTCTCAGATACTATTAGTTTAGTGAATTACTATATGAAGTCAATGCCCAGATAAAAAGGAATTCAATAACTGTATTTATGCCAAAATAATTTATTGCACCATCAGATAAAAACAAACCAATTAAAAATTAAAAAGGAATCATCTGGTACCTCATAAGTCAAAACAGACAAACACAGGTTTGTAGGTGAAAAGATGCCAAAAAAGGAAAAAGACCAGTGGTCTAGGCCATAAAATTGCACCCCTCAGAAACTAAAGCACTCCCTTCTTCACAGGTATTCTATAAGCATTCAGGTCTGGTCTGTGTTTGAAAAAAAAAAAAGAAAAGAAAAGAAAAGAAATTTATTGCTTTCCTGATCAAGCTCTGCCTGGGAACAGTGTATATGTTACCAAGACATAAGCATGCACAGGGTCCCTCATGTGTTCCTTGTATGCTTACAGCCATCACTGACAGTGACTTTGAAGCCTTGCAATGACTGCCCTGGGTCTGTCCTTCTAAATTTATTTTTCTTTATTCTTCCACTGGGTGCTGCAGGCCAAAATTATTCATATGCTATTTACTGCATTTGTATTCAAATAGTTCTGTAAGACCTTTCCATCTGCCAGTGCTTGCGGTAGCAGTGAGCTATCCCCAATACTTGGCAGTCATTCTGCTATTAAAGAGGGAGAACCTAAGTACATATGAGCTATCAGTGACTGCAGCATGATTTCAGAGCCCCCAATTTCCAAAACTGAACTGTAGTTCCAAGAACACTCCCAATGTAGGTATCTGTGTAGAAAACATTAGAGTTGCATTGCAAAGCTGCCACTGCAGCAATCTGACAGCTGACAGTATGGCCAATGCTGCAGTTCAGCTGAGAAGAATGACTCATTTCTGCACAAGCACAGGTCCTTTGAACTGAAGATTTTCAACCCCCATAGCCAGGGTTAGCCCCTTGCACAGCTCTGTGACAGTCTATTTCCTCATTGAAATTCTGGAGTCACGGTTGATCACACATTCAAGATGATAAGAGTCTACCCTGCAGAGTGGAACTGCTTCACTCGGAAGTCTTTTTGTTAGCTCCTGTCAGAGAGCTAGCATTAACATGTCCTAAGATCCTTGTCAAGGCAAAAGCAAGCTTTTTCTGAAGAATATTACATTGGTGGAGGTGAATGAAAGCCTAGGAGACAACAATACTTCACCCACTAAAACATGATTAAGGAGATTAACTTATAGGTGAAAGCAATTGTTTTATTCAATATTTAGGCAGTGAGACATTTTAAAGCACCTGAACTCAAAACCTAGACAGTAGCTAAACTGCAAGGGATATTGCCAAAACATTGATTCTTTAAATTGCTGATAAAGATGTCTCAAACATTTGTTAAGAATAAAATAAGCTTTAAGCCTGTGAGGACTAGGAGAGAAGTAAAGGATGCACTGTCTGTCTCACAAAAAAGGTAACCCTACTGCTGGCTAAAGAGGATGAATCTTTAAAACAACTGATATTTTTACCTAAAATACTGAGCTTTATGGGGTTTAAAACTTTTAGGGTGTTTTATACCTACACTTCCATCTGACCCATACACCTTGCTGTCCCTGGCCTGGAAACTATAATTCAGTAGGTAAATACCTTGATTTTGATCTAATACAGATGCATGTATTAAAGCAAGAGTGAGAGAAGTTTGTATTTCTGATTGTTTATTTTTTTAAACTGAAGTAATTATTTTTTCACATGAATGAGACAGGAGGGCTGGCCTGATTTTGAGAATCTAAACAAGTTCTCCCAGAGCCCTGCTTTTCCACCACATGGAAAATGCCCTCAGGGCATTGGAAAATTTAATAATAAACTTTAGCGATATCTAATATTATAATTAAGTAGAAGCTCACCAGATTAGTTTGAGCAATATTACATGATCCAACTCATTATAAAATGTAATAATTTGGTTAGACGTGTAAGAACTAACAAGAAAAGACTCCTGGAGTGCATAAACTTACTAAATGAATTTACAATGTGTGACAAATTAAGAAGATTACTGCAGGGTCTCACAAGTCTATACAAAACTAACTAAAAATTAATGATAAACAAAAATGTGCTCCCTTTGTGATTTATTTCCATCCAGCTGCATCCAACTATGAAAGGGCTATCAGACAAAACACTAATTAGCAGACAGTTCAAGACAGTTTCAGAAAGTAATCCCTTGGCTTCCAGCATCTTTTGATACTGTCAGTTTCAGGAAAGTGCCTGGAACTGCACAGTCCTGTTGCTGCTTAGGGGCAGGAGCCAGTCAGGAGGTAAGCAGGCTTGCTCTGCAATATGGGAAGGATAGAGCAGCTGGCAATGGCATCCATGTGAACTGAGTGAGACATTGAAAAGGCTATGTCTTATNGTCTAGGCCATAAAATTGCACCCCTCAGAAACTAAAGCACTCCCTTCTTCACAGGTATTCTATAAGCATTCAGGTCTGGTCTGTGTTTGAAAAAAAAAAAAAGAAAAGAAAAGAAAAGAAATTTATTGCTTTCCTGATCAAGCTCTGCCTGGGAACAGTGTATATGTTACCAAGACATAAGCATGCACAGGGTCCCTCATGTGTTCCTTGTATGCTTACAGCCATCACTGACAGTGACTTTGAAGCCTTGCAATGACTGCCCTGGGTCTGTCCTTCTAAATTTATTTTTCTTTATTCTTCCACTGGGTGCTGCAGGCCAAAATTATTCATATGCTATTTACTGCATTTGTATTCAAATAGTTCTGTAAGACCTTTCCATCTGCCAGTGCTTGCGGTAGCAGTGAGCTATCCCCAATACTTGGCAGTCATTCTGCTATTAAAGAGGGAGAACCTAAGTACATATGAGCTATCAGTGACTGCAGCATGATTTCAGAGCCCCCAATTTCCAAAACTGAACTGTAGTTCCAAGAACACTCCCAATGTAGGTATCTGTGTAGAAAACATTAGAGTTGCATTGCAAAGCTGCCACTGCAGCAATCTGACAGCTGACAGTATGGCCAATGCTGCAGTTCAGCTGAGAAGAATGACTCATTTCTGCACAAGCACAGGTCCTTTGAACTGAAGATTTTCAACCCCCATAGCCAGGGTTAGCCCCTTGCACAGCTCTGTGACAGTCTATTTCCTCATTGAAATTCTGGAGTCACGGTTGATCACACATTCAAGATGATAAGAGTCTACCCTGCAGAGTGGAACTGCTTCACTCGGAAGTCTTTTTGTTAGCTCCTGTCAGAGAGCTAGCATTAACATGTCCTAAGATCCTTGTCAAGGCAAAAGCAAGCTTTTTCTGAAGAATATTACATTGGTGGAGGTGAATGAAAGCCTAGGAGACAACAATACTTCACCCACTAAAACATGATTAAGGAGATTAACTTATAGGTGAAAGCAATTGTTTTATTCAATATTTAGGCAGTGAGACATTTTAAAGCACCTGAACTCAAAACCTAGACAGTAGCTAAACTGCAAGGGATATTGCCAAAACATTGATTCTTTAAATTGCTGATAAAGATGTCTCAAACATTTGTTAAGAATAAAATAAGCTTTAAGCCTGTGAGGACTAGGAGAGAAGTAAAGGATGCACTGTCTGTCTCACAAAAAAGGTAACCCTACTGCTGGCTAAAGAGGATGAATCTTTAAAACAACTGATATTTTTACCTAAAATACTGAGCTTTATGGGGTTTAAAACTTTTAGGGTGTTTTATACCTACACTTCCATCTGACCCATACACCTTGCTGTCCCTGGCCTGGAAACTATAATTCAGTAGGTAAATACCTTGATTTTGATCTAATACAGATGCATGTATTAAAGCAAGAGTGAGAGAAGTTTGTATTTCTGATTGTTTATTTTTTTAAACTGAAGTAATTATTTTTTCACATGAATGAGACAGGAGGGCTGGCCTGATTTTGAGAATCTAAACAAGTTCTCCCAGAGCCCTGCTTTTCCACCACATGGAAAATGCCCTCAGGGCATTGGAAAATTTAATAATAAACTTTAGCGATATCTAATATTATAATTAAGTAGAAGCTCACCAGATTAGTTTGAGCAATATTACATGATCCAACTCATTATAAAATGTAATAATTTGGTTAGACGTGTAAGAACTAACAAGAAAAGACTCCTGGAGTGCATAAACTTACTAAATGAATTTACAATGTGTGACAAATTAAGAAGATTACTGCAGGGTCTCACAAGTCTATACAAAACTAACTAAAAATTAATGATAAACAAAAATGTGCTCCCTTTGTGATTTATTTCCATCCAGCTGCATCCAACTATGAAAGGGCTATCAGACAAAACACTAATTAGCAGACAGTTCAAGACAGTTTCAGAAAGTAATCCCTTGGCTTCCAGCATCTTTTGATACTGTCAGTTTCAGGAAAGTGCCTGGAACTGCACAGTCCTGTTGCTGCTTAGGGGCAGGAGCCAGTCAGGAGGTAAGCAGGCTTGCTCTGCAATATGGGAAGGATAGAGCAGCTGGCAATGGCATCCATGTGAACTGAGTGAGACATTGAAAAGGCTATGTCTTATCCTTTGTCTCCTTACAGTCTTCAGCAACTGGTTCCCATGTCACATGGGAAGACTCGCTAAAGTCTTAAAAACCTTTTCCTTGAAAAGCATTCCTTTCTATAGAATATAGGTGGTGGTGGCAGCAGTTACAGCCATGTAGCCTCTGTGATGTGGAATATAGTGCCAACCACCTTTTACGTGTATTTACTGATTTTTAGGAAAGTCAACCAAACACTAGTCTAGACTTGCAAACTCTTACTGTTGTGGTCTCTTCATTGTCTTCTACAATAAGGTTTCCTTAGAATCCCTTCTGTTGAATCTGTTTCACTGTTTGCAGCTGTTACGTGTCTGCCAGACAAAAGACCAGGTATGTGACTTGTAGTGTCATGATTAGGGCACTTTCTAGAGAAGACAATGCACTTCTACCTCTCACATGAGGAAATGCTTAACCCCTAATACAGACTATCATTAAAGGAGGGATTACAACTCAGGTCTCTTCTTTCAAGTGAACGCCCTAAACTGCCAGAGTAGAGCCTGATTTTCCTTTGGCCCAGGAAATACTGATGATACTGTATGCTTCAGGAATTTTTAACAAAGATTTCTTTATAAGAGTTTACAGTCTAATGACTATGCAAGGTCAAGATGTATGTTCTTCAAATAAAGATGTACTGGTTTAGTGTGCTAGCCACTCAACTACTGAAAAAAGAGCATCACCATCATGTCTTCTAATTGTCTTTTAAAAAGGTTTGATGTCTGTGATCAATTTCAGGTGCCAAGCACCAGGAAAATATCTGTGAAATGAGCACTTCTGTTTATTTCAGGCCTATAAGCGCACTTCAGAAGGGGACAGGATTTAAAGTACAATCTACAGACATTAATATTGTTTAGCTTTCCAATCATCATATTAGATTACTTGTTTCCACTAATGAAGTCCTTACTCATGGATTGCACAAAAAAAAAATCTAGATATACTGATGAGACCTAAAGACTCTGCTGTCAAAATACAAATTAAATACAGAAAATAGCTTTTGTAAAAATAGATTATGTTTTAATATTCTGGTATTCATTTAGACATAAACTGTATCTCTCAAAGCCAGCAACCTGACATACAGCTAGTTAGTGCTACATTCCTTAGTGGAGAGTTAAGCACATCTAGAAGTGGCTTCATCTCCTTTATCTATTTATCTGCATTGACTGCAAAGTGAGCTTCAGTTTATTGCAACAGTTTTAGGCAATAAATTTTCATACACTACCATAAGCTAGATGATTCCAGCCTCCCTGTCTAACCTCAGTAAAACAGTATCAGATCATCTGTGATTCATATTCACAGGAAGAACTTTTCAGGCCACTGTAAGCTACAATTCAGGTACCTTCAGAAAGAACTGAGGTTGACCATTGGTGAATCAACCTAAAGCCATTTTAAAAACGTATCTATCTTGAATATATCTTAACCTGAGAACTTTGCACACCTGCCTCCACAAATCTCAAAAACAGAGGAGTCAACCTATGAAACTAAAAAAACCCTAGTAGAATGCTAGTAGATCTAGTAGCTCGGGTGAGGATTATTCTGTGGTCCTGTTCTTAAATTTCACAGCTCTTTCATCATTCTCTTTTACGATTCCTTTAGAGTTTGTGAGAGAGATCACTTAAGAAATTCCAGTGATATTGATCCTATATCCACTTTAAGTCTTTTATACCTGGAGTTTTGCCAAGCAAAATAGTGTGTTTCAGTCATCTCAAAGCCCGCATCAAACCTTTTATTGTAAAAGTAGGCACTTAAAAAAATTTTCAGTTTTCTTTATTTTTCTCGGCCTTTCATAATATTGTTCCAAAGTTATATTCTGAAGCTGGACTAATCCTTAAAAACATTGATACACAAATAGAGTAAACAAGAGTTTAGATTGGTTCTGGGTACTATGGTTCACTTGAGAAGAAAAAAAAATAGAGCTTTTACCCTACTTGGCTATCTCAAGCATCTACTCACTAATTTGCTTTGCTCACTGGGTGTCCACTTTCCATCCCAGCCAGAAGATCATTGCTGGTCTGGGACAGTTAGGCAAAAGATTTGGCCAGTTTGTGTTGGGCTGTTGCTTGCATTTTCTCACTTTCTTTTTTTTTTTCCTGGACCCCTTATTTTTGGGAATTCTTCATTTTCAACAACAGCTTTTCTTTCTGGAATGCCAAGGGCCCAGTTTTTCCCATCTGAATAATCTGTATGCAGAAGAAAAATGCATGGTCAGACTTCTGATTGGTGGTTCTGTGACATGTCCCTTTATTATTATTTATTAACTAGAGGATTTAGATGTGCAACTTTTGTCTTGTCTAGATATTGTCAAAATTTACAGGTAGCATGTACCATTTGCAGCTACCAGGTAGGGGGCTTCTAACAGCTAAAACAAACAACAAAATAAAATATATATAACCATTTTAAAAATCTAGTAGACATAGTAGATAATGCACCGAAAAGTTCTTTATAAAACATTAGTGTATTTCTGCATATTTAAGGTAATTTATTTTCAAATGTTTTGAGAAATAACAGAAATATTTCTCATTGCTCTTATATGTGATTTTATGATACCTTGCATATATAATATCACAAAATCTTGGTGCAGATAATAGTGCTATCCTAAAGGGAATAGAAAGAAATTAAAATTGTTTAGTCTTCCAGTTCCAAGACAGCCTACTATTACAGAATGAATACTTCGATCTCATTTTAGCAGGTGTGTAGTGATCTTCTGTTTTGGATAACTTAGAAACACTTTCCATTATGAAACAGTATTGGACCCTTTTCTGGGGGTAGCTTGTTTATCTACATTATTTGTAGAAAGTCTGACAGGGAAAAAGTTCTGGTGCCAGGAAAATACCAGTGGTTGATGCCAGGAAATTATCTTCAGATTTGACTGGGCAATAAACTATGGAGAATTGCTGTTTTCCTGTTGGGGCTTCCATTATTGCTTTTTGACTGGCAGCACACCAAAGCCACAGACAATCTAAGTATTGAACCCTGCTCCTCCTGCAGCCACAACAACATCCAGTGCAATGAGAACTACTGGGGGTGCGACCTCAACCCTTTGCTTTCCAGAGCGAAGATAGTGTGGTGGTTTAACACCACCCAGAAATTAAACTCCAAATAAGTCACTCCCCTTCTCCACACCCCTTCCAGCAAGAGAGGGACAAAGGCAGAGACTACGAGTTGAGGTAACAATTTACTGAAAGCAAACAGCAATGGAATGAGAAATGCACAGTAGCAGCAGCAATATTAACAACAAAAGTATATTAAAAAGAGAAGGAGCTTTACACACACAAAGTAAGGTGTTCACCACCTCAACTTAGTTCTACATGGCTCCTGGGCCAAAGACGAGATGGTAGCCATTCCCACATGGTTCCACATGTTCTCCATCTGTTTTTCCCACACAAAGACAAGATTGCAGGTGCTCCCTGCAGCCAGTTCTCCTGCCCCCAACCTGAGACAACAAAAAACAATGACAGAAAAATCCCCCCAAAAGCCGGATCGTCTGCACTTCACCACACGTGTTTTTCCTGACCACTACACACTGCTGGTTCAATTCCATGCTGTGATGCTGCTTCAGACAGCTTCTGCCTCACTCCACCCGTCTCTGCTCAGCTCCTTTCGGCTCCGGTCAGACTTGGCCTTCGCCTTCACCGCTCTGTTCTCTGCAGCTGCTTCCCACACCAGCACCACTTCTCAGCACCACACCTTGGAGATGTGTTCACCACTTTTTCAGAACCACATCTCCAAGCCACATCTTGCAGGAGTAGGAAGGGGATAAGCAGCGACAGAGGATGGGGTCCACAGGGCTGATCCTGGTAACCTTCCCAATGGAGAGACCGAGACAAAATGCTTGCACTTTTGGGGGTATGTTCCTTTTCCTTCCCCCTGAAACCACGCCCTCAGCAATGATGTCAGTGGTATAGAATAGTGACCTGGCCATGCCAAAACGGCACTAAGCTCTGCCCACTCTCCACAGCCAGGACGGGTGGTTATCAGATAAAGAGAGGTGGGTGATTACAGGGATCCGGGGGACTATCTAGAAGGTCCTGCTTGCAGCCTCTTCAGTCCTGAAGATTAGCAGGGACATGATGCAGATTTAGACAAAAAAAATGTAATGGACAGGAAAGCATTGCAGCTCACTCCACTGGACAACTGATATGAATGAACATGGATCTTTCATGGCATTTCATAAAGCATTTTATATTCCACTTCATTTTCTGAACATGAAATTCAAATTGTACTTACGATTTTGCATTATTCCTCAAAGAAAATACAGTGTTTGTGCCATGATTTACAAAGGAAATACTTTTCCAAAACCCTTTTCTAGTGGCTGACTTACATCAGATGCCAATCTTTTCCCACTACTTGTTAGCACAACTAATCCTATACCTTCAGTCATAGTGATCAAGGTCAGTGGCAAGTGTCAAATCTGAACTGATGTTGCATATGAAAAACAGGGGGGTTAGTGCAGTTGCACAAGACAAAATCTGTCATGTTTACTAGCTCTTATTTCTCTTTGTTAGCGTGGGCTGCCAAGATAGAATATAGCCATTTCTTAATTCAAAAATTTGTAAAATATCTATAGATAAAGCACATTTGCTCCTGAAAAGACAAAGGGATGTCTCTTAAATTTTTTTGCAACACTAATTTTCTCTATACTGTTTCATCGAGGTAGCTACAATAAGGGCAAACACAGGAGAGTGGTTAGCAGTAGCAGGCTTAGCAGGAAATGAAACATCTGCCTCAGCGGGGAATGGGCAGTGGCCTCTGCTTTACTGCTATTGATCCAGTCCCATTGAGGTCAACATATGTGAGCTTACAAATATTCAAACGGTTTACATTTATTACAGTTGTTCCAAATACATTGTGACACAAAACAATTTCTGCATTTTATCTTGTTCCACTTCTAATTTTTACTTGCAAGATACAGAGCTCTACTTCATGCTGACCTTTTCCAAACTGAAGATTACGTATGGAGCAACTTGACAAATTAGTAGCGTTGGTACTGTAGGATTTCACTGATTTGTATTTTGGAATGGATCCATTACAGAGATCCAAGTTATTTCCACTATTTATCTTCCCTCTTTTTTATAAGAACAAAATGGTTGCTGCAAATATCAATCATCTCCTTTTCCAAGAGTTGCAAACATACAACAAGCTGTTTTTATGAACCAGTTTTCATAGACTGTTTTGAAGAATGGTTGGACCATTAAAAGAAATATTCTGCTTTCCAAGGTGAAAAATTTTAATATTTATAGTCATCTTTTCTTTTACAGAGTCCAGTAATTTAGGATGGCTACAGCATGAATTTCAGAAAATCAGATGATTTTGATTTAGGATATCTAATGATAGGGAATCCACCAATTATATTCATAGTGTGAATTTCTTTTTTTTTTAGTGGGCTGGGATCAACATTATGCTTTTTGTCTCTAAGTTATATTATTTATCATGAAATGCATGCAAAAAACCAGAGGAGAACAGCGGGTACAAATTCTCCTAACTCAAGCTGGCCAGTTGATACCAACTGATAGGCAAACCTGAAACCTTACGAAAAGGGTTCATCTAAAGCTCTATTGAGAAGATGGTATTATGCTGAGCTGCACTGTTTGATTAAAGCCACTTCTTCAGGAAGAGATTTAAATTCAAATTTTAAAGTAAAAAAATAGAAAAAATGTGGTATGATTGATTAAATTAGAAGATAAAAGAGAAGGAATTTTCCATTTTCATTGGAATAACAAAAAAAAGTGATGAACACACATACTACATGTTACAATTGCCTTCTGTATTTAATATGACTTATGTGTCTTATCTCCTATTCTGAAATATTTGAATTTTAGAGTAATTTGAAACTCTTCTACATGCAAGTGAATGCATGGGGCTTTGCTAGCAGAAAAGGGATGACTAGGCTGTGGGCGTGACAGGAAGAACAGAGTGTCTGAAAATAATCATATTAAAACTGCCCTAGGGGAAAGAAGTTTGAACTCATTTTAAGCAGCAGACAAGGCTGGGATGAAAAGACCAAATCCCCTTCAGTGTCAAGAGAGTGCATGCTCTGTCACATTGTAATTTCAAATGTGAATTTTGGAATGCCAAGCAGTTGAAGTAATTCAGTTTCTTGTCTCAAGTGTGTGTGTACTGAGAGAGGAGCAAACAAGGGATATTAACTGTTAAACATTTGCACTTATTAGCATGCCTTGGAAATATTTCTGGTACCATACAAAAAGCCTATATTGTGATGCTGAACCACTGGAAACTGTACCTAAGAAAGACAAACCCATCTCTAACTGTATTGCACCCTGTAAGTGTGAATATTTTTATTAATATTTAGTATAGGAAACACTAAGTTTTTAAAAGCATGTGTGGCAAGTCAGAAAGTGTATACTTGAGGACTTAAAAAGAGAACTTTGATTTTGCTGATAACATGTACAAAGATGTCTTTGCTGACATTTATATATATTTGACAAGCAGAACTGCAACTGCACTTACACTTGTGTATACATAAAAGAAGCCTCATACAGGTCTGAGTGCTACATATTGCCAGACATTAATAAAAATATGTTGTGGCTTGACTTTCATTGTTAAGTGTGAAAATAGTACTGCAACATGCTACCCATCAATGACTGATTCCATGCATTTAGTAATGAACCTTTTTCTTCTTAGTTTTCTGTTATGATGAGTCGCTGTTTTGATGAAAACCTCAGCCAAAAAATTCAAGTGCTTTCACCTAAAAGCCATATTGCTGAGAACTCCTTACAAAGCAGTAAACCAACACAGCTTTTACTGGCTATAATGATCAATGCATGCTGAAGATACTGAAAACCTCGAAGGACTGTAAGCTGGGAAGAACAGACCAGACAGTTCTATTGTAATACGTGTTATGCACTTATACCTTTAGAAATACCTCATTATAACCTCTGCTTGAAGCACAAGTTCTAACACAATACTATCCCTACTTGTACAGTTGAGGCTTATACTGAATGTATTGGATTCTTATTAGTCTTCACTTAATTTTTGTTTAACAAAGATCTTTTTCTTTAAAAGTCCACCAGAATTAGAAGTCAATAATTATGCTGCAGAAGATGCACAGTTTATTGTGCACATAAATACAGTGTGTGTACGTATATATATAACATGTCCATATTCGCCCTCAACAATTTTGCTGATGACAACAAGCTGTGTGGTGTGATCATAATGCTGGTCCTGCAGGTGGTTCGGGGCAATCCCAAGTACAAGTAGAGGCTGGAAGGGGAATGGATTGAGAGCATCCCTGCTGAGAAGGACTTGGCAGTGTTTGTGGAAAAAAAGCTCAATGTGACTTGGCAACGTGCTCTTGCAGAGGAGAAAGTCAGCTGTGTCCTGGACTGCATCACAGGAAGTGTGAGCAGAGGGTTGAGGGAGGGGATTCTGCACCTCTACTCTGCTCTGGTGAGACCCCACCTGGACTACTGCATCCAACTCTGCAGTCTGAGCACAAGACAGACACAGACCTGTTGGACTGAGTCCAAAGGAGACCACTAAGTTGATCACAGGGCTGGAGCACTTCTCCTATGAAGACAGTTTGAGAGAGCTGGGGCTATTTAGGCTGGAGAAAAGATGGGGTATCTTACAGCAGATCTCTTGATGTGGGCAGGATGAGGGGAGATCTAGGGGCAGGAGTACTGTCTATGATGGTCAGGGTTCCCCATGGAGACTTGACAAGGCAACAAAACAACGTTCACACCACCCCAGCCAGAAGCAGGGCAGCTGAGGGCACCTGGGCAGCACCAGCCCCAGGTGCCTCCCTGGGGATGGGCATAGGCAAGGACAGGGACAGGCCAGGACATGGGCCCATGAGTGTGCCTGGAGCAGCAGGACTCATGCCTGGGCTTGATCTAGCAGGATCCATGACCAGGCAGAGCCAGGTTGTGGGGAGCTGGAGACTGGCCCTGCTGTGGCATCACTATGGCAGGGGCTGCTGGACCCCAGGGGCTGGTGTGGGGACCTTTGATGTGGGCAGGATGAGGGGAGGCCTGGGGACAGGAGTGCTGTCTATGATGGTCAGAGCTTGTGGTGCCCTTGGGGATCCAGAGTACTGCTACAGAAGAAGCAGCAATTCACAGCTATAGGATTTAATCTTGAAAATTCTTATGTCTTCCTTTCTGGGATTGCGCATTGCTCACCAATAACTGCTGAGATGTAGGCCTGCAATTTCCAGAAATGAAATACATATTGATCTGAAAAAGCAGTGAAAACACTCTCATTTGTTTGACTTGGCAGAGACTGATCAGCATAAATGTCCTGAGTCACTGCTTACCTATGCTGAATATCACCTCCATCTGCTTAAAAAGCTTGTTAGCATCATAACTATTTTATGAAAAGTTAAACATTGCATTTGAATATCTATAGGTTACTAGCACCGTGCACTGCTGGGTGACTGTTCATCCTGTTAGACTGTGGGAAGGGTTTGGGGCAGAGCAGCAGCCTCTCCCAGCAGGACAGGGCTCAGCTGGGTGCAGGGATTGGGGCCATCCTTGTTGCTAGCTAGCATGGGATCAGTATCCAAGTGCACATGGTGATCACCAGCCAGCTGCCCTCTGCTCCAAGGAATGGCCTTGGCTGCTTCAATTTACTAGAAGTGATGTAGCTACACAGTCCATTTATCTCCTGTACTCTAAACTACCATCTCTTATTCTCTTCATATAAATGCAAACCACCAGACCTTTACCATTTTCAAGCGTTAATGAAATTAAAATTGAGCAACTTTAAAAGTCTTTGTTATGTTCAAAGAGCATTGTATGTAATGCTTTCTCTACCTATTTGAGGACAAGAGGTAGGCTCTGTCTTTAAAACTGCTGCGTAGTTGTTAAAGTGCTCCTAAAATTGCCCAGGAACATGACTCTTCCTTACTGTAAGGCAGGAAGGGACAGGTATTGTAAATCTGCAAACTGAATTTCCTTTTTTCATTTGCAAAAATATGTACCTGCTGCACATACCAGATAGCTGAGTCTGAACTTTAAAGACTTAATAGTGGCTCATCCTGTGAACTGTTTAATATTAGAATTTGTAAATTGTCCATTTACTTTGGTTTGAATATGCACTTGCACTGATCATGACAGAAAACAACACATCTTTTTAACTATCAAAAAGATATTTTTTAGTTTACGAAGTTAAAATAAATAGTTAAACATACAGCTGAATTCTTTTGCTTTCTAAATTGCTTAGACCCATGCTTTAGAGACAAATTGTTCTTACCAGTTAAGGCATAGTGTAAAAAATCTCAATGAATCAGTTGAGCTAAATTAAGAAAGACATATGTAATAGTGTTTGAGGTTTCACCATACACTTTGCTTTCAAATGAAACACTGTGAACACTAATCACAAATGTGTACAAAATGGAATAATCACATTAAGGAATCAGAATACCATAACTTGGTATTTTCTTATTTAAATGCACGGTGAATGTCAGACACAGTAAAATACACTGCAGCTGCTTGAAAAATAATTTTACCTTCCTTAGCAATTATTATGCACAGGAATACAAGAATGAACACAAATCAATAGTTCTGTTGTATCCTTTGAGTAACCAAGATGGATGAGAACATGGTGACAGTCTGTCTAGGCAACAAAAGATGTGTCATCAGTGAGTAACAGGATACTTATCACAATGTTTTCCTCTGTGGGTTTAATTGAGTACATTTCTTTATTGAGTTTGCTAATGTTATACATATTTTTGACAAACTATTTCAACATGCTGTTAGTTTTTCTATCACTATTATTTCATTCAAAACATTGAAGGTATTTATTTTATTACTATCTTAAATTGTTGACCCATTTACTTCTACATATGTCCTTGTCTTCTGACAACCCTTCTTGCCCATAAATACCAGGATTGAATTGTTTCATAGCACATATTCAAAATAAGAAAATATAAATATCTCCAAGGATTTTAGATTTTAAACAGTGGACATTTTTAGTTTTAATCTTTCCGTAATAAAATCAAGGAGTATTCAACCTCTTAATGTACTGACCTGTGGTGATAATTCTGAAGTTCTGGGAGTATAGACACCTGTCAGTTCCAAAGCTTTCTGCCCTTTTTGGAGCCTCAAGTGTGAGAGTCAGCCAAGCATCTTAATTATTTAGGAATAATCAGTTGCACAGATACAAGCTGAGGAAACAATTTTCTTTTCTTCAGGGCAGTTTTGGAAGGTGTATCACACCCCAAGCTGAAGCTGATTTCTTGCTTTCCTAGAAGAGGAATCAGGAGGTAAGTAGGAAGGTGGGAAGTGGGTTTGCTACCAAAAATGCCTTTGCTGCAGTCCATAAAAGTTGGCTTGCTCAGTTTAGGCCTTGTGTGGGCCATGGGGTGCTACAGTTTGAGAAAGACATAGATTAATTGAAGAATCTAGAGAGCACTGTGATTTAGAAAATGTGATTTCTGGGGAAAACAAAAGGTGTGGAATTCTTAAGATCTAAGAAACAAGACTAGGGGAGAGAGCAACTTCTCAACCTTGTTCGTGGAGAGCAGTAACAGAATTACTGGACTTAAAGTTTTCATTACAAAAATTTCAATTTCAAATTGAGAAAAGAAACTGTATTTGTCATAGGTGTCCAGGTTTTCCTAGGAGGGGGCTGCAGTGAGGCTCTGTGAGGAGAGGCCAGACCTGGGCAGGACATGGTTGGTTCCAGCCACCACAGGGCATGGCTGAGCCCACAGATGAGGTGGTGACACCTCAGGGAAATGTACTTAAGACATTAAAACAATTGAGAGGTGGGGGAATAACAAAGTTAGAGAAGATGGTGCTCCAGGCACCATGCCCAGAGCACAGACTCCCCTGCAACCTGGGAAAGAGCACACACTGGAGCAGGTGGGTATCTCTGGAGGGGCTTGTGGAAATCCCATGACTGAGCAGGGGAAAAGTAGAAGGAGGAAGAGGAAAGAAAGAAACCCCTATGTACTGACCATAGTGCCCATCCCCTGTGCTGCTCAATGGTAAGGCATTTGTATAGGAGTGTGAAGTGAAGGAATGAAATAGAGCCTTGGAAAAGGGTGAGGAAAGGTGTTGTCATAATGTTAATTTTTTTTTCTTGCTACCTAAATCTATTTTAACTGGCAATAAAATAAATTACTTTTGCTGAAGTCTATGTTGCCCCCAAGAGTAATTGGTAAGTGATTTTCCTGTCTTACCACAACCAATGACCTTTCTCATCCAATTTTCTCCCTTCTCCCTGCTGAGTCAGTGAGCAAATGGGTAGGCATTTTACTGTTACGCAAGGCTAGCCCACCACAAGAACAGGTAAACAAACTTTCTATAATGCAGGTGTGAAAATGGTAAAAGGGAATGCCCAGGGAGGCTTTGGCAAGGCTTCCTCTAAGGTCTTTGAAAGAAGGTTAAACCAACATCTACCAGAATAAGCTAGGTAGCATTAATCCTCTCTCATACTGAACTAAACAATGCCTCAGAATTCTGTATGTTACTTTGCTGTGATCTGGTAGTAATGAAATATTCAGAAAATATATAGAAATTTATTTTCAGGTGGTTTTTTTTGAGCAAGGAATAGATTATTTTTTTTCATATAGAGCATACTAAAGATCACTTTAGAAAAGACAGCTAATCTAAAAAGCAGCAGTTCCATAAAATATGATGAAGGTTCAATTGAAATCGGTCACATCGAACTACAGTGTAGAAGTATATGGAAACACTACTCTTTTACATTCATCATCTGATCTCTTTAAATACCAAGAGGCTGCACACCAAATAAACAAAACCCTTAAATCTGTTTCAGCAGATGTCCTGCTACCTTGTAATTTTATTTTTCCTACATAGTTTAGGAAAGTTAAACTAAAAAAATGGAAGGATACTGGAATAGTGACAGGAATATAAAATCCACCTGGAGAAAAATTACCAAAAAAAAGTCTAGCTTGTTCAATTTGACATGACAGCTGAAAGAGCTTACTAAGCTGATCACTCTTAATAAATAACATATGTGGTTAAACATAAGGGCAAAAAATGAGTCATTAAAAGTAAAATATAGCTGTAGCCTAGGAAATAGACAACAGTAAATCACGAATATTAATGATACATCCATTTGTGTTGAAGAAAAGAAGAAAAGTTTTAACCAGTAGAAGAGTGACAATATCCAAATACTTCATTGTAGCCTACAACAGATCGTGTGGCCTGTGCCTGTAAGACTTAAATTGATTTACTCTGCTTAGATATTTAGAATAATTTACAATCAAAACATCAGCAGATACAAAGCATCTATCTCTGCAATACTAATCAGAGATACTGAAAATCATAGCTTTTAAAAAAATATGCAAAATTGGAAATTTGATATGCACAGTGCATAGAAGCAGAAGAAGTTATGTTTCATAGATGCTGAAGAAAGACACTGTGTCTGTTTTGTTGTCTACTGAGATGTTATGATCCATTACAAAAGAGAAACTTTGCCCATTAAGGAGATGAAATATACCTACTGCATTTCTTCCAATTATTACTTTGATATAAATATTTATAAAGCTGGACATTTTCCTGCATGAATTAGAGGTAAATCATCAGATCATAGCTGAGCTGGATAACAGATACTTAGACAAGGCTTTTTTTACAAAGCAAGTGGAATTTTTAGCAAAATTTTTAATAATCATTTCTTATTTTGCATTTTGTTGGCTGTTTGTGGTTGAATAGCAAATATGTAAAGTACAAGAGTAGATGAAAATAATGTAATAATTTTGGGTGAAATAAATCTCAGAAAGAATCTTTTGTTTTAATTGGAAAAATAACAAATCTATGTGAGCCCATAGGAAGATTTCAGAAGTTTGCTGTCTTTCATGTACTCATAATTACAAGTTTATTGATAATGGACTGATTCCAGAAGAACTGTCAGTTCATCAATTAACTACAACACAATCTAAATTTGTTAAATTTGAGTCATACAAATTTATTTGTATAGTTTAATTGAGTGATAATCTTTCCAAATTAGTAGCTTTTCAAAGATGGTAGCTGAAATGAAGTTGTTCTTCTAAAATGTCATTCCAACCATGTAGGCAGTCTTTATAGTCATATACAAGTCACTTCTTAGATTTAAAAGGAAAAAAAATCCATTAATTCAGAATAACTTTGTGGCTATTTTTTCTGACTCAGAAGAGGCAGTTACAAATACCAGAAATGCTTGTGACAGTATTCGCCAATCACACTTTATCTCTGTCCCTTGGAACAGCTCATTTTTACAAACCATGGTCCTTGTTGAAATATGTATCACAGAGCAGAGCTAAAGAAATGGTAATAATGCAGAACTACCAGGTGTAGTGGGTTGATGCTGGCTGGATGCCAGGCACCCACCAAAGACACTCCATCCCTCCCCTCTGCAGCTGGACAGAAGAGAGAAAATATAACAAAGGGTTCATGGAGATAAGGACAGAGAGAGATCACTCACCAAATACCATCATGGGCAAAACAGATTTGAATTAGACATATTAATTGAATTTATTGCTAACAAAATCAGAGCAGGATAAAGAGAAGTAAAATAAAACCTTAAAACC
>VZTH01001481.1:75744-135192 GCA_013397815.1 Aleadryas rufinucha
TTTACAAAGCAAGTGGAATTTTTAGCAAAATTTTTAATAATCATTTCTTATTTTGCATTTTGTTGGCTGTTTGTGGTTGAATAGCAAATATGTAAAGTACAAGAGTAGATGAAAATAATGTAATAATTTTGGGTGAAATAAATCTCAGAAAGAATCTTTTGTTTTAATTGGAAAAATAACAAATCTATGTGAGCCCATAGGAAGATTTCAGAAGTTTGCTGTCTTTCATGTACTCATAATTACAAGTTTATTGATAATGGACTGATTCCAGAAGAACTGTCAGTTCATCAATTAACTACAACACAATCTAAATTTGTTAAATTTGAGTCATACAAATTTATTTGTATAGTTTAATTGAGTGATAATCTTTCCAAATTAGTAGCTTTTCAAAGATGGTAGCTGAAATGAAGTTGTTCTTCTAAAATGTCATTCCAACCATGTAGGCAGTCTTTATAGTCATATACAAGTCACTTCTTAGATTTAAAAGGAAAAAAAATCCATTAATTCAGAATAACTTTGTGGCTATTTTTTCTGACTCAGAAGAGGCAGTTACAAATACCAGAAATGCTTGTGACAGTATTCGCCAATCACACTTTGTCTCTGTCCCTTGGAACAGCTCATTTTTACAAACCATGGTCCTTGTTGAAATATGTATCACAGAGCAGAGCTAAAGAAATGGTAATAATGCAGAACTACCAGGTGTAGTGGGTTGATGCTGGCTGGATGCCAGGCACCCACCAAAGACACTCCATCCCTCCCCTCTGCAGCTGGACAGAAGAGAGAAAATATAACAAAGGGTTCATGGAGATAAGGACAGAGAGAGATCACTCACCAAATACCATCATGGGCAAAACAGATTTGAATTAGACATATTAATTGAATTTATTGCTAACAAAATCAGAGCAGGATAAAGAGAAGTAAAATAAAACCTTAAAACCACCTTCCCCTCCCCTCCCTCCTACCCAGCTCTATCTCCTCCCCCCAACAGCACAGGGAAACGGAATAGGGGATTACGGTCAGTTCATCACAGGTCATTTCTGCTGTTGCTCAGGGAGAGGAATCCTTCCGCTGCTCCAGTCTGAGGCCCTCCCACAGGAGATAGTCCTCCATGAACTTCTCCAGTGTGAGTCCATCCTGCAGGCAACAGTCCTCCCCAGACTTCTGCAGTGTGGGTCACTCTTCCATGGGGTGCAGCCCTTCAAGGACAGGCTGCTCCAGTGTGGGCCCCTCTCTCCACGGGTCTCCCACGTAGTCACAGCCTCCTCTCAGGCATCCACCTGCTCCACCGTGGGTCTTCGTCATGGGCTACAGCTGGATCTCTGCATCCCTGTGGATCTCCATGGGCTGCAGGGGCACAGCTGCTTCACCATGGTCTTCACCACAGGCTGCAGGGGAATCTGAGCTCTGGTGCCTGGAGCACATCTTCCCCCCTCCTTCTCTCCAGACCTTGGTGTCTGCAGAGTTGTTCTTCTCACATGTTCTCACTCTGCTCTTCTCTGACCGCAATTGCAACTGCACGATACCTTTTTTTGTTTCCCTTCTTAAATATGTTATCACAGAGACATTACCATCATTTCTAATTGGCCAGCCTTGGCCAGTGGCCTGTCCCTGGAGCTGCCAGGGATTGTCTCTGCTGGACATGGAGAAAGCTTCTGGCAGCTTCTTGCAGAAGCCACCCCTGTAGCCCCCTCACTACCAAAGCTTGGCCATGCAAACCCAATACACCAATATAGGTGAAAATGTTACATGGGTATCATAGATTATGGCAAGGCTACCATAATCTATGCTGATTATGGTATCAGCTACCTCTGAATTGCTCCTTTACCACAATAAGCTGGCTTATGCATTCTGTCTTCATGCGTGTTTATTATATGTCTCCAAACATCAATGTCTGCTTAAAATGCAGATTCTTCATTCAGATTAGAAGCTTAATTCAACCAGGCTTTGCCACAATATAAGAAAGATATAATGCTACTAGATAGCATCCAAAGGAGGGTCATGAGGATGGTGAAAGGTCTGGAGGTGAAGCCGTATGAGGAGCGGCTGAGGTCACCTGGTCTGTTCAGCCTGGAGGAGACTGAGGGGAGACCTCATTGCAGTTACAACTTCCTCATGAAGGGAAGAGGAAGGGCAGACACTGATCTCTTCTCTGTGGTGACCAGTGACAGGACCTGAGGGAATCGCCTGACGGTTTGTCAGGGGAGGTTTTGTTTGGATATCAGGAAAAGGTTTTTCATTCAGAGGGTGGTTGGATGCTGGAACAGGGTCCCCAGGGAAGTGGTCACAGCACCAAGCCTGACAGAGTTCAAGAAGCATTTGGATAATACTTTCGGGCACATGGGGTGATTATTGTGGTGTCCTATGTAGGACTTGGACTTGATCCTTGTGGGTCATTTCCAATTTGGAATATTCTGTGAGTCTATGATTAAATGAGAGAGTTTGAGGAGATAGTAAATATGGAATCATAACCACAAAGTATCAAAAATTTGTGCTGTAGTCCTCTCTTAAATCTATGGCTAAAAAATGTAGTATTGTACAGCTGAGAAATATGGTGTTACTTTATTCAAACTCCTATGATCCATAGTTGTGCAGGAGAACTGAAAGACTGAACAGATGATGAAAACCTACTTAGAACAACTGCACAAGATAAGTACAAATACTGTTTTAGAAAAATCTCTCATGCATATGCTGTTGGAATCATGCTCCTCCAAAAATATATATACCATCAATATGCCACACCAGTTTTGTATCCATATCAAATTCTTCGTTATGGAATGGGAGAATTAGAGAAAATAACAATTGCAGGTTGAGAGTAACTGCAAAGTAGAGTTCTCTGTGTATCAGAAATCGCTCTGTTTGAAACTAAGAGATTAGTGTTTTGAGGCATATTATCTTAGATTGTCTTAAAAGTAAGCAGTAAGTTTGTGTCATGTTACATGAACTATGCACTGCAGGATGTGGGTACAAAATCAGTCAGAATCACTGCTGAAGACAGAGATATCTTGGTGGTTTGTCCTGTGTTAAGCAACTGTATGTTTTGACTGATGCATGAAAAAGTGCAGACATAAGCTGTATATTCATGACATTCATGAAACAGTGTGCTTTCTTGTCATCAGGGTAGATCTAATACTGGCTAGTTTGTCTGCCTTTTCAGCGTGCAACATTGCTATTTCAGCATGTAACATTGCTATTTCTAACCAAGAAAAAGCTGAAGGTTAGAAACTAATGAGAAGAGAACCCTGTTATTACTGTGTGTTTTCTAGGAGTCATGGAAGATTTCATGAGCTCTTTCAGAAAACTGCAGGAATACACTCATCACATGCATGTCTCTTAAAGTCAGTTTATCAGTGAGCTCTCTGGGCCAAATGGCATGAAACTGACTTCAGCAATTTTCTGCCATGCAAAGTCTTCCTGTTTCAACAGGGAATATGGAGATGATCTCTACAATGTGGACTGTTACAGATTTGCATCTTATGTCATGGACATTCAGTAGGTGACTGGATCGACGGTGTCTAAAGGATCTCACTCAAAGGTGCATGTGTAAGATAATTCAGATGAATTACATCTTATTGCATAGTTTTCCACTTGTAAGGAGATCTTAGAGCCCTAAATAATGTCTAATCAAGGGAAGATAATGAGCTTTTTGTTAATGGTGCACTTACACAATGAATATATATTTTGATTCCTAATAAGATCTCTTATCCACAGATATGCAAAGCTTGAATGCTGTAACACAAAAACACATGGGAGGTCTTATCATAAAGAACATAATTAATATTACTATGTTACTAGTATAGTTTAGCAAAGGTCCTAATTTCTAAACAAAATCTGCATTATTTTTAAAAGTCATAATTAGAATTTTTTACCTCATGTGGTAGCATGCTTAAATATCAAACTCTTGATTCACTGGTTACTCATCTGCAAGAAAAGGTCCTATAGGGGAAAATACTGAGCAGCATTGTCTCAGCAGAAAAAGGGAAGATCCATAATGCATGTCTCTCTGTAGGCCACTTGAAAACTAAAGATTGATTAAGGAATTTTAAGATCAAAAGGGATCAGTATAACCCCTTTTTTTTTTTAGTGAGATTTACGTGCTTGTATTTGTGCATTACACATTTCCACTCAAGAGATTTTCAAAGGTAATAGCCTTCTATCCATTTATTATTTACAGAATTACAATTTTAGCTTATGATAACATAGTGTTTCACTGTGCAAGAGATAGCAGAATGAAATGCAGAGTAGGGGAAACAAATTACTTACTTAGAGATTGCCAGTGCTGTACTTTGCCATTTACTTCCCATTTAGTTTGAGAGGTCAAGACATCTTTGTGAGCCTAAACAAACGAATATAAACTTACATTGTAATGTCCCCTAATGCAGAAAATCCTACAGGCCCTTAAGTATTCAGCAACACATTTCCTGAAAACATCAAGTTAACAGATGGATATGGGTGGGAATTAGAGTTTTCTATGTCGGAAAGTGAGGGAGTTGAAAACGGAGTTGAAGCATCATGACAAACCTGTAACAGTTGAGCTAAAATTTGCTTGCTGTTGAATTGACATCTAATGACAAGTTCATGAAGTACTATTAGCCATTAATAAGACAGATTTGTTGTAGGAAGAAAAGATGGTGCAGTCACATAGAAAGAAAATGGCTTTAAGGTAAAGAGAAATATTATCTCCCAACTTTTAACTTCTTGAAAAGCTTCAAAGCATTCGGATACAACCATAAAATCTTTATTACGTGGAAAAATTGGATCTCCTGATTTTGAAATTCAGTTATGGTATTTGTAAAGGTTTAGAAGCTATTCATTAAAGGTCACTTTCTGTGGTAAGTAAGTTTGTTGGATTCACAGGAAAAATACTGGAAATTAGTAGGTCTCTGGAAATGTAAAATGAAATTTCTCTGTAAAATTCAAGTACATGTTTATTAGATTCCAAGAGATTGTATCATTCTGAAAAATAAAGCAATTGACATATTATACATCAAGATTCAGCAGTACTTGCAACTTAATGGGTATTTTCTAATAAATGACTATTTCAGTTGTGTAGTGCAAGAGTGAGTTTCTGTGACATCTTGTAGAACTAAAACAAGTACAAGTGTTTAAATATATCCATTGCATCTCAAATTCACAACTGAAAATCATGGTAAGATGTTTTAAAGGGCAGTGGTGAAAGTGGATATTCGTAACACATTTCTAGTTTTGTTGCAAATAAATCAATAACTGCAAAAAAGCTTTAGCTATCTCTTCAGAAGACCTACCTTTGCCATTGAAAAGAATCTGTGTTTATTAGTTTTTTAATATCCCAAACTGTAGATATAAGGATGATTTCTTGGAAGCCTTAAAGAACATTCTAGGGTGGACTCCCATTAAAAGTTGCTTAGATCTCAACAGCTCAAGTGGAATGTGTGGAAGTCCTATTGCTCCCATAATTTGTCTTTTTCATGGCAAAATGTGTATGTTAATTTGGAAATTCTCCATTAGGCCACATTTGTGGTCTTTTTCTTCCTATCTCTTATTTGAATCAATTCCTTAATAACTTTAGAGTTTTCTATTTGATTTTTTCCCTAGTCTATTTTTCTTAATATACTTTTTTTTTTTTTTGTAATTAAATTGAAAAATCAATAGATGGAAAATGTGATTTCTGGTTAGTATAGCTGCTAACAGATAATTTATTTTAAGGTCTTCAGATTTGTGTGATATGACTTACCTTCACTACTTTACAGTTTAAAGACCCCAGTCAAATCTAATAATACTCAAGGTTAATCTTTCTGAATAAAATCCAAGAACAGGAGTTTAAATGGCATTTAAATGAAAGGGATTTTTTCCCCCATAAATGCAGAATGCTTGCTGATTTGATTTAATATGCATTTCAGGTTTTGAATATAAAGTTTGAATTGAATGACATCTGTGATTTCTGCTTCTGCACAGCTCAGCACCTAAAGCCATTTACTATTCAGAAAAGAGCTCTGCTCTGCTTAGTAGGTTTTCTCAGACACTACTTAACACAAGTCACAGGATCAGACTCTGAACACCATGGCAACATCCCAATTTTTAAAAGTTTAATAATTTAGAGGCAAATACACATCTAAAGGAGACTCAGCCTTATGAAAACATTCAACCTTTGTCTGCTACTTCTTAGCTGCATACCTTGAAAGAATCTATACTCTATTTTCTTGCAAAGAAAATTGTTCACTACTGCAGAAATGTGGCTGATGTGTAGCAAGGAATTCAAGATGGAGAGAAAGTGAAAGGAAGAATGGCTAAAGTCTGTTCACACAAGTCACGCCTGGGAGACAAGACCCTAGGTCACATCTTTTCCTAAGAAGATTTNCCCTGTGGATCTCCATGGGCTGCAGGGGCACAGCTGCTTCACCATGGTCTTCACCACAGGCTGCAGGGGAATCTGAGCTCTGGTGCCTGGAGCACATCTTCCCCCCTCCTTCTCTCCAGACCTTGGTGTCTGCAGAGTTGTTCTTCTCACATGTTCTCACTCTGCTCTTCTCTGACCGCAATTGCAACTGCACGATACCTTTTTTTGTTTCCCTTCTTAAATATGTTATCACAGAGACATTACCATCATTTCTAATTGGCCAGCCTTGGCCAGTGGCCTGTCCCTGGAGCTGCCAGGGATTGTCTCTGCTGGACATGGAGAAAGCTTCTGGCAGCTTCTTGCAGAAGCCACCCCTGTAGCCCCCTCACTACCAAAGCTTGGCCATGCAAACCCAATACACCAATATAGGTGAAAATGTTACATGGGTATCATAGATTATGGCAAGGCTACCATAATCTATGCTGATTATGGTATCAGCTACCTCTGAATTGCTCCTTTACCACAATAAGCTGGCTTATGCATTCTGTCTTCATGCGTGTTTATTATATGTCTCCAAACATCAATGTCTGCTTAAAATGCAGATTCTTCATTCAGATTAGAAGCTTAATTCAACCAGGCTTTGCCACAATATAAGAAAGATATAATGCTACTAGATAGCATCCAAAGGAGGGTCATGAGGATGGTGAAAGGTCTGGAGGTGAAGCCGTATGAGGAGCGGCTGAGGTCACCTGGTCTGTTCAGCCTGGAGGAGCCGGAGGGGAGACCTCATTGCAGTTACAACTTCCTCATGAAGGGAAGAGGAAGGGCAGACACTGATCTCTTCTCTGTGGTGACCAGTGACAGGACCTGAGGGAATCGCCTGACGGTTTGTCAGGGGAGGGTTTGTTTGGATATCAGGAAAAGGTTTTTCATTCAGAGGGTGGTTAGATGCTGGAACAGGGTCCCCAGGGAAGTGGTCACAGCACCAAGCCTGACAGAGTTCAAGAAGCATTTGGATAATACTTTCGGGCACATGGGGTGATTATTGTGGTGTCCTATGTAGGACTTGGACTTGATCCTTAGCATCCAAAGGAGGGTCATGAGGATGGTGAAAGGTCTGGAGGTGAAGCCGTATGAGGAGCGGCTGAGGTCACCTGGTCTGTTCAGCCTGGAGGAGCCGGAGGGGAGACCTCATTGCAGTTACAACTTCCTCATGAAGGGAAGAGGAAGGGCAGACACTGATCTCTTCTCTGTGGTGACCAGTGACAGGACCTGAGGGAATCGCCTGACGGTTTGTCAGGGGAGGGTTTGTTTGGATATCAGGAAAAGGTTTTTCATTCAGAGGGTGGTTAGATGCTGGAACAGGGTCCCCAGGGAAGTGGTCACAGCACCAAGCCTGACAGAGTTCAAGAAGCATTTGGATAATACTTTCGGGCACATGGGGTGATTATTGTGGTGTCCTATGTAGGACTTGGACTTGATCCTTAGCATCCAAAGGAGGGTCATGAGGATGGTGAAAGGTCTGGAGGTGAAGCCGTATGAGGAGCGGCTGAGGTCACCTGGTCTGTTCAGCCTGGAGGAGCCGGAGGGGAGACCTCATTGCAGTTACAACTTCCTCATGAAGGGAAGAGGAAGGGCAGACACTGATCTCTTCTCTGTGGTGACCAGTGACAGGACCTGAGGGAATCGCCTGACGGTTTGTCAGGGGAGGGTTTGTTTGGATATCAGGAAAAGGTTTTTCATTCAGAGGGTGGTTAGATGCTGGAACAGGGTCCCCAGGGAAGTGGTCACAGCACCAAGCCTGACAGAGTTCAAGAAGCATTTGGATAATACTTTCGGGCACATGGGGTGATTATTGTGGTGTCCTATGTAGGACTTGGACTTGATCCTTAGCATCCAAAGGAGGGTCATGAGGATGGTGAAAGGTCTGGAGGTGAAGCCGTATGAGGAGCGGCTGAGGTCACCTGGTCTGTTCAGCCTGGAGGAGCCGGAGGGGAGACCTCATTGCAGTTACAACTTCCTCATGAAGGGAAGAGGAAGGGCAGACACTGATCTCTTCTCTGTGGTGACCAGTGACAGGACCTGAGGGAATCGCCTGACGGTTTGTCAGGGGAGGGTTTGTTTGGATATCAGGAAAAGGTTTTTCATTCAGAGGGTGGTTAGATGCTGGAACAGGGTCCCCAGGGAAGTGGTCACAGCACCAAGCCTGACAGAGTTCAAGAAGCATTTGGATAATACTTTCGGGCACATGGGGTGATTATTGTGGTGTCCTATGTAGGACTTGGACTTGATCCTTAGCATCCAAAGGAGGGTCATGAGGATGGTGAAAGGTCTGGAGGTGAAGCCGTATGAGGAGCGGCTGAGGTCACCTGGTCTGTTCAGCCTGGAGGAGCCGGAGGGGAGACCTCATTGCAGTTACAACTTCCTCATGAAGGGAAGAGGAAGGGCAGACACTGATCTCTTCTCTGTGGTGACCAGTGACAGGACCTGAGGGAATCGCCTGACGGTTTGTCAGGGGAGGGTTTGTTTGGATATCAGGAAAAGGTTTTTCATTCAGAGGGTGGTTGGATGCTGGAACAGGGTCCCCAGGGAAGTGGTCACAGCACCAAGCCTGACAGAGTTCAAGAAGCATTTGGATAATACTTTCGGGCACATGGGGTGATTATTGTGGTGTCCTATGTAGGACTTGGACTTGATCCTTGTGGGTCATTTCCAATTTGGAATATTCTGTGAGTCTATGATTAAATGAGAGAGTTTGAGGAGATAGTAAATATGGAATCATAACCACAAAGTATCAAAAATTTGTGCTGTAGTCCTCTCTTAAATCTATGGCTAAAAAATGTAGTATTGTACAGCTGAGAAATATGGTGTTACTTTATTCAAACTCCTATGATCCATAGTTGTGCAGGAGAACTGAAAGACTGAACAGATGATGAAAACCTACTTAGAACAACTGCACAAGATAAGTACAAATACTGTTTTAGAAAAATCTCTCATGCATATGCTGTTGGAATCATGCTCCTCCAAAAATATATATACCATCAATATGCCACACCAGTTTTGTATCCATATCAAATTCTTCGTTATGGAATGGGAGAATTAGAGAAAATAACAATTGCAGGTTGAGAGTAACTGCAAAGTAGAGTTCTCTGTGTATCAGAAATCGCTCTGTTTGAAACTAAGAGATTAGTGTTTTGAGGCATATTATCTTAGATTGTCTTAAAAGTAAGCAGTAAGTTTGTGTCATGTTACATGAACTATGCACTGCAGGATGTGGGTACAAAATCAGTCAGAATCACTGCTGAAGACAGAGATATCTTGGTGGTTTGTCCTGTGTTAAGCAACTGTATGTTTTGACTGATGCATGAAAAAGTGCAGACATAAGCTGTATATTCATGACATTCATGAAACAGTGTGCTTTCTTGTCATCAGGGTAGATCTAATACTGGCTAGTTTGTCTGCCTTTTCAGCGTGCAACATTGCTATTTCAGCATGTAACATTGCTATTTCTAACCAAGAAAAAGCTGAAGGTTAGAAACTAATGAGAAGAGAACCCTGTTATTACTGTGTGTTTTCTAGGAGTCATGGAAGATTTCATGAGCTCTTTCAGAAAACTGCAGGAATACACTCATCACATGCATGTCTCTTAAAGTCAGTTTATCAGTGAGCTCTCTGGGCCAAATGGCATGAAACTGACTTCAGCAATTTTCTGCCATGCAAAGTCTTCCTGTTTCAACAGGGAATATGGAGATGATCTCTACAATGTGGACTGTTACAGATTTGCATCTTATGTCATGGACATTCAGTAGGTGACTGGATCGACGGTGTCTAAAGGATCTCACTCAAAGGTGCATGTGTAAGATAATTCAGATGAATTACATCTTATTGCATAGTTTTCCACTTGTAAGGAGATCTTAGAGCCCTAAATAATGTCTAATCAAGGGAAGATAATGAGCTTTTTGTTAATGGTGCACTTACACAATGAATATATATTTTGATTCCTAATAAGATCTCTTATCCANTTCCTCATGAAGGGAAGAGGAAGGGCAGACACTGATCTCTTCTCTGTGGTGACCAGTGACAGGACCTGAGGGAATCGCCTGAAGGTTTGTCAGGGGAGGTTTTGTTTGGATATCAGGAAAAGGTTTTTCATTCAGAGGGTGGTTGGATGCTGGAACAGGGTCCCCAGGGAAGTGGTCACAGCACCAAGCCTGACAGAGTTCAAGAAGCATTTGGATAATACTTTCGGGCACATGGGGTGATTATTGTGGTGTCCTATGTAGGACTTGGACTTGATCCTTGTGGGTCATTTCCAATTTGGAATATTCTGTGAGTCTATGATTAAATGAGAGAGTTTGAGGAGATAGTAAATATGGAATCATAACCACAAAGTATCAAAAATTTGTGCTGTAGTCCTCTCTTAAATCTATGGCTAAAAAATGTAGTATTGTACAGCTGAGAAATATGGTGTTACTTTATTCAAACTCCTATGATCCATAGTTGTGCAGGAGAACTGAAAGACTGAACAGATGATGAAAACCTACTTAGAACAACTGCACAAGATAAGTACAAATACTGTTTTAGAAAAATCTCTCATGCATATGCTGTTGGAATCATGCTCCTCCAAAAATATATATACCATCAATATGCCACACCAGTTTTGTATCCATATCAAATTCTTCGTTATGGAATGGGAGAATTAGAGAAAATAACAATTGCAGGTTGAGAGTAACTGCAAAGTAGAGTTCTCTGTGTATCAGAAATCGCTCTATTTGAAACTAAGAGATTAGTGTTTTGAGGCATATTATCTTAGATTGTCTTAAAAGTAAGCAGTAAGTTTGTGTCATGTTACATGAACTATGCACTGCAGGATGTGGGTACAAAATCAGTCAGAATCACTGCTGAAGACAGAGATATCTTGGTGGTTTGTCCTGTGTTAAGCAACTGTATGTTTTGACTGATGCATGAAAAAGTGCAGACATAAGCTGTATATTCATGACATTCATGAAACAGTGTGCTTTCTTGTCATCAGGGTAGATCTAATACTGGCTAGTTTGTCTGCCTTTTCAGCGTGCAACATTGCTATTTCAGCATGTAACATTGCTATTTCTAACCAAGAAAAAGCTGAAGGTTAGAAACTAATGAGAAGAGAACCCTGTTATTACTGTGTGTTTTCTAGGAGTCATGGAAGATTTCATGAGCTCTTTCAGAAAACTGCAGGAATACACTCATCACATGCATGTCTCTTAAAGTCAGTTTATCAGTGAGCTCTCTGGGCCAAATGGCATGAAACTGACTTCAGCAATTTTCTGCCATGCAAAGTCTTCCTGTTTCAACAGGGAATATGGAGATGATCTCTACAATGTGGACTGTTACAGATTTGCATCTTATGTCATGGACATTCAGTAGGTGACTGGATCGACGGTGTCTAAAGGATCTCACTCAAAGGTGCATGTGTAAGATAATTCAGATGAATTACATCTTATTGCATAGTTTTCCACTTGTAAGGAGATCTTAGAGCCCTAAATAATGTCTAATCAAGGGAAGATAATGAGCTTTTTGTTAATGGTGCACTTACACAATGAATATATATTTTGATTCCTAATAAGATCTCTTATCCACAGATATGCAAAGCTTGAATGCTGTAACACAAAAACACATGGGAGGTCTTATCATAAAGAACATAATTAATATTACTATGTTACTAGTATAGTTTAGCAAAGGTCCTAATTTCTAAACAAAATCTGCATTATTTTTAAAAGTCATAATTAGAATTTTTTACCTCATGTGGTAGCATGCTTAAATATCAAACTCTTGATTCACTGGTTACTCATCTGCAAGAAAAGGTCCTATAGGGGAAAATACTGAGCAGCATTGTCTCAGCAGAAAAAGGGAAGATCCATAATGCATGTCTCTCTGTAGGCCACTTGAAAACTAAAGATTGATTAAGGAATTTTAAGATCAAAAGGGATCAGTATAACCCCTTTTTTTTTTTAGTGAGATTTACGTGCTTGTATTTGTGCATTACACATTTCCACTCAAGAGATTTTCAAAGGTAATAGCCTTCTATCCATTTATTATTTACAGAATTACAATTTTAGCTTATGATAACATAGTGTTTCACTGTGCAAGAGATAGCAGAATGAAATGCAGAGTAGGGGAAACAAATTACTTACTTAGAGATTGCCAGTGCTGTACTTTGCCATTTACTTCCCATTTAGTTTGAGAGGTCAAGACATCTCTGTGAGCCTAAACAAACGAATATAAACTTACATTGTAATGTCCCCTAATGCAGAAAATCCTACAGGCCCTTAAGTATTCAGCAACACATTTCCTGAAAACATCAAGTTAACAGATGGATATGGGTGGGAATTAGAGTTTTCTATGTCGGAAAGTGAGGGAGTTGAAAACGGAGTTGAAGCATCATGACAAACCTGTAACAGTTGAGCTAAAATTTGCTTGCTGTTGAATTGACATCTAATGACAAGTTCATGAAGTACTATTAGCCATTAATAAGACAGATTTGTTGTAGGAAGAAAAGATGGTGCAGTCACATAGAAAGAAAATGGCTTTAAGGTAAAGAGAAATATTATCTCCCAACTTTTAACTTCTTGAAAAGCTTCAAAGCATTCGGATACAACCATAAAATCTTTATTACGTGGAAAAATTGGATCTCCTGATTTTGAAATTCAGTTATGGTATTTGTAAAGGTTTAGAAGCTATTCATTAAAGGTCACTTTCTATGGTAAGTAAGTTTGTTGGATTCACAGGAAAAATACTGGAAATTAGTAGGTCTCTGGAAATGTAAAATGAAATTTCTCTGTAAAATTCAAGTACATGTTTATTAGATTCCAAGAGATTGTATCATTCTGAAAAATAAAGCAATTGACATATTATACATCAAGATTCAGCAGTACTTGCAACTTAATGGGTATTTTCTAATAAATGACTATTTCAGTTGTGTAGTGCAAGAGTGAGTTTCTGTGACATCTTGTAGAACTAAAACAAGTACAAGCGTTTAAATATATCCATTGCATCTCAAATTCACAACTGAAAATCATGGTAAGATGTTTTAAAGGGCAGTGGTGAAAGTGGATATTCGTAACACATTTCTAGTTTTGTTGCAAATAAATCAATAACTGCAAAAAAGCTTTAGCTATCTCTTCAGAAGACCTACCTTTGCCATTGAAAAGAATCTGTGTTTATTAGTTTTTTAATATCCCAAACTGTAGATATAAGGATGATTTCTTGGAAGCCTTAAAGAACATTCTAGGGTGGACTCCCATTAAAAGTTGCTTAGATCTCAACAGCTCAAGTGGAATGTGTGGAAGTCCTATTGCTCCCATAATTTGTCTTTTTCATGGCAAAATGTGTATGTTAATTTGGAAATTCTCCATTAGGCCACATTTGTGGTCTTTTTCTTCCTATCTCTTATTTGAATCAATTCCTTAATAACTTTAGAGTTTTCTATTTGATTTTTTCCCTAGTCTATTTTTCTTAATATACTTTTTTTTTTTTTTGTAATTAAATTGAAAAATCAATAGATGGAAAATGTGATTTCTGGTTAGTATAGCTGCTAACAGATAATTTATTTTAAGGTCTTCAGATTTGTGTGATATGACTTACCTTCACTACTTTACAGTTTAAAGACCCCAGTCAAATCTAATAATACTCAAGGTTAATCTTTCTGAATAAAATCCAAGAACAGGAGTTTAAATGGCATTTAAATGAAAGGGATTTTTTCCCCCATAAATGCAGAATGCTTGCTGATTTGATTTAATATGCATTTCAGGTTTTGAATATAAAGTTTGAATTGAATGACATCTGTGATTTCTGCTTCTGCACAGCTCAGCACCTAAAGCCATTTACTATTCAGAAAAGAGCTCTGCTCTGCTTAGTAGGTTTTCTCAGACACTACTTAACACAAGTCACAGGATCAGACTCTGAACACCATGGCAACATCCCAATTTTTAAAAGTTTAATAATTTAGAGGCAAATACACATCTAAAGGAGACTCAGCCTTATGAAAACATTCAACCTTTGTCTGCTACTTCTTAGCTGCATACCTTGAAAGAATCTATACTCTATTTTCTTGCAAAGAAAATTGTTCACTACTGCAGAAATGTGGCTGATGTGTAGCAAGGAATTCAAGATGGAGAGAAAGTGAAAGGAAGAATGGCTAAAGTCTGTTCACACAAGTCACGCCTGGGAGACAAGACCCTAGGTCACATCTTTTCCTAAGAAGATTTTCAGTAAAATATGGACTCAGTATTGGAAACAGAGACCAGTGATTTCCCAGGCAATATGTCCATTACACTATAAACTGGTGTTCTCATTTCTGTTTTCACACTAGCCACTGAAGAAGAAATTTACTCTGTTGACACTATTTGAAAATACCTGTCTTTTCTGTGGTTCACATAAGACACCAACACTCCTATTCCATGTTCCTGTTTTTCATATTCCATGCATGAGGTCAGTGACAGTCAGAAAAATGCTCTAAGCAATGTAATTTTTCTCATTGAAATGTCTAGCAGACAAACATCCACACTCACAAATAGAATGTGAATTTTGAGCTGGGAAATGTAGTCATTTTCCCAGGAAATGCAAGAAACCATTCAGCAGCTCTCTGGCAACAAAATTGTCTTCAAACTTAATCTTAAAATTTTGATTTTACACTTTCACCTCAGAAGAACTCCAGGCTGGGAGTTTAAGAGATTAGACAAAGAATACAGGCTGCTGATTGCCTTTGAGCCCTATGGTTTGCATTACTGATTCCATGGACTTCTGACAGAGTTGCATTTCATAGACTTAAAAATTAGCAAATAGTGTGGTTATTAGAACATGCTATATATATAAACTATCTATGGGAAAAAAATATGGAAAACAGGAATTGTAGAATCAAGGTCCAACAGTTCTAGAACTAAATTAATCATTTTCTTAGTATGGGTAACCATTTCAGTAGCTGGATTATTGTACCAAACCTTAGACATCATTGAACAAAATTTCACCAAATTCTTTAGAGGCACCAAGATCAAGAGTTTTTGAATCCCAGTGAGCCTTAGAAGGCAGATAGGGAGAAAAATGTATGTCCTTGGCATACATGGAACAGAGTTTTAAATATCTGGGCAAATTTCATGAAAAATTCAGGCATTAAGGACATTTAAATATTATGTTGGATTTAACCCCAGGTGTGTAAGTGGTGACTACGTCCTACAGGGGATTCATCAGCTTTATTGACTGAATTATGAGTGGCAGATACTGCAGAAGATAAAACAAATTCTTTCTAACTTAAAGATTCCAACATTGCAGAAGATATAAATGAATGCATAATTATTAAATATTTGCTTGGCTGGGATCCATCTACATTCATAGTGTTTAGATACCATTCTGTATATGAAGGAGTGGCATTCATGATACAGTGAATGTACTGATGGGAAAAATAATTTCAAATCAGAAACTTGTTGACTATGCTGTCAGTTAAACTGTCAATGTATATTGTTAAATATAACATTATAGCTTTTATTTTCTATAATACCTGCTAATATTATTTCATGCTTACCAATGGAAAATACTAAAACAGCTCATGATATCCTCCAAGGTAAAATACTGAATAGTAGAAAACCTATCTTGTGTCGAGTTATTCTGGCCAGTGCTTATTTCCTAATTAGTTTATTCACTTGGTCTTTTGCTTTATTTGATCCTGAGTCCTCATCTTTATAGGGTAACTACACACAAAATGAATCCATTTCAGCTGCTTTACTTACGTTCCTTGGAAAAGCTTGAAATCCCTGCATAAATGGTTTTATACTGAATACATCGCCTTGCTGGTATTTGTATGCTTGAAAGAGTAATCCGTCAAACATACTTAATTTATGCTAAAGAAATGCAAGTGAAGTTTTCTTGTAATCAGTAAAACTCAGAACCTGAAGGGACATTTTCATAATTTTACTACCTAGAAAATGTATAAGATGTATCTAAGTCCTGATCACTTAATTTTTACATTAAATTTACCTTTACAGAACATTATAGTCTCATGCATTCAACTGAATGCCTTCTAGTTTTTAAAAAATATTGTTCTTAAAAGCAATTGTTTGATGTGAAAGTGTGAACACTGACATGTTACCATGGTTTTGACTGCTACAAATAAATATGAATATACCACATTTCAAGTAGGAATATAGATAGTAGTCATATTGTACACTCAGTTGGGCCAGGAAATCAAGACTAATCTGTTCCTTGCAAGAATAATTTCACACAATGAACTGGCTGCTTTGAATTTGTTTATGAATCAAAGAGTGACCATCTTCTCCCAAGCTTTTGACATAATGCAGGAAACCTCATCACACGAAACTCTTGACATTAGTTGGGAACAGAAGAGAAGAGGAAAGAAGTTCCATTATTTCAATAAGAAATAAAAAGGATAAATCCTATTTTTACTACAAAACAATGCATATAAAGAATTTTGGATTTTGAAAGCTTTGTTTAAAATAAATGATACTTGATTTAATTAAATTTTTACACTGCTACTCACTGATAGAAGTCCAAAATGAAAATATGTGGGGTTTTGGGGATTTTTTTAGATAAATAGGTTAATAGTTATATCAGATATCTCACGTTTTACATCAATTAATTGACATACAAGAGAAGTGTCTGTGATACTGCCTATTTTTGATGGATTTGTAGCAAGAGGTTGATGTTTTAACCCCTGTAAGATAAATAGCACATTCCAAGTTCATTTCCTGCACTGACATTTTGAGACACAACTGCAAACAAATTCCAATTTCAACTGTAGTCAGTAACAAAACTCCCACTGCCAGGGTTTCATCCTTCACACTTAACTATCTCAGCTGCTCTTAGTCGCATAAAGTCGTAACAGCAAAGAAGTGGAAGCTTATTTTCAGAAACATTTTCTCAACATTCTGATTTGCTGTTTTCTCAATTCTGATAAATATATGAGAAATATAAAGAGGGGTCCAGCATAAAATTGTATGTCCCATCCCAGTCTAGTCAGAACTTCAACATATTCCTGCTAGTCACTTGAATGGTGGAGTACTTCACAAGACGTTTTGATTCACTGTGGAAGAATTACTGGTAATGGTGCATGTAAATTTTCTGTGCTGATTNCAGAATCTAGCAGAGATGTAACAGGCTAGTGACATCAGTTTGCAGTATCTGGACTGCAAAAGCAGGCTTATTCTCCCTCTAGATCAAGGCAATGATGAAAATTGCACAAACATGGAAATAGCTGTGGAAAATAGCAAATGGAAAAAATGAACGATATATCATGTTCAACAGATGTTTTTCTCATGATAAGGGAAAGACAAAGGGTAGAAGGGTCAGCCTGGCCAATCTGAAGGCAATCTGAAGGAAAAAAAAGACATATTAATAAATATAAACAAGAAAATAAATAAAATATCTGCTTTAGCTATAAATAGATCTATGTGTAATTATACTCCTTGCAGGCTACAGGATGTTGTCTGTGAGCCACTGCTATTATAATATTAGAGACAAAAAGATCAGAAAAGTTTCAATATGAAAGACAGCTGCTGCCCTAAAGAGATTCAGACCTTTGGACATCAGTGAATAAAGAGCAGCCATCTACAAATAAACAACCTAGTAAACAAGGCAGCACACTTATGTAAGAATTGTAGAAAAAACCACCAAACCAGTAGAATAGGGAGAGAAATATCACAAGTTTTACACAATAAAGAAAGAACTGACAATTATTATTTTATGGATATACACTGACAATTTGAGTTGTGCCTTATATTTCTCAAGTGCCCTGATCTTCTAATCATTTATCCTACAAAATACTACTTTTCAGCTATGAATTGCAGAGAAAAAATTAGTTTTTCTCCAGAAATATTCTTTGTAGCTAACCTTGACAATCATTAACCAGGGGAGGGAGGAAAGCAGAACTGCTGCATTAATCTGTCACTTTTTTTCAAATATTGTCTCATTAAATAGTGCCTTATTATTTTTTCCCCGCTGTATATTCTCTATATTTTGTGGACATTTGCCTTGCATAATTATATTTACAGCAGAATGCAGTGTCCGCTGGATAATTTTGCCAGAAATGCAATTCCTACATATTTTTTTCCAGATTGGGATGTTCCTGAATTCATACTATGTAAGAGAAGGAATCCATAAACCTTTTTTCTTCTAAAAATTTTATTCTACTCGTTGAAAAGGGATGGGGGGGGGAAAGAATGCAAGCCATGAGAACTTTTTTCCCCCCTTTGGTCTCAGTAATTCCCCAGGATGGTGGCAGTTATTTAAAAATAAAAAAATTATGGAGTTCTAGAGATTTACAAGAAAATTTATTACTTGAATATTACACTCTTGGACTTTATCTGGAAGCTAAAATTTGACTGCTGTAAATGGCTGGTTTTAAAAGATGCATAATTAATTTTAACTCTTTTGATAATATTGTGTTATGTTTTGACAACCAAACAGCAAAACTTCAGTATGAGCAATTCCTGTTTTTATTGAAATCAACAGACAGAAACCATAAATAATTGTTTATGTCCTGCTGATAGTACCAGTTAGGTAGCATCATACAGAAACTACTGTAAACAAGTACAGGGTATTGTATAAGAGATTCAGAGGTTTGAGCTACACACAAAACATACAAGTCTGAATGTAGCCATGATATAAATTTTGTCTTATGTGCTTTTCAGGGTTAGCAGAATTTATAATGCTCAAAGGCCATTCTATTAAGACTACTTCATATTTTTATTTCTCTGTGCTCAATAGCAGAAGTAGACAATGTCAAGCATGCATTTCAAAAACAGTCATTATGATATTGAAGCTTAAATACAATGGTAAACTCTGAGATACTCTGGCATGGTGTAGCCAGGAAGTGAAATTTCATCTGGAACAGGAGCTTAATGTTCGCACATCACACAAACCACAGAGGGCATCTCAAACCCCAGCTGAACTGTGAAACGAAAGGAAAAGATGGCAAGTGTGCTGGAAGATAGTCACCACGTTTTCACATGTTTGCTACCTTTTGTTCTGTAAGGAAAATGAAAGATGGTCTAAATATCAGACCATCAGCTCAGTGCCTAGGAAACCTGGCTGTTTTCCTCCTCCACTTTTCAGCTGGCAAGTAAATCCCTGTGTTTGCACCTACTCAGACAAGACACTGTGCAGTGAGAATAACTGCTCTAACATGGAGTGTGTTAGCACAGGTTGCAGATGCTTCACCTAAATTAATACACTGTGCTGCTCACTGTGTCTGAGTTGTTGAATACTCGAAGTAGATGGGTCTTCATTCCAAGGAGATGACCAGTGGTCATCAAAGATAATGACTGCTCTTAGTCACCACTGAAGTGAACACAATGAATGAGGATTTCAGAAAATAAAACTGTGTAAGAAATTGAAAGTACTTGAAGCTTGTTATTACTGAAAACTCTAACATACAATTTTTTTTCCCCATTTACTAGACTCTCTGTCTATGCAGGCTGCTTCTTAAATTTGGCTGTCTTTGGCACAGAAATGACTGAGAGAGTTAAAATAGCTTTAAGCTATCTTTACAGTCTACTAGATTGATGGTGCAGTCATTAAACCAACTTAATCTACAATCACCATCCACATTTCCATGCCTCTTCTCAAAGACATTTCAAAACTCGAGCTTCTGACTGTTGATGCTGTGAGAGCATTTTAAAACTTTTCATTATATTGTTATATTGTAAAGATGGGGATCTATCATGTCAAAATGGTACTATATTTATAGCTATCAGAAAGCAAATAACTAAATTAATTCTTACAGAAAAATGTTCAGTGAGCACCTGACATTGACTTTAACAATCAATGCTACTAACTTTAGTAAACTTAGCAGTGTCATAGAAACCTGTTGGGTTGTTTTGGTTTTTTTTTCAAAACCATGATAATACAAACAAGGTTGAGTTCTAATACTGAGGCTAGTCCTAACACTGTCACAATCCAGTGTTACCAATACTCTCTGGATGACACCATAAGAAGATGCTATTTCTTAAAAAAAAAAAAATTTTTTTGCAATTCTATTTTGTTAAAGGTTGGCTTCATACCACACTGTGCTTCTTGAAAAACACAGTACACTTCTGATTTCAGCTCTTTGAACAACATTCAGTGATTCATTTTATGATCTTTTCAGCTGCAAGGATTAGAACTGTAAGGTAGTATTCAAGACCTTGGAGTCCAGACTGTACAGAACAGTAGTGCTCACAAGAAAGAGAGGAAATTCAAGAAAAACTTTGTGGAACTCCTAAGAACTTAACAGGTGAATAAAAATTCATGAGGAAAAAACCTGATACATGGTGACAACTTACCTTCATAACCTTAATCAGAATCACTGCCAGAGGCAATATGTCTGAGCAAAACGAACATAAATGCTATGAATTTATTAGACAGAAGATCTATTGTTTAATTTCTAATGAGTCAACCTCTACTTTTTTGCTCTGCAAATCAATGTTTTATCACTTCCAGGATTTTGCTGGCATTCTGTTACTCTGGTCAGGCTACAAATCTTGGGATTCATTCCATATACTTCTTTCTAAGGGTCATTCTACATATATAATGGAATATGCTACACATTGACAGCTCTCTTGATGCTATATTCCACTCAAATAATTTCTGAAGACCCATTTCTACTTGGTGCTTTATATCCAGAAAATAACCAGCTAAAATCTGCAGTGATTGGAGGAAGCAATCCACAGAACCCACACACTGGCTATGACACTGCAGCAATCTTCAGGGGGGTTTCATGTTCTGGGTGTTAGGTTTCTTTTACACAGTGAGTTCTCCAGGACAGGACACATTGCTAAGTTTGTAACTTGCGGTCTCCAGGAGCAAATCAAAAGGAGAACAACTATCCTGTGAGTGGAAATCAGTGTCAGTGTTCTGTTAAAAAACAGATTTGCTTGTACCCAAGCATGTTACAAGTACTGGCTGTGACTGTTCTTTGGCTTTTAAATAAAGCCAGTAATAATCTTTCTCCTCTCATCTTTTCCCTTTAATTGCACTTCTAGGAACAAGAACTGTTTCTTCTGTATTTCTCAAAATCACTTGTCAGAATTGTGATGATATTATGTTTGGGACCTCTGCAATGCACTATTTCATAAATAATCAACAAAACTTTCTACAACAGTTCTCTTTCTGGGTAGCCAGTTATTCAACAGTTTTCATCTTCAGTTTTAGACTAAAGCCTCTTCCTGTTCTTCACTCTCGTCTTTCTTTTGGTCTACTGATTTAATTTTTAACTAGGATTTTAAACTGGGAAAGGCTTGTATATATATTTAATTTTATGTATTTGAGAAGCATCAGCAGAACTAGTGTACATTCAAGTGATCAAGTAAAGCTTCAACTTCTTGTCATAGACTGAAGGCAAACAGTATTGCAGTAAGGCTGAAAGAGGCACAGGTGTGTTCAGTTCAAGAAAAATTTATCCATTTCTTCTTATTGCCTGTAATGAAGGTCTTTAAATAGTACTCAAGCTTACAACTAAGCTAACGGTAAATACTACAATATGAAAGAGAGTAGGCATTTTTAGGCATATAAAACTTTACAAATCAATATTTATTTTGACAAAAATTCAGGAAAGCAGCACTATGAAATTAAGGTTCTGAGTTCAGCTCTTTGAACAACATTCAGTGATTCATTTTATGATCTTTTCAGCTGCAAGAATTAGAACTGTAAGGTACTATTCAAGACCTTTGAGCCCAGACAGTATAGAACAATAGAGCTCATATGAAAGAGAGAAAATTCAATAAAAACTTCCTGGAACTCCTAAGAACTTACAAGGGAGGGGGAAAAATCACCAGGATGAAAACCTGATATGTGGTGACAGCAACTTTCCTTCACATTCTTGATCAGAATCAATTAATGAATTATTCCCAAGCAGTAATGGCCTTTCAAACATCTAAATATCTCCAGGTAAAAGACATAGGAGCGCAATTTCTCTGGGGCTGGCAGGTCATTCAGAATTGTTTTTTTCTCCTTGTTGACATTTTCTCTGAGAATATTTGGCCACCTTTCACTAGATTTGCATATTAGTGAAATGTATGGCAATGGAATTACAAGGCAGAGAGCCATAATCATCCCTGCTCTGGTGTGGGCTCAGGAACAACACACAGACCTTCTCCCCTGTGGAGTTTGCTTCTCACCACAATTTAGAAGCTTTGGGATGTCTTGCTGGCATCAGCAGCTGCTCTGACTTCTGGCACCTCTCTGTCCTTTGCTCCCAAGGCATCCCAGTGGCTAGACCCTGGCAGTGCCATCAAGCTGCTCTCCTGGCTCTTGCTGGAAGCGCTGCTCAGGGGAGGAGAGACACATCTCCCAACAAGCTAATGAAAAGGTGACACTAGAGAAGCCCTCTGATTTTGAGAATAATAATTTTTAAAAAGACAGAGAATTTACTTGTGAGCAGTCAAGTTCTATGCAAGGATGACTCAGTGGTTACATTAAAATAAATCAAGCAGTGCAGTCATTTCTACAGAAGGAGATAAAAACTCTTGTTTCTGTTTGCTTAGTTTGACAGACTTTGTAAAAAATACTCTATTCCAGAACACAGGGCTGCTTAACATATTTCCAAATAAAAAAGAGAAATGTCAAAGAAAAATATTTCAGCTATTTTTTTTTTGTTGATTTTTTTTCTCACTTGGATCCCAAAACCACAAAGCATTTTTGCATGAGGTTAAAATTAAATGTTACACATGTGGTTAAACATCATCCTGAACTAAGTCTTGGCTCTTCTCTTTTCCAGGAAGACTTGTCCAAACCGGTGTTTATAACTAGTGTTTATAACTGCAAGCAAATTCATGCTTTTTGTAGCTGTTATCATCAATGTGAAATGTAATTATGAATCTATCATATTTACTCCAGCTCTATTGCCCTGTTTTTTTAAACAAAAAGCAGTGCTCATTCTGTTTAGTGACTTAGAGTCTCAGTTTTTTCCTCCATTATACTGATGCAATAGCATGAAATAATAGAATAATTAAGTCTATTTACACTGTAAATAGGGGGAATGCCTTTCCAAGGCTCAGCAGAGAATATTCCCAGTTGGCAGGCACCCATAAGATTCACTGAAAGCAACTCTTAAGCAAGTGGCCCATACAAGGATCAAACCCACAACTTTGGCATTATTAGGACCATGCTCCAACCAGCTGAGCCAAGCTCTGTACTCTTTGCCAACTTGGCCAGCAACCACATCTCTCTTTGGTGTCTGTGAAGGTGCAGCCCAGAAGTGCAGAAAGGCAGAAGGTGAGAGCAACCCATGTGTGCCCTGTGTCAGATCTGGCACGTGGCAGGGCTGTAGGAGTCACCGGTTCTAGATGCAGTTTCTCTGGTGGGTCTTGCCCGTGTGGTGTCAGGGCCAGGCACACACCAGGCCTCAGGGTCACTAGAATAAGGCCAGCAGAAGTTTGTATATACTCCCTGATGAAGTCACTCCTTCACTGCAGGTTGGAGAGGTGTTGACAGACAGGATGAGCACAAGGAGGACCTAGACTATTTCTGTTCAGTAAAGAAACTCTCATTCTGTCCCATCACAGTAAATCCTAGAGAAGAAATTCATGGCTGAGTGAGGCAGGATGTCCTCCTCTCTCTCATGGCTGGGGCATTTGGAAGAGATAACTCAGGCCAGATTAATAGCACAGCAGGAGGTCATAGAGCCCAGCAAGGAGTCACCTCCAGGCTCCTGAAAGTCTGAGCCCCAGCCCTGAATACACATCTTGGTATGGGAGCAGATGTGGAAACAGACAAAAGAAAATAAACATCAGTGACCAAAAAACATGGTTCTTATGTCTATAAAAGTCCAAACAAATTATCACAGAGGCAGAAGTCTCCTACACACACCCTGAGAAGCCTTCTACCCACATGCCCTAAAAACATGTGAGACTTCTCTCTGGAGTCTGGACACAGATTCCATGGTTACTTTCCTGGGAATTGAGAGAAAGCATTTTGATGTGTGCTCCATCAACAATTGGATGGTAAGAAACATTGGATCCTATTAATTGGATTATTTATTTGTTAGCAGTATATTTCATGGTACCTTTAACCCCATGTATGTAATACTAGTATTTCCTTTTTGTCTTATCCCTGTGTAATAATAGTCTGTTTTAAGTCTTATGTCTGTTAGTTTTGTGTCTATTAATAAATAATTCATTCTATAATAGACCAAATCAGCCATTATTAAAGAACTTACGAATGAGAGTGGGTCTTGGAGTGCTGGCTCCCTTAATACAGCTACTGCCTGCTGCCAGAGGCCTGGGCAAAAGGCAGGGACTGATTTAAATCCACATCATCCATTCATAACATTGAGGCAGCAAACATTTCAGTGACTGGGTTACAGTTGTGTATTAAACCCCATATTTTATTTAAATTCAACATTATGACTGTTTAAATAAATCCCCCCATTATTTTTTTCCAATCTTCACAGGAAAACAACTGTAAAATATTATGAGGCACTAGCAAAACGGATTTGAACAAAGTTTTAAGAGTGCAAGCTGCTAAAATTAGGTTATATTGTGATGATTATTTCAACTGTATTTCTGTGTTAATTACTGTTACCACAAAAAACCATTTGTGGCTTATCTATCTTTGAATTAGGCTTTTTCTATTATTATTATGTTTGTCTACAGATTTAAAAAATTCTATTTTAGTCTGATCCTGAACATTTTGCTGGAATTCAGTGGGCCTATGGATGAGGAAATTGTTTACAGGATCAAACATCTCTTCTATAAAAGTAGGTTCTGTTTTTAATGGCATGGAACTAAAGTGAAATCCTAATTAAGAAAATGTTGAAGAATGTAGAACATAATAATGAGTCATTTTCTTAGTTTTGGTTGCAAGAATAGAGTAATTGTAAAATAATTTGTGCATTCAGAAAGAAATTATTCTTTTGTTTATAAAACCATTTGCTTTTACTTCTCCTTATTTGTACTGTATTAGTAATATGTGTACTTTAATCTTGTTTTATCCTTTTTGAACAAAATGGCTTTTATAAATATTACCTTTTGTCGTCACACATTAATGCCTGTAAATGTTCAATGGTTATTGAATTCTTATAGCTGACTTACCATTTAGTGTTTCCTTTATTATCTGTCCTTAGTTTTTGTTTAGTATTTCCTGATTAGTGATTTGATGGCATATTTATGTATTTTTCATCTTACAAAATCAAATTTTGTTCTATGTAAAGGTGTCTGTGCAAGAAAAATATAATCTACCAAATTTTATTTCTACTTCTCAGAAAAATAATGTATTATGATCAGAAAATACTACTGAGAACTGAAGTTTTTCCCATAATCTGCAGTCAACAGAACCAGCAGGTCTTCTCTGTGATTACCGTGTCACAAAGATAGATTTAATTGACTGTGCTATGGGGGCCTTGATTTCCCCAGACCTTCTAAAAACAGCATTAAAACCACTGTTATTGTAGCAATGAACTGTTGGACCTCTGATGCAATTTCTAGACCACACAACTCTAAAATCAGTAATACAACCTTTAAAAAAATATAAGTCTCTTGGAGGCTTTTTGCTGAAGAAGTTACTGGGCATTCTGGAATAGCTATTCAGCAGGTGTGTGCACCCATAAAAGCTGCAGTAAATTAATTGGGAACATGAGGATACATTTCCCACTCTGAGTGTAAACTACTGTAACTTGGTAATTTATTGTGCATTTTGAGTCTCAGAAAATGACTCTTCTTTATTTTTTTTCCCTAGACAACATAAGCAACTCTTTCTTCAGAGATACTCTTTCTACCTTTGTTTTTGTTTTTGTTTGTTTGTTTTGCTAGTCACAGTTCAGCATCGCATCCAGGACTGCATCATTCTAAGCCTAGTGAAAACACTGAACCGAGATGGTCTTTTCCCCACAAATGAGAAATTAGGAATTTGAAAGTAAGAAATAATGTAGAGACAGATGGAGAACTAAAATCTGAGGAAACGAAGAAGCTCTAGAACTTTACATAGCAGCAATGTACCTAGCTATAGTGAAAATCCTTCATTTATTATTCCAAAAAGAAAAGTTTAAGGTACTTTGAAAAGAAAGCAGGAAAGTTTTATTGTAGGTATTGTCAGGGAGTTTGTTTTAAACACTGGGGAAGAAGGAAGGAAGATATTTTGAAAAAAAATTATTTGAAAAATGAGATGGGTGAAAGACTCAGGGACAGGGCTGACATCTTCATGGTGAATGTGAAATGATAGATAGGAGAGGAGAGATCATGGAAGACCCTGAAAACGAAAAAGCCTATTATGTTTTACATTATAAAGCAGAAAGAATGAGTGAAGCAATACACTGTAAGAGGTGATAGGGTCAAAATGAAGACTAACAGTAGTCTAACAGCTAGACTAACAGCTTCACTGTTCTGAATAGATATAAAAAATACTGGGCTTTTGGGAAATCAGAGAGTCTTGAGGTATCTAAAGTTTTTGCTTAGTGATTGAACCTTCTGGAATTATTCAGTGCAATATACACTAGAGTATCTAAGGAGATTTTTTTTTAAAATAATGGTCTCTGTATTACAGTCCTAGGAGCTCTACTGAGAACAGAAAAGAAGGTGACAGACGTGAGTAGGGGTAAAGAGAAAAATCTGCTTTATCTGTGCTTATCTCTGAGCATTACTAAGAAACGTCAATTAAAATCTTGGTATGCAGGGAGGTGTTCAGAATAGAACCAATTCTGAGAATTATCCACATATAGATGCTAACTCAGTACTAGTGTAAACAAATACAGCTTTGGCCCTAAAGTGTTGTCTGCAGACTTACTTGCAAATCACCATGAAATTCTCAACATACTTTTCCTGATCCTTGGTTCTTCCTTCTCCCTCTCCACAAAATAGCCTAAGTAAAGCAATGCAGTTTGCTTAGACCTCCTTGAGCCATCACCTACTGGTGCATCTGAAGTGAAATCCAGCTGTGTGTAAAATATCAGACAATTTAAGCCACTTTGGGTATGAAGAGAGGAGTCTGCAGAGTGCTTGGACTTTCAACTAGTCTGTATTAAAAAGAAAAAAAATAACATTTCTTTCATTCTGAACAGACTACCCCTTCTGGTATTTTGCCAAACACAACAGATGCATTGCTTATGTTATTCAGAGGGATATACATAGGGTCTTAAATGCACATAGACAAGATCTTGTCACTCTTTGTCACGGAAGTAAAAATCTCCTAAAGTTTTAGCCAATGATTTTATCAGTGCACTGATTTCGAGCGTAGAACAATCTGTGAGAAGATCTCTGCTTGCCAAGTCCTAGTTTTTCATGTCACTATCCCTTCGCATTCTGGACTCTGCATTACCTATAAAAAACATAGTGTAGAGATCAAAGTTAACTCTGCTTCTAGCAGCAGACACAGCATAATAAGGGAAACACCACTTTCCTCTGAGCAGAAGTTTAGCACAAGCACTGCAAAAGTTTGATTGATTTATCTGAACACTGGTTTTCTTGCAAGAGATCAGATTGGCACTTAAAGCTGCAGCGAGTAAAGCCATGTATTGTTTCAGGAAGTCTTCCAACAGCAAAATATTTTTCACAGTTTGCCATCTCCCAGAAGAAGGTGCTCTGTGACATTGAGCACCTACTGGCAACAATATAGGCTTTTCAAAGGTTGAAAACTCCCGTGTGGATGAACATCTACCTTACTTCATAAAAACTATTTTTTGGTAGCCTGACGGTGTCTTCTGCTAAGAAGATTTCCTAGCCAACCTAAGCCAGGAACACTTGATATCAGACGTTACAGTGTGCCACAACAGAGCATGAGCCTGTGTATCGGCAAGGGTGCTGGGTCCTTTGGAGCTCCAGCCCTTCCAGAGATCATGGATGTTGTGCCCAGACAATATGTCTTTGATTGTGCTGGTGTTCATGCAGCTGTAAAGAGTTTCCTCTCTCTATGTTACATCAGGGTAGTAGATTCCCTCTGGTCCTTCCTTAGGACACAGAACATTTCTATTCATTTCACTTTCCCTTATTCACCACAATCACTGATGATTATATTGTGCATTAAAATATGAAATCACTTAAAATACAAATTTCCTGAAAGGACAAATCAATAGTATGACATCAGTCAATTAGCTGGCATGCACTTGCATGAAAAAAGAATTTGACATACTGGTTATACCTCCCGAGCCAAACAGTGGCATAGTTTTACTATGGATTATTGGCATGGATTATTTCCACATTGGTGATTAGGTAAATCCTTACTAATCCATGTGTTTGCAATAGCTGATTTTTGGGGTTTTTCAGGCAAATCTAGACTTGGTCTTTGAGTTTACCATGTAAGATAACTATAAAAGGGTGAAAAAAATTAAGGTTGATAAAAAACTTAGCAATATTAGAAATTCCTGGAACATGGTGACATTTAAAAGGGGTATTAAATATCAAACACTTTAAAAACACATCCTTCATTAACTTTAAGTAGAGTTTGACACTGCCCATTTAGGATGGAGGGTGTGAAATGGAAAGGAATTTAATACCAACCAAAGGAGGAAGGTAAAAGAAACCCTGCTTGTCTCTGCTTACCGTTGAAGTGCTTTTTCGTCTTCATTCCACTCTCCTTTTCCCCTGAGTGATCAGAAAGAACATGTGTGTGTGTCAAATCATTCTGGTTTCAGTTTTCTTTGCCTGTTCTTTTCCTCTGTCCATTTTGCTGGTTGTCATAGTGACAGTGACCTCAGTTGTCCTCGTCTTTCAGGGTCTTACAAGGATTTTTTAAGCTTTCTCTTGTAGTAGCTCTTTGCAATGCCAGCTTGTCCAATTCTTTAACTGTTACTGCATTTCTTAATCTGTTTGTCCCAGCAGTCTTCCTCTTTTCTGTGCTGTGTCCTGATGTACTCCTCAGAGCAGGCTGGAAGTGCTCAGCTTTCATCTTCATCCCAGCATCATTTTCTTTCTGATAAGACTTCCCACCTTTAATCTTTCCCTTCCTAACCTTTGAGTATTATTATACTTTGGACTTGTCTTTGGCTAGCTTTAAAGTGATGTTTTTATATCTCTTTTAGAATAAGTTAACTTCTGACCAGACAGTCAGAAGTGCAGTATCTCAAGCAGCTTTTGCCATTCGTTTGTTTGTTTGTTTGGTTTTTTTTTACATTTCAGTCCCTTCCTCTAACTTCTGGTTATGAAAGAGTCTGACCAAAACAGCTTCTGCTGTACTAGACAGGGCCAAGGTCAACCTTAAAACCACAGAAACATGAGATGGCCCTTGGCTTCTCCTCAACACTTAACAGGCTATAGCAGAGGGGCTCCTATCATCTCTCCCTGTCAGGCAACTACTCTTACAACTGCTGCTGTAAAGGGACTAATCACTGGCAGGAAAGAATACGCAGGGTGCTAAGTGCCCATGAAAACCTCAAGAGGTTCAAGAGGTTGTGAAGAGGTTCTGCATATGGGTCAGAGCAACTCCAAGTACAACACAGGCTGGGCAGAGAACGGGTTGAGAGCAGCCCTGTAGAGAAGGATTTGGGGATGTTGATTAATGAGAGGCTGGACATGACCCAGCAGTGTGCACTCCCAGCCCAGAGATCTCGACTGCCTTCTGGGCTGGACCCAAAGCAGCGTGGCCAGCAGGGTGAGGGAGGGGATTCTGCCTCTCTGCTCTGTTCTGGTGAGGTCCCACCTGGAGTGCTGCATCCAGCTCTGGGGGCCTCCATATAAAAAGAATGTGGGTCCATTGGAGTGAGTCCAGAGGAGGCCACAAAGGTGATGCAAGACCTGGAGCACCTCTCCTATGGAGACAGGCTGAGAGAGCTGAGGTTGTTCATCTGGGAGAAGAGAAGGCTCCAGGGACACCTTATATCCCCTCCCAGTACCTGAAGGGGGCCTATAAGAAACCTGAAGGGGACTCTTTAAAAGTATCTGTAGCAATAGAACAAGGGGGGATGGCCTTAAATTGAAAGAGGGTAGGTTTAGAATAGACAGACAGTGAGGTGGTGCGGCACTGGAACAGGTTGCCTGGAGAACTTGTGGATGCCCCATGCCTGGAAGCGTTCAAGGCCAAGTTGGATGGGGCTTTGAGAAACCCGGTCTGATGGAAGGTGTCCCTGCCCATTGCATGGGGGTTGGAACTAGAAGATCTTTAAAGTCCCTTCCAACCCACAACATTCTGTGATTCCATGATGTTATGATTCTACGAATCTATGATTTCATGATTCTGTGTTATGTCAGGGATGAATGGATCTTCTGTTACTGGAGTCAGGGCTTATCACAGGGAAGAGTATATCCCTTTTGGCACGGAAAATTTTGACTCCTTCTTGGACTAGTTCTGTTTGATAGATTTGGCCAAAACTTTGAGTAAGGATTGAGATTTCGATGATGATTTTCACATTAGCACTCAAACGAGTTTCAGAAACAAGTTTTGTCCGTGTCTTCTGTTAGTCTCAATTCAGAAACTGACAGCTGACCTGAGGCACTCACATTATAGTTACATCAATAATGCTACAGACAGCTTAAACAAAAAAATGGGTACTTAACAGTGGTTACTTGGTAACCCTTTAAATCACAATGGTGTATTTAATGTAATTGTCAATCCTCTAAACTATTATGGAATTTTAAACTACGTGGTAAGCAGTCATATGCTTCTTTTCCATAGATACAAAAGTATCAGATCTGAGCTAGCTTATACATGTAGACATTTTAAAGTTTTTTAGGTATTTACTAAGCACCAAACTTCACTTTTAAAACAAATTTATGCATGATAAATATATATTAAATGTATGTCTGAAACTGAAATACTGATGGTAAATGTACACAACTGCAGCTTCAATGGGTACTTGCAGCACTCTAGTGGCTGTTCTTCGTAAATGCAACACCAAAAGCTGGAATCTTAAAGAAAAAAACCACACCCTAACAACAAAAATTAAAGGGCTACAGAGTTAGACATGAAAGTTCTGAAAATGAGCAATAACATACTGTGTGCACCTAATTAAATTTATTCAAGCAAACCTGTTTTAATTTAACAACATCTTTGCTTTGCATTTGAAATATAAAGAAAAATAGTTTGAAGTGGAACGCATTATAGTCTGTGGTCATTCTATCTTTTGATGTACTAGCTCACTAGTTCAAGAAAACTTAATTACTGGAAGCTTTACATAACTCATTTTCCTTCATCCCACTGACTGTAGGAGGGAAATAATAGGCACAGCACATCAGCATTAGTCAATAGATATGTGATGAGAAGAATGTATAATATACAGCTCTGATCAGCAGAGTTACTGCATGCGAATGTGCTACTTCTTGTTTATAAGCAGGATGCTACTGTGCTAACATAAAGTAAAATGTGTGTGAAAGGAGAGGATTTGTCTTAATGACTTCAGAGACCCTCTCCAATTTTAATTTCTAAATCCAGCTATAGATGCAGACTTTGTGTCCAAATTTGTGTATATGTTTAAAAATATACTTGCTTCCTCCCTTTCTTTCTTGTTTCTCTGCTATGAACTTTGGACCATATAAAATACACTGTAATCAAGGCTTGAAAAATGCTGAGAAAAAGGCATATTAAGGAAAAGGCATGTTCCCTTTGGCAAATGTCATCATGTCTGCAAAGGTCAGGCTTTTATTTCAAAACATAATTTTGCCCCTTTGAGTTGTGAGGACAATTGTCTAAATGTGAATTAAATGGCAAGAAAACTGTCTGCCTAAGAGCTCAGACACCTCCCCAGCCTCTGTGGTTTCTTGGATGTGTCAGCTTTTGCTGCTGTTCTTGCAGACCCTCCGGTCAGTCCTGAAAACTGACGGGTCATTTCCCCTCCTGGGAGTCCCTGAACATTGTGCACACAGGCAGAGAAGCGTTTCCTCCTGGGGGAAGCACACAAACATTGCTGCCTGCCAGGTAAGCACATGCTAGCAAAGAGCTCTTGTCATGATGCTGGCAGCAGCCAGGATGAGAGGGAAGAGCAGAGAAGGATTTCTTCAATTTTTTAGCAGTTAGAGGCAAGGCTGATGGTCCTCACTTGCCAGGAAAGCATTGCAGGATCATAGGAAATCAGAGAAGTCAAATTCCTTACACTCTTTACTACATGGATATTTCACCTATGTTAATTTTCTCACTATCCTCTTTCCAGAGCATGAGAAAAGGTCAGAGAAGACTGTCAGTGCAAGGCCCTTCCAGCATGTTTTGTTGCAAATATTTCTACTTCCAAAAAAACCCCTCTTTGAGGTCAGCAACAAAGAAAAAGGTTTCCACCATTTAAAATTACATATCAAATATGAAAGAAGCAACAAATGTAACTCTGGAAAACATAAATTCCTTGTTCGATAGCCTGCCATTTTTTGAAGAAAATGACAGCACCTACCAAGGAAAAAATCCAGTACAGAGGCAAATAGTTTATATTTTATTTACATGTTCTTGCTATTTTGTCTTTGAAAATTCCCTGAAGTATCAACTTTCTCTGTAGTGGCAGAAGTGCAGGATACCAGCTGTATCCATACCATTATTTTATTCCTATGTAGGAGGAAGGCATGCTTCTGAAATACACCTTTTCTTTTGGACTATATCTTGTCTCATACATTTTGGTCCTGTTCACTCAGGGCTAGTAATCTTTTGGGCTGTAATTTCTACAAAAAGAAAAGAAGCTGTATTTTTCACCTTGTACTGGAATTCAATCCCACACAATAACCCAATGCAAATACCACAGTATTTACCTATACAGGTAATCATGGTCAAAGTACAGTCTTGTTACCAGAAAGTTTTTTTCCCCATATTAGTAAGGTTACTTTTATAAATTGATCCACAGTTAAAGCATAGCTCATTTCCCTGGACACTTCTGCACTTTCCATGCCTGCTTCCACAGGGCTGCAGAAGGTGCCAATGAGTGCAGTGGGTGACAAGCCAAGCTACTGCCCCCACTTGTCCCACCCTGTCCACATCTGGCTCGTGCTTGACCACCCTTGGATCATCAATGATCAAGGGCACTGAGCAGCGACCCCTCTTTGCAAGGGGAGCTTGGAGACAGCTTCACCCAGGGAGCCTCTGATCCTGGTACTTATTCTCAGAATAACACCCCAGACTATTGTATACTGAATCAGAAGAAAACAATATGGTTGTATGACATTTTTTCATTTGAGGCTTTAATCTATTAATAGATCTGATTTTAAGAGAAAAGTATTCTGCTAGAATTCAAATCCCTAACAAGCAGAACTATCAGACCACAACAAACCCACAATACCTTTGCACAGCAGGGCTCAGACTTAAAGTTTCCTTTGATACTACAAAACCTAAAGACTACAGACCAAGCTTACTTCCTTAAAAAATCTTGTATATATGAAATAAAATTTGACTTGTGATCCAGTGCTGAAGAATTTGTTGATGGTGGTTTTCTGTTTAATTTACATCATTTAAGTAAGCAAAGTACATAACATTTTAGTTACTGCAGTGCCCAGTTCAGATATAAAGTTGAATGCAATGAATCATTTCCCTTACAGCCCTTTTTCAGTGCAGAGATGGAGACTGACATTTGCTGCAGAGCTGAGTGAGAAGTTCTGTAGACAGCTTCAGAAATTTAGCTACCGTGTTGGCAAGGTCAGTGGTTAGCACTGATGCTGGTCAGTGGTCCTCGAAGTTCCTAATTCCAAGGTGATTGAAATGTTAACTAGCTCTTGTCAAAAGGGAAAAAATAAAAAGACCTGGAACATGATCTACTGCATCTGTCAATCTGACATCTTGGTCACTTTGAGTCTGGCACCTACATGAAAGTGTTTGTTGTTTCATCAAAGATTTCATCAATCATTTTAATGCGGGCATTCAAACAGAAATTAAGTTTTTGAGATGCCTGCTTAAATGTTCTCTTAGTTGCTAAAGTTGACATGGACATTCCTAGATTAAGTATTGGTCATAAAAGCGAAACAGATATGTAATGGGATATTTTCACATAAAAAAGAAGTGATTGATTTCATTAACGAAAATAATAAAAGGTGATTATTTTTGTAAAATATTTTTTAATAATGACACAAAAATGAATGAGAATCAAGCATCAAGAGGGGCTTTTCAGGATACTAGCATAGTTATAGTTAGAATTAATATAATTATACATGAAGTTGAAAAGCATATATGTCCTACACACTCCTAAGCTCCTTCTACTGAAAGGAAATAAACACTTTTAGCATTACATTAATGTCATAGTAAAATTTTTTTTTTCGATGCTATTTTACAGGACAAAAATATTTGAACATGATTTGATAATTATCAGGAGTTTTATTTATTTGATTGGATTATTTATCTATAGATAATTTATTGTCTTTTTACTTTGAATGAAACAGATGTAATTAGACTGTAAGTACACCTCCTGATTGTTGGAAATGATTCATGTATGTCCAGTTGTGGATTTGGGGGAGGTGATACATCTTATCAAATGTCAACATTTACAGTGAGATCCTCTGTATCTGAGCCAGTCACCTTTTGCATGCTTAAACCTAATCAGACGGATGAGTACTTTTTTTGCATGTAATTCATCTCATACCAAAGCAGTCATTGAAAACAGACCAAGATGACTGTCACCCTAAAAGTGCTGACTTCACTGCTATATTAAGAGTCAAGGGTGAATGGCTCATACACACACATATATAAAGCTTGATGAATAAATCTGTCCAGTGTGAAAATGGTACTCTGAGTAATGTAGGTGTAATGCTAACCAATAGAGTATGTTATATTAAATAAGATATCAAGTGCACAGCAACATAAATAGTTCAGAAATAACTGTATAAGTTAGATGACTTGGAAATTTAAAATAAGAAAAAGTTCTCATGCGTATTTATCAAAAGAATTACAAAATCTACTAATTAGGTTACTTTATTAATATAGAAGGCTGTGGCTAAATGGCTGTTAGGATTAGGTTTTCATGGAATATTAACTGGGAAGAGTATTAATCGACTGTTAGTACTGTGCAAGCATACAATATTTTCTGCAATAACATTCTAACCCTGATTCATCTATACAGAGAAGGATGAACTGGGCTTAAAAATGTATTTGATTAGCCTGTCTTTAGCTGCATGTGGAACACTGAGAGTCCATAGTCCCAAAGATGATAGATATCCAACAGGTTGTTGGAAATAATGTATTTTACCCATATAATTAAGAAAATACCAAGAGAGTGATGTTTTAGTCTTCCTTGTTGAAGGGTATGTATTACAGGGTAATCTAAAAAATGCATTTTCCTCAGCAGAGCTTTCTTCATGCCAGTCAGGTCAGACATAATCTACACCATAGTCTGTCTCACCACTCTCAAGTTATCAGAGTGGACATGTAGAGAGACAAACCAGTGTCTTTGTTGAACATGTCTGACAGTTTTATCCTTTCACAAATATAAAACTCATTGTCTTATTTGTTTTTCTGCTAAATATCACTAGCTCATTTTGAATATATAATATACTGGATTTTTTACATATGAAAACAATATTGAAATACTCCAAAGAACTTTCTTGTCAGGGTGAAGAGGGTGTTTATGAAGGATGTAACATTCCTTATAGAAAGAGTAGAATAAGTGCTCTTTGTGCCTCTGTTACAGAGGATGAAACTTGCATTCTAAAAAAATTCATCTTGCTTTTCAGGGCTGATACTTTCAAGCCTAATAGTATCATATTGCAATGATCTCTACTGAAGGCATATAGGCTTTAAACTCCAAGATATATTACTAAGGTGTGTATCCTACCTATGTGAAGATAAAAGATTAATTATTCACAAACACTGTGGCAACATATATGGAGTTGTGATATAAGGTTGAAAGTCAAGATTTTTTAAAGTTACATCCTTAGTACAGACAGTTTTTAAAAGCTTTTGGCACTGTGAATGCCCACACTGCATACTGGTAATTCTCCAGGTAATCTCTGCATAGTAGAGGCCGTCAACTGATTTAAGATACTGAGCATTATCCTATCCAAAATTCCATGAAATATATATATATATATATATATGTATATTTAAACAATCTGTATGTGGGAATCTGTGCAACAAGACCAAAATGCTGGGAACTCAGAGCAAACTGAGAAATTTGTGCCATTGCACTGTGCGAACAGAGTTGATACTCCAAAGGTTATAGGATAATTCAGGCTAGGAGGGACCTCAGGAGGTCTCCAGTACAAGCCATTCTTGAAGCGGGGACAATAAAATGCTCAGGTTGGGTTGCTCAGGGCTTTGTCCAGTTTGGTCTTGGAAACCTCCAAGGATGCAGGCTGCACAACTGCTCCACTTCTGGGCTCCTCTCATGGAAATGTTTCGGTTATATCTGTAATAATGCACACCTTCAGCCAGTGCTGGCAGTATCATTCCATCAGGCTTCAGGGTGAGCTTTATCGGAGCATCTGTTTTACAGCAGTTATCTCCAGCTGGTTTTTTTCTGGTCAGCCATTTTATATCTCAAACGTACATTCAGATTTGTGGAAAATAATATCTTTTCAGGTTGTGAATACAAGTTAAATACAGGTCTAGACAGGCTTAACAATATTTAGAATCCACTCTGTGGATCCTCCACAATGGAGGAATCTGTTTCAGGTTTCAGCTGCAATTAAAAAGTTTTATTTTGTTGCTAAACTGTCATGCATGATAGAAGGTTGGCTTTTGCATTCACACTAACTTGGAGTTTGGGTTAATTAATTGTTAAGGTTAATTGGTTAAATTGTGGGTTGTTGGTATTTTTCCCCGTTAAATANGATACCCTATCCAGGGACTTAATTAACTATTTTTGGCTTTAGCTTAACTGAAGCCAACGCAACGCTGAGGATCCCTGCTTTGGGGAAGAAGCCGGGCCGGCTGAGAACGGTCTCTGATCTCTGTGATCCTGGGTTTTGATTTTTGCGGAAGCGGCTTGGCTCTTAATTCACTTTTTAAATAAAAACCTTTTTATTTTTACCTAAAAATAAGAGCTGCCTCTTATTTTTGTCAGNTAACCCAAACTCCAAGTTAGTGTGAATGCAAAAGCCAACCTTCTATCATGCATGACAGTTTAGCAACAAAATAAAACTTTTTAATTGCAGCTGAAACCTGAAACAGATTCCTCCATTGTGGAGGATCCACAGAGTGGATTCTAAATATTGTTAAGCCTGTCTAGACCTGTATTTAACTTGTATTCACAACCTGAAAAGATATTATTTTCCACAAATCTGAATGTACGTTTGAGATATAAAATGGCTGACCAGAAAAAAACCAGCTGGAGATAACTGCTGTAAAACAGATGCTCCGATAAAGCTCACCCTGAAGCCTGATGGAATGATACTGCCAGCACTGGCTGAAGGTGTGCATTATTACAGATATAACCGAAACATTTCCATGAGAGGAGCCCAGAAGTGGAGCAGTTGTGCAGCCTGCATCCTTGGAGGTTTCCAAGACCAAACTGGACAAAGCCCTGAGCAACCCAACCTGAGCATATTATTGTCCCCGCTTCAAGAATGGCTTGTACTGGAGACCTCCTGAGGTCCCTCCTAGCCTGAATTATCCTATAACCTTTGGAGTATCAACTCTGTTCGCACAGTGCAATGGCACAAATTTCTCAGTTTGCTCTGAGTTCCCAGCATTTTGGTCTTGTTGCACAGATTCCCACATACAGATTGTTTAAATATACATATATATATATATATATATATTTCATGGAATTTTGGATAGGATAATGCTCAGTATCTTAAATCAGTTGACGGCCTCTACTATGCAGAGATTACCTGGAGAATTACCAGTATGCAGTGTGGGCATTCACAGTGCCAAAAGCTTTTAAAAACTGTCTGTACTAAGGATGTAACTTTAAAAAATCTTGACTTTCAACCTTATATCACAACTCCATATATGTTGCCACAGTGTTTGTGAATAATTAATCTTTTATCTTCACATAGGTAGGATACACACCTTAGTAATATATCTTGGAGTTTAAAGCCTATATGCCTTCAGTAGAGATCATTGCAATANCCCTTTACCTGGTTTCCAGTTTTAAATAACCTTTTATTGGTTTAAAAACTTTATTAAATCATTGTTCAAGTTCTCCCCACACAGTGACTAAAGGGGCTTTTCTAAAGTGCACCTCGAGGCTCTGATGCTAAAAATAGAAACTGTCTGTTGGACTGCAACTGGTCTCCATGGTGAGGCAGAATTTTAATGAGGATTCTTCCCGCCATAAAGACTGATGACATCACCCAAAGATGACGCACCCTGGAGACAACGAGCCATTGGACAAAGAAGATTACTTCATCGGAAGAGTCCTCCAATCCTGATGGACCATGGGGGCCGGACTGTGGGCGGTCAGGGGCGGAGCCCGAGGGGTATAAAAAGGGGGTCCCGAAGGAAGGGAGGTGCTTCTTAGCCCCAGGCTAGCTGCGGGTTGGAGACCAGCGTTGCGGCTCTCGGCCATTTTACCCTATCTAGGGACTTGATACCCTATCCAGGGACTTAATTAACTATTTTTGGCTTTAGCTTAACTGAAGCCAACGCAACGCTGAGGATCCCTGCTTTGGGGAAGAAGCCGGGCCGGCTGAGAACGGTCTCTGATCTCTGTGATCCTGGGTTTTGATTTTTGCGGAAGCGGCTTGGCTCTTAATTCACTTTTTAAATAAAAACCTTTTTATTTTTACCTAAAAATAAGAGCTGCCTCTTATTTTTATCATAAACTCTTCTCAGCAGCCCATCAGTCTGGAGCAAATTTCTTTAACAGTTTTGGAAAGCAAAAAAATACCAATTGACATCTGCAAACCTCAGAAACTAGGTGGTCAAAATTCTGCTTGGGATGGTGGCATTTTGACAGCTTTGTACAGGTATTTTTTCTATTTAAATTAAAGAATAGACAAATCTCTTCAGAAATAAAGATACTATCCTTTCTTTTCCTTGAAAACTTGAAGAGTTAAACATACATAGCCTCGTAACGGATGAAGCACAATTTCACATTACACAAAATGTCAGAGGCTTCAGAGCACCCAGATTTAATAATAAGTGAAATGTCTTCTAATAGACTTTTTTTTTTTTGAGACTGTGTTAACTTTTCTGGGAATTAGGGGCTGTAAATATGAGCTTTCAGAAAAAAAATGAAATAAAATGTTATAAAAGTCTCTCACCACTCTGATCAAAAGTAAAAAAAAAACCAACCAAAACCCACCCCCCAAACCCCCAAACTCAGCAGTTTGCTATTTTTCACTAAAAAGCTGAAAGAGAATCTCCTAAATGGGGTGTGATACTTTTTAGTTCAAAATCTTTATCTGCGAGATACTTTTAAACCTATTGATTACAGTAATCTGATCCAAAGAAATAGTGGATATCTTATATAGAATGGAACAAGTCACAAGAAGAGACTGAAAGAAAATCCTCCAATGACATTCAATAGTGCTGTTATCAGATAATCAATGTAGAACATATTTCACTGATCATACTAGGGGATTTGAAACTCCATCACTGCTTTCAAGGACTTTATTTTAAATCTTGAGGCATTTATCTCTTTTATATTCACCAATATTTAACTTTTACTCCAAGGAATGCCTTCACAGAAAGTGACTTTCTCATCAATGACATGAACCCCAAAAGTTATTATCCAGTTGAGGTCACTTTGTTGAAAATACATCCACGAGACCTACTCCTAATATTGCCAGGAAATTTCACTCAATTGCCCACAACTAGATGAACTACCCCTCCACTAATCACCAAATTTATTTTTCCTACTTTTAAACTACATTTTTATAACAAGGTCATTTTAAATTAATGATCAGTGAATTTTATAGTTATATGCACCAGTATAACCAAATCTATTACATAGTTTTCATATTTTAATCTTACTAAATATTTCTTTATTGCTTGTTTTTCCCTTTGTACTGGGAACATCCTCAAAAGACTTTTCTATTGCACTTGAAATACAGTATTTTTGTGTGGCCAAGTTTTGGCATCAGGAGGGTCACCAGGGTGTCTTCTGTGAGAAGCTGCCAGAAGCTTCCCCCATGTCCAACAGAGCCAATGCCAGCTGGCTCCAAGATTGACCCCCCACTGGCCAAGGATGAGCCCATCAGTGACAGAGGCAGAACCTCTGGGATAACATTGTTCAGCAAGTGAAAAAGTTACAGTGCAGAAGCAACTGCAGCCAATGAAGAGAGGGGTGAGATTATGTGGGAGGAACAACTCTGCAGGCACCAAGGTGAGTGAAGAAGCAGGGGAGACAGTGCTCCAGGTGCCAAAGCAGGGATTTGCCTGCAGCCCGTGGGGAGGCAGCTGTGCCCTTGCAGTCTGTGGAGGTCTGTGGTGCAGGAGGTGAATGCCCAAAGGAGGCTGTGACCCCATGGGAAGCCTGCACTGGAACAGGCAACTGGCAGGACCTGTGGGGCCATGGAGAGAGGAGCCAACGCTGGAGCAGGTTTCCTGGCAGGAGTTGTGACCCTGTAGGGGACCCATGCTGGAGCAGGCTGTTCCTGAAGGACTGCACACCATGGAAAGGGCAATGCTGGAGCAGTTCATGAAGAACTGCAACTTGTGGGAAGGACTCACTTTGGAGAACTTCATGGAGGATTGTCTGCCATGGGAGAGACCCCACTCTGGAGCAGGGGAAGAGTGTGAGGAGTCCCTCTCTTGAAGAGGAAGGAGTAGCAGAGACAACGTGTGATGAAATGACCACAACTCATCCTCCTGTGCTGCTGCACTGGGAGATGGTAGAGAATTATGGATTGCACTTGAGGCTGGGAACAAGGGAGGGGTAGGGTGAAGGTGTTTTTAAGATTTGGTTTTATTTTTCATTATTCTTCTCCCATTGATTGTTCATAAATTAAAATAATTTCCCCAAGTCAAGCCTGTTTTGCCCATGACAGTAACTGGTGAGTGATCCCTCCCTGGTCTTATCTCAACCCATGACCCTTGTGTTACATTTTCTCTTTCCTGTCCAGCTGAGGAGCATAGGGCAGCTTTGGTGGGCTCCTGGCACCCAGCCAGTGTCAACCCACCTCAATTACTTTTTTCCCCCAAAATGTCTCAAATTATCTACTCTGAAAATAAAATACATTTTCTTTACTGTTGTTCAATTGTTCATTGTTCACTGTCATAAGGTCTATCACAGAGAAAATTGATGAGTTTAGAGTATATGATATAAAAGCCACTATGAAAAATAAATTGCACTGAATTGCATTAATGCATGTGGAGATCTTCACTGCACTGCTACATAAAGAGCAAAGCAATCTGAATCAAAGACATGAACAACAAAATAAATAAATTTTCTATGGATAGTAAATTTGAAATTTAATTTAAAAGATTAAATAAATATCCTTATTTTTCTTCTAGAGCCTATACTGCTCAGATTTTTATTTGCAAGGAGCTGTTAAAAATTCAAATATCCACCCAATTAGACTTTCAGAAGCACCTGGCTATTAAATTCCTAATTAGTTTCTACAAGATTTTGTAAATCCTACTACAGTTTTGTCTGCATCTTGAAGTGTCTGAATATGTTTAGAAACCGCGACTGAACTGCTACTTGCATTTATCACAGAACAGAAAAGATAAAAGCATTAAGTCTAAGTTCCTAATTAAAGTGTCAGAATGAGGTATAACCAAGATACCATAAACTCTAGTAGAAAAGAATGCTTCTCTGCCTAAACACTGTTGTACCAAGTGTGGCTTTTTTCTTCTGAGTCACAAATGCTGGCTCTTTGTGTGAATAAGCATGGTCGAATTAAAGTACCTGCTGCCATCTTATTGCTGGTAATATGCAGTTTTCTGAGTGACTTGTGGGGTGCCAAAGTTTTTCTGTGATTCTGACAGTGTCTGTGATTGCTTGCTTCCCTGTAAACAAAAATTTGAGGGCATAACAAAAGACTCCTTTGGTGCAATTTACAAAACAAAATATGTTACCTGATACAATCTAATGGATCTGTGGAAATACCCACAGAGTGGGGGTGCAATATGTAAAAGAGATGCTATATATTATCACTATTGCCTTTTTGCTACTACTGTATCAATTTTCTGAGCAGTCAACAGCTAGCTTTATGGCATGGTAGAGGGATGATAAAAAGAAATGGTATAAATGTTAATTAAGAGGAAGAATAATTTATTATTTGAAGCTGGCTTTATAATAATCAAATATTATATTATCCCTTCTTAAATTAATTAAGATTTTATGTAAATTTGCCAAATATTTTAATGTAGATCCCTGCTTTTCTAAGTGTGAATTGTTTGTGTGGTTTCAGTGCCAATCTGGAAGAGATTATATTTGCTTTCCAGAAAAACTTCAGGATACATTAGCCAGAATTCTCTTCAATTTTGCTATTATGAGAAACGATAAATTATGTCAGTAATATTAGAGCGACCCATTCTACAATGTTTTGCAAGTATTTTTGTAAATCTTGGCAAATCTAAATGTCCATGGTTTTACTAGACTTCACATCTCTCTCATTTGTTTAATAACATATGTACAGATGGCTTAGCTTAAATTTTGTGCATCTTTGTGCACTGACAACACATTTCCTCAGGACTAAGTCCCATCATACAGTCTCTCCTTACACAAAAATTTCAGTAACCACAGCAGTAATCACAGAATTTAGATTGTAATCGGCAACTTTATTGTACCTGTTAGATCTGCAGTCATTCACTTAATTAGAAGTTCACTGAACAGTTATTATGGTGGAAGTTAGGTTTATCTAGAAAAGAGAGTGGAAAAATCACCAAATGGCTTAAATGAAAGTACATTCTGCTTACTACCAATCTGTTTCTCTCCTCTTGAGAATGCCTGGAGGTCTGATGTGTTCTTTATCACCTAAGTCTTTAGAAGTGATATCTCTGAAAAATGTGGGGCAGCTCTGCTGAAGCCGTGAGCCTGATACTGGACTCGTTTGATGTCATCTGTGAGCTGGCTAGTACTAGATTAGCTCCACACAGTTCTGCCTGCTGGCTGTGCTACCCACAAACATCCAAGAATACCAAAACCATATAACTGATTGCAGCTGGTAAACATTTTATGGGATTTCACTGTGTTTGTCAATTCCATTTTAGGTAGCTGGTCTGAAGATAACATCTACACAAGTGTCTGGTCTATTTTGAATCATAAGATTGAAAAGGTCCCATGCCAGCAAATTCCATCTGTCAAATTTATGTTTATTGGACCACGAAATTTATCTAACATCTTGAGCTTTTTGCAGATTCTATCTTCTCATGTTGAAATCAATCAGATTATTACTGACAAGACAAGCTGCTTCTACTGAAAAATTGACAGGGTTTAAGTAGTCAATTTAAATTCAAAGAATGTCCACTTATGAAGCAAATATCACTACTTGCACGACTACTATATACAATATGTGAAATATATAAACATTCTTATCTTCTTTATGTGTTCTTGCAATTTCCTTTTGCTGAAGGTTATTCGTGTGCAGAGTACATGTGACTGTCTGGATCAGGATCTAATATCAAACAGTTAATACAGGAAAAAACCCCATAGTTTTCTGTACTTTGCTATATTGCAGCATAAACTGGAATAATTTTGCAAAAGTCCTGAAAAAATACAGAGTATTACTTTTGGTATACATATACCTTTCCCTTGTTACATCACAGAGGTATGATTGGAAAGTTTTATTACATTTTATTTGGATCATTAAGGATCGAAGATAAAACAATGCCTTTAAGTTTTTTATATAATATTTTTTTTTCCAGAATTGCAACCCATATGAAATAAAATAATATGTTTCATTCTTTGAAACCCCCTTCAAAAACAAAAAAAGGGGAAATGAGACACCATAAGCTGATATACTTCTAAAGGAATTCTAAATTTTAAATGAAGGCAAAAACTTCAAATTCAGAACCTTATTTAGATGTCCTCTGGAGCTTTTTCTCATTCATCTTATATTAACTGAGAAGAGGAGACTACAACAGGATCCTTCTGAATATGTAAATTATCCTGTATTAATAAGCTCCAGCAGCTATATATTCTAGATTTAGCTGTTAGAACTCAGCTCAGGCAATAAGACCAAATCAGATCTTAGCAATTTACATTTTTATAGTTCTTGCTAAAGCAATTCAGAATTGACTTTACTGCCAAGAGAGGGCATAAGATAGTATATAAAAATGTACTTAGGGCACTTTGTGTAGACCTTCCTTTTAAACATGAGTCTTTCTTAAAAATAATTTTTAAAACATAGAGTATAAACTAGCCACAACAAAAAAACAAACAAACAAATAAAAAAATCCCCTCTGCTCAACTGAGGATGAAGTTCAGAAAGAGTTGCAATATTGCTGAGATGAAATCCACTAATGAATTAAAGGGGAAAATCAGCCACAGATAACTGACAGAGAAGGCAAACCACAATGGACACAGGAACAAAATCTGCAAAGGTTCTTATTTAAAATGAGTGTAGGATAATTGATGTTCAAGTAATAACAGCATTCCACTTCAGGCATCAACCTCTTAGTGTCAGATTTTTCAGCATAGAGTGGAAGAATTAAAAATATTTATATTCCTAATAGGTGACATATTTTATTAGATATCCTTACATGGCAAAGGCTTTTAAAGCCCTCTCTTGGCAAGCAAGGTCAGAATATATGTATTAGTTACACAGGTTTTGTTATTTTGACAGTTGCATTTCCATCTAATGCAATGACTTCTGAGATGAAAATTTAGATTAGTATTGCAAATTGTGCAAAAGTGTTCAAGGCCAGGCAGAATGGAGCTTTGAGCAACCTGGTCTGGTGGAAGGTATCCCTATCCACTGCAGGGGGGTTGGAACTCGATGATCTTTAAGGTCCCTTCCAATCCAAACCATTCAACGATTCTATGATTAAAACTAAGCAAGTTCTCACAGTGCTCCATATTGCTTTGGTAGAGGTAGAGTATAGGGCAGCCCAACAGCTGTTGGCATTCATATGCACCCAACCAAGATCTGTAAGCAGTTCATAACATAGATAAAATTTACATGAAAAAAGCCTAGCCTTTCCAATCTAATGTGCTTATCCTATATGAGGATCCTATGTCTATCCTATATGAGGATAGATTCTAAATGGCATTTTTTAATTTCAATCTCTTGAAAAATAATATTAGATCTGTGTAGGTCTATAATCTGTCAGCTCCAGGGTGTCTTTGGGATAGGACACCTTTCCAAAAAGAGAAGGCTTGTGTGATTTAGTGGCAAGTAAAAACATGTTTTTAAATTTTCCAAAAAAAAAAAAGGTGTCCAGGTGATGTACAGAAAGACAATACTCTCAAATTGTCTTCTTTAAAAAAAACCTCAGCCACTTCCTACAGAAGAAAAAATGGGAAATAAAGCTATCTCCAAAACTAATTTATATTGTAGCTTAAAGATTATAAATCAAGTTTTATCCTCACATAAGAGCATGGAAGTCTCACTGAAGCCATGTGGATTATAAAGATAGAATTGTAAGAAGACTGACATGGAAACACTTTCTCATCATGAACAATGATACTGATTTTATGCTAGAAAGGGGTTTCTTCCCCTGTCCTTACAGACATATAGAAAATCCAGGGTCATACACCCGAGTGATGAAGGTTCCTCAGCTCAGACGCTTAATGCATGCTTCTAATTGTCAGAAAAATTGCAAATTCTAATTCTTATTTAGCTTGTGTTTTTTTAAGCAAAAACCCATCACGCCAGGTGTCTGTGTGCACGGGTGCATGCACAGAACACAGCAGAGGCTTGTAACTACAGTATCTTACCAGGCAAGAACAGACCCAGTTATTTATTCCTAAGGCAATATTAACAAGATGAAAATACTTGCTTTTTATACATGAGAAAATATGAAATAAATAGCCATAAGCTTGCAAAGGCCTTGTTAGTATCTCCTGCATGGCCTTCATTCTGCTAAGATTCTCTTGACATGTCTACCCCTCCAACCAAGAGAACAGTCAGCAATATTCACACTGAGGGCTACTGTGAAAGTGCACAAGAGTTCTGTAACCTGTTTACTGAAAAATATTTTTTTCACAACAGGTCTATTTTCAACTTCTATTTTTCAACGTCTGTTTCAACTTCACTGCAGAAAGGAGAGTTCAAGCACATGGTTATAGTGATGTCAGTCAAACCACAAGGGAAATCTCAAAGCATCTGGGATTTCAGGGTTTTCCAACATTCTCGTAACTTTCACGATTTTGTCCTCTGGCCCAGCTGTCACACACACATCTGTGTGTTTGTGTGACAAATAGACTTTAGCCTATAAACTTTACGTCTGCTACAAATCCTGAGCAGGGTGCTGTCTGCAGCAGTACCTATGGCATCAAGGTGCTGCAGTGCCAGGCTTGGTGCTAGCAAGTGCCCTGTCCATGCTTAATAACACTCAGAGAGGATGTATGAAGGAAAAAAAGATAAAATCATAGGCTGAACAATCCCAGTTTTGCCCAAGTTTTTTCATAAACCAAGTTTCCTAGATCTCCAATTGTTTTCATTGTTCTTTTCTGGATTTTCTGTGCTATAACCATATCTCTTTTTAAATTCCATGCCCCAAACCAGACAGATATTTCTGGCTGTGATCAAATAAAGGGCTTGTGGTGTAAATTACAAAAATATTAATAAGGATATCATAATATTAGCTTGTCTTGAATTGAAATTTACATGTACTAAAATAATGTAAATATTTTGTGACATTGTGCTGACATAGCTAAACACAAAGTATGGGCATTTTATGGAAGACTGTGAGCAATTTGACCACTAACCCATCAAACAGAGATCTGTGCAGCTGCACATAGCAGGCATGGGAAAATGTGTATGCAGTGACCCAAACAGTGAATTTTGCAAAACAATGAATAAAAATAAAAAGAGCAGACTCTGCAAATAAGCCTGGAGACCAAGAACACCCCAGATCCATGGCCTATCACTGCTAAATATGCAGCATCAGCACCCTGGTGCTGTACACTTGCAGCTCACGTGTGGTACAGGTGTTAAGGATTAACAGTTTTATATAGGTAGAGACGAGTAGCAATAACATAAAAGAACTAACTTTTAATATTAGTTATTATTATTAATAATAATTTAATAAATTAAATAAACTGTTAGTGTAGTTAATGAAATGTCAGTTTAGTAAAGTTTTGTTTTAAAATTGTTTTAGATTTGTCAGACTTCTGAACAATACAGTCAAAGCAATCTCAAAGTCCCTAATACATTTCTATATATGTTCATTTGCAACGTAGCTAAGGCCTTATCAACAACACAAAGTGTTTGTTTCACACATCTTATGAGTTATGTATAAATGCAATGAGGGTTGCTTCCTTTGCAGCATGAATTACTGAAGAACCAGTTGGGACGCATCATGAATGTGCATAATTAACTATTCCTGTTTAGATGTGCTATCCTGAATTTACTTTCCTGAATTTCAATCAGTTCTTGCAAGATAATTTCAGATAATTAATTGCAAGATGCCATTAACGTGATAATTCTCCAATCCCTCCAAAATGTTTGAGTCTATAATTTTTTGTAAACATTATTTTAATATACATTGTAGAAGAAATCCTTAACAAAGGTCAAACTACTTAATTTAGACTAACTTGCATAGGGAAGTATACAAGACAAGAAAAAGTTTCAGAAGACTGTGTACATCACTTTGTTGCAAGTTTAGACCAACTGTAGATAAAAGTTATTATTTTTACCAATTTAACATCCTAGCAGCAGAATACTCTGCCTTTACACACTTTTAGAATACAGCTTCCAATGTAGCTATAGGTGTATTTGATTCCCAAGAACTCAAAAATTATATCCTAATATATTTACAGGGAAGCAATTACTCTAATGTCCATAGTTATTCTTCTGGATATTTTGAGTGGGGTACTGTGAATACACTTTAGCTTAGTAGTACAGATATGGCCCTCTTGTACCAGCCACCTCAGGACTCTCTGTTATACCAAAACCTTGACCAATTAACATATATTTCTACCATTACAACAGTCAAATAATATATTCCATTTTCTCACTCATTGTACATGTGCAAAATTTTCCTGTTATTATGGGACAAAGTACTGTAATATTAATGCAGGAACAAAGAGCAATGCTAATTCATGTAGTGCCATGTGATAGAAAGTGCCAGGGCCCTAGGAGATCAGAACAAAGCAGATATTTGCCTTTAATTGTTTCAGACATTTGCATTGTGCCATCCTACTTTGTAAAATTTTGCATGTTCACTGGTTTTTTCTGCCGTATCTTAGGAAATACAGCAGTTCACACCCATGTGCAAGTATACAGCTTTGATTTGGAGGTTTTAAATTTTGCACCAGTTTGGCTGAGCTTCTTATTTTTTATCTTTGGTTGCTTATTTCAGTAGTGTGACACTTAGAGGAATTTGCAGCATTACATTTAAGATTTTACATCAGTATTACAAAATTTCTGCTGAAACAATGAACCTAGTGATGGCATAAAGGACTTGGCTAGTCAAAGCAACAAGACTTTCCTGCACTTTGCTAGAAACTTAACACTTAAGAATTGAAAAATTGGTGTTTAAAGAGCTACGAACACTCACACTAACTCAGGGTAGATGTTGTATGCAGTGCATCATTTGTCATGGTCAGACTCTCATAGCTAATACATGAGTGATGTTCTACAAATACTTTTTGCCTTTCTGTGAAAGCAAAAAAAATCAGTCTTACCGCTTACTCCTATTTCCTTGACAGGAGAGTATCACAGGTTTAGTGCTTCTGTGCCAATTAAAAAAGTGTTTTTTCGCTTAGCAATTGAAATGTAAAGTAATGATCCTATTATTTAATGAGGATAGTTAGGCATAGAAAAATGTGGTGCATATGCTACATTCACCTACCAGCCCCAGAGTCATTATTGCTACTAAATACTCATACCGTTTTTCAGAATAACCACCTCAATGAGACCAGAGCTTCAAAATGTAATATCTTGTCAGAGATAGCTGTGACTTTCACATCTGTCAGTTAACAGAGATGTTTTAATAAAACACAGTGTCTCAAAAGAAGTGCGTGGCTTACTTTTCAGTCCCATAGTGACCACAGAACTAATGGAAGCTACCCAAATAAGTCTGAAATGTCAGCATCAATTTAGTGTGAAGTATGGCAAAAATTCCAGTTGTTGCCTGAAAAGAAGCAATGCTTGCACAAATTTAAATGGGTAGAAAAAGCTATAAATTATTTGAGAGGTTCATTTACCCTCCTCTTCCTGTACATGCAAAAGGAAGATAAAATTTAGGGAGTGCTATCATCTAAGAAAAAAATTTGGATGCTTCCAATACTCTACTTTTCTTTTTCTAATGCAAGAACTATGTGTGAATTCTGCACTCATTTCCATATCAAAATGATGTCTGGATAGAAACCCATGCCTTCTAAATAAGACATACATTTAAAAATTTATTTTGGTAATCTGACAATTTTAATTGAAGGGTTTATTTCTAAAAATCTTAGGAGACGTGCACAATATCCATTGTGACCAGAAATGTAATTATCTCATGCATACCAATTCAATTGCAGCTGACAAATGTAACAACATGAAATATGTTTTAGTTAAATATACATTGCAAAATTTGAAAACCAAACCCAAAATATTACATAGCAACACCACAGGTCAGGCTTGTTGCAAAATCTTTCCTTTTGGTGACATTTAAAAATGTGATTTATTTCCCTTGGCAATAAATGGATAAGACACTAAGACTTAAGATTGTTTGGCTTCCCTGTATTTTCTTTTGACTGTGCAGGATTTGCCTGAATCAATAAATAATAATTATCAGAAGCATTTAACTCTTGTTAGTTCCACATCAAGCAGAAGGAAAGCAAACCAAAACTCTGCAATCCTCTTTTTTGTTCTTTTTTTTTTTTTTTGCAAAGAACATCTAGTATTCTGTTTATTCAATGTGTGATTGAAGTTTCTTGGGCTATCTCTTAGGGCTTCATGAAAGATGAGTAAGAAAGAAAAGTGCAGTATGAAAGGTATGCACACAGAATAAATTGTTCATCCCTAAGCCAAAGAAGCAAGGAACTTGCTGTGCTAGGTAAGCGGGGAGAGAGAGGAACATGAGGTCACAAACCTGCAGGCAGGTTGCAGAGTCAGACAGTCATTCTGGTCGCAGGGGAAAACAAAGACTTCACATAATGACAACAGAAAGACTGTAAAAAAATCACAGAAAAACAGATCAGCAGAAACCAGAAATATTCAGAACATCTGTGCCCTATATCATCCTTCCATCCTATGGCTGTTCAGGAGAATAGGCTTGCAGTATTTGCCAGAGTTTTGATGAATTAGGCACTGGCGCTGATTTCAGATCAGAAGTCAAAGTTCACATGCACACATTGAAATGAAAAGTTATATAAAATGTGCAAGATAGACTTGAAAAAACTGATTTTATGCAATAAATTAGATTTTATTTTTATACATAATTAGCACCAGTAGTTGGATGAAACTGCAGAGTATGAATTAGTTTTATCATGGTGAGAGATAATCAGACTTTTTTTCTGTGCCACCATGAAGCTAGTCAGAATTTTTAAATTTCACTGAGCTGCTGATTTCTTCCGATGCTTAAAACAAGCCCACATCGACATTAACAATATTAAAAGATCCATGATGGCTAAGCTGTGGAGTTACTAAGTGCACTATTTTAGTGCATTCTGATTAACCAGGTAAGAAACCTTTTTTTGTCAAAAGCCATTGTTCTTCATCTGAATTAAAGGGTATTACCCTTCTAATGAAGGATTATTATTTTAAAGAAAGATTAATGAGAGACAACTTCTGGCCTTCAAAGAAAGAAACAGCAGCAGAAACTGGTATTTCACATTTAATCAATTGCAAACCTGCAACTGCTTTTGATGTTCTCTTAAGGTCATTTCATTACAAGTCAGAGACCATGTTTGCAAGCTTCACTTAAAACAGATAATACAAGGCATGCAAAAGCAGCTGATCTTAAACTTTAGCATCACTGCTTTTAAAGAGCAGTGGGTTGAGATACAGATACGTAAAAGAAAATAATTTTGCAAGGTCCGCATTTTCTTTCTTGCTTTAATTACACCCAGGTTCCCATACAATTATCTATAGCAAAGGTAACAGCTTTACTCAGTTCCATGTTTCAGTAAGGCTGCACCTTGGAATACTATCTTAAACAGAAACAATTTTTGATGTCAAGAATATGGTTAAAATTGGTTTTCATAAATATACGCTTTATGATACATTTGCTAGATCTTCTAAATAACTGCAGGTATGATTTAAGATTGATTTGTTACTTCTGTTGAATTATGATTAGAGCAGTAACTGCATGTCAGAGAATTTCTGTTTGCTGCCTGACTTTGTTGTTTGAGCTGCATTAGCTAAAATAAGACTGGAGTGCAAGAAATCCAATGCTTTTGACTTAACTCCTTGCTTTCAGATGGACTTAGTCTTTAACTACCCTTCACAAACCTGTCAAATACTAGGCAAGGAGATTTGCAGCCTTAGAAATGCTTTTGCTCAACCATGCATTGTCAGAGCTGACAAGTAACTTAGGATTTCTTTTTTCTCTTTCTTCCATTTTAGATGTTTATTATAGGATTATATAAACCTCTTTTATTCTTTTTCACACAAATAAATACTTTTGCTGGCCTAGCTTAGAATCCCACTGGCACATATTTTGCTGAGTTATTGTAACTCATGTTCCATTATTCCCAAATTATACATGACAAGATTATGGTCAAAGTTTAGCTTTAAAAGTAGATGAGCACAGACTGCACAATTTTATGACAAGAGTCCTCGTTGGTATTGGTCAAATTAATCATATTCTGAAGTCAATAGTTTGTTGCTTATGGGCTATGCTGCTTCCATGATGGGATTAGAAAGTTGATAAATAAATCACCCTTGAAGTGCGAATATATAAACTTACAGTGTTTTATTGGTTTGCTTCTACACTATTTTAACTTTTGAAATTTCTTCATAAGAACATTCTCTACATAAAAAGTTTTTGTTTATTTCGGCATAATAGATTGTTCTTTAGCTTAAGATATGCTCATTTCAAAAGTAAGGAAATAGATTTTATGTATACACCCATTACAGAGAGTAAACCAGAGACATGCATTATTTTCACAGGTGTTGGGCATTCATTCAACGGAGAACACCAGTGCACAGGAAGTACAAGAAATATCAAATGATAGGCAAAGTGTTAATATCAATATAAACAATTTCCAGACCTATGAAATGGGGGCTTAGTGATCTTGACAGGAGTGAGTTGAAAATGGCTTGGTCCTTTATTGACTTCCTTGTTTAGCTGTAACAGTTTTAACTCCAAGAAATGCAGTCCTCCAATGCTTAGGAAGCCACAGCTTCCCCTACCCCCATCATATTGTCTTGTTATTTACCATATTGTGCTAACTCCCAGTTCAAGGATGAAAAGTTAATAGAAAGGACTGGGTAAGGGAAAAATGACCAGGAGATTTTCTTGTCCATGCAGGGACAAACAGAAAAGTAGCACTCATCCTTTGAGGAGTGCAGCTTAAACTCTTCAAGCAAAATTATTTGTTACTCTATGATGAGAAGATAGTTCTTCAAATATTACGTATTTGTTACCTTTTAGAGAGAATGGGCTAGGTAGTACCTAGCAATGCAAGAGTTAAGATCATTATATAATAAAAGCATGAGAGTTCCCTGACATGTGGACTTGTGTCTCTGTTCAGCCTGACTAAAATTTCTAATGAATGAATCTCATGCCTCCTACCAGGTGAAGTTGTGACGTGGCCTCAACTTCACTCCCGAATTCTCTGCCTCCTCCTCCCAAGCTGCACAGGAGGATGGGGAATGGGGTCAGTTCACCACAGGTTGTCTCTGCTGCTCCTTCTTTCTCAGGGGGAGGACTGCTCACACTTCCCCTGTTCCACTGTGGGGTCCCTCCCATAGGAGACAGTCCTCCAAGAACTTCTCCTATGTTTACCCTTTTTCCTATGTTAGCCCTTTCTCTTATGTTTCCCCTTCCTATAGGCTGCAGTTCCTCATGAACTGCTCCAGCGTGGGCCCCTTCTGCAGGGTGCAGTCCTTCAGGGACAGACTGCTCCAGTGTGGGTCCACCATGGGATCACAAGTCCTGACAGTGTGTGCTCTCCACACCATGGGACCACAGCTCCTGCCAAGAGCCTGGTCTGGCATGAGCTTGGCATAGGATCACAGACTCTTTTGGATATCCCTCTGCTCTGGCATGGGGTCCTCCATGGGCTGCAGGGGCACAGCTGCCTTACCATGGTCTACATCAAGGGCTGCAGGAGAATCTGTGCTCCAGCTCCTGGAGCACCTCCTCCCCCTCCTTCACTGACCTGCAGAGTTGTTGCTCTCACACATTCTCACTCCTCTCATCTTTGGCTGCAATTTTCTCCTGTGCTGTAACTTCTTTCCTCTTCTTAACTATGTTATCCCAGAGGCACTACCACCATCACTGACGGGCTCAGCCTTGGCCAGCAGTGGGTCTCTTGGAGCCGTCTGGCATTGACTCTACCACGCACTGGGGAAGCATCTGGCAGCTTCTCCCAGAAGGCATGCCTGTAGCACCCACCCCCAATGCCAAAACCTGGCCATAAAAACCCAATTCACGAATGAAAACGATGACAGACACATTCTGTGTTCTTCTTTGCACGGGATCAGTTAACTTAAGGCTCCTGCATTTCAAACTCCTTTTCCTGTTAAATTTAAGATGGCTGGAGAATGTTAAGGATAAAATCCAGATCTGTGTTTTATCATTGTGTTTTATTATATGTTGTACTTCTATTTGTATATTTCATCACAGAAGAGGGTAAGGAAGAGAAAAATAGTGAAAGGATTATGCAAGAGTCATTATCACAAGGAAATGAATCTGGGTTTCCTTACTGACTCACAGTTTCTCTGACTTATCATTTCAGTGGATTAATTACTCAAATCAAATTGAATGATAAACTCAGTCTAATATAAATTGCAGAACACATTATTTTTTAATTTTTCTGCATTTCAGTCTTTTATAGAGCTTTGTCCTGAAATACACCTACTTAATTTTCCTTGTTTATGAGAATGCAAACAAGGCTGTGGAAACTATAAATAACAGTAACAACTGTTGGTAGATGAAGTGTCATGATCCATCTTGCAAACAATCTCCAATATTAAGTTTTTTGAAAGAATTAGACTACATTCTAAACACAGGCTTCACTGACTTTGAATCTAGAATTTGAAAACACTGGTAAGTGATGGCTATGATTCGCTACAAATGTCTGTCATGTTATTTTCTTGTACATCAGTGTAATTAATAATCCAGCCTATGATTTAAAATCCATGCAACCTTTGAGTCAAATAAAGACTTTAAATCCTTTTCATGAACACATATCTTCTACCATATGTATTTTATAAAGTACACACTGGATCTAAACTTACTGCAGCTTAAAGTACTGCACAAGATGAGTAGTCCATATGGATACTGACTTACACATGTCACATTCAACAGCTAAGTGCACTTCAATATCATCATAAGTCACATCAAAACGCTATTTCAAGCACTGTTTTCCCCCCTAGCAGAACATCTCACTTCACAGTACAGCTCAGGAAATGTTTTTCATTTAAGATCTAACAAGTCCCTGTGATGACCTGTTCTGACAAGTTACCTGAGTTACTGAACCGACCTTTTGACAAAGCCAGAAAATGAGGCACACAAGGTAAGATCAGTGTTCTCATGTTCCACACACTGTTCAAAAGGTCTCATAAGACTCACATGAATATGTCTTTGACATAGTACAACTGAGCAATAAACAGATGAAAGAAGCAACAGAGACAAAAATTAAATACTCTGTGGTTTCTTGAGGAGGAGTATTACTTCAATGAGTTACAAGCAGCCACTATTCCGCAGCTTCACTCAGCTTCAGCCAAGCCACGGGAACAATACAGTACCAGAAGGATGTTTTCATAATATGCTACTAGCCACGTGAATGACTCTTTTTTTTTTTTCCCAATCAATGCTGCTTTCTAACTCTTGATTTTCTTCAGATACACCTCTAGAAACTAGTAAAGATTTCTAGCTAGTAAGACTTATTTGCTCAAAGTTTAGACCATGTCTCAGTAGCTGTTTTGTTGTCTTATAGCAGAAGAAAATGGTTTTATTGAAGAAAATATTTTTATTAGGCAGACAAGTGACAGAATTTTGTAAGTTGTAAATTCCACAAGACATCTTGGTTGAGATCCAGAAAGCTCAAGGCCCACAGAAGGAGTTTACTGGGTTGAAATAGTGATGGTTTTCACTGGGACAGAGTTGATTTTCTTCACAACAGCATGTATGAGGCTTTGTTTTGGATCTGTACCAGGAACAATGTTGTTAATTCAGGCTGGGAGTGCATAAGGAGTTGGGGGGGGACATTTGGGGAGCTGGGACAGCTGACCCCAAATACCGAAGAGATATCCCAGACCATATGGCATCATGCTCAGTATATAATGGTGGGGCAGGAAGGAGGAAGAAGGGGATATTTGGACTCATGACATTTGTCTTCCCAAGTCACCATTGTGTATGATGGGGCCCTGCTCTCCTGGGAATGGCTGAGCATCTGCCTGCCCATGGGAAGTGGTGAATGAATTCCTTAGTTTGCTTTGCTTTACTTGCATGCATGGCTTTTGCTTTACCTGCTAAATTGTTAAACTTTACCTTCAGCCATGAGTTTTCCCACTTTCATCCTTCTGATTCTGTCTCCCATCCTGATGTAGAGAGAGTGAGGTTGTTTGGTGCTGAGTTGCTGGCTGGGCTAAATCATGACAAACGGCTATCAACAAAAATGCTCATACAGTCCTTTTTCACATGTTTACATTGTCCACATGGTTTACATTATTTGTTTACATTGTTTACATTGAGAAAGAATGTTTTTCAATGTTCAGCAAAAACTGAAATAAGAAGAAATATATCATAATTGCAACGATTTAACCTAATAAATAAATTCTACTACACCTTAGCTCATGGGCTTTTTTAAATTTTAATTTTAGTTTACTTAACTTGTGTGTTTTCCCTCAAAAGAAGAGTTAAAAAGTAAGCTGTTAAGTAAAACAAATAGTCTAATCATATTTTGGTTTGTCATCCAAACCAAGATGCTTTAATTTCCTTCATTGTACAGATGAAATTCACAATTTTGGCATGAACTCAGTTACTGGTAGGTGGTACAACTGGGACCAAGGGCCATGAGAAAACTGAGATTTGGATATTGGAGAAAGCCCAGTGTGCTGAATGACATCCCAGGAGAGGTGGCACTGCCCTTGAAGTCATTTGAACAAAATCCTCTTAAGAGTTGCCTCTAGGTGGACACGCAAGAAGAGACATTCCCAGTATCAAGCCATTACTTTNGCATCCATTAAAGATGCTTTAATTTCCTTCATTGTACAGATGAAATTCACAATTTTGGCATGAACTCAGTTACTGGTAGGTGGTACAACTGGGACCAAGGGCCATGAGAAAACTGAGATTTGGATATTGGAGAAAGCCCAGTGTGCTGAATGACATCCCAGGAGAGGTGGCACTGCCCTTGAAGTCATTTGAACAAAATCCTCTTAAGAGTTGCCTCTAGGTGGACACGCAAGAAGAGACATTCCCAGTATCAAGCCATTACTTTTACATGGCATTCATGAGTGCATCTGCAAGCCTGCTGAGGATGTTGCCTGTTGTAGGCCTCTGAAGGGAAAGTCCAGTCACGGGCTTGTGGTTTCATTCATGTGTGTCTGTTTCATATAAGCAACCATATCAGTGGGGCTGTAATGTGAGCCAGCCAAATGACCAAGCACGTGTCTCACCTGTGAGGAGAGCTGCCTCACTGCGAAGCCCAAAAAAGGCAGCAGCTAAGTTAGTATAAATCTGGTTATTCCACCGAGAGCAAGAGTGGAGACAAGTGCCACAATCCGTTCCTCCTTTGCATTCTCTTTCTCACCATCTTCAATCCCCAAAAGATCAGAATCTTGAGAAAAGGTCAAGCCATTTTGTAGCAAACACATGGGATTACTACAGAATACACTATGTATGACCATTAAGAGGGTTTACAGTGTTGTATTGCTACTTCACTTTTTGTTGGCATTGTCCTGCTGGCAGTTAAGCATACCTCTCAAATATCAACAAATGGTCAATAGCCATGGAACATGTAATAATAGACATGAAGATGAGATGCATCACTCTGCAGCACATGCATACGTCAGCTCAAATATTATCACCAGACCCATCTCTAAACTCACTTCTTACCACCTGTAGCTACAGGTATGAAAACTGCATTTCCTTCAGTTAGATCGGTCCTCTCCTGTAAATGAAAAAATAAATTAAACCAAGAGATTTCAGAACACAAATGATCAAAACAGGCAGGAATAATTCTGTTTGTTAAATGCATCTCTTTTGAATGGTTGTTCAAGGGCTGGTTTCATGCAAGTACACAGGATAATTCTTCTTTAGGAATTTTGTTTACCTGTCACTAAACTGCTGTTATTAGTTCAGGAGACCTGACCATGAGACCCCATGTATTGTTAATTTTGTTAATTGAATATTCACAAATTGTACTGGGCAACAGGTTCTGGGCAGTGCTCCTTGAGCAAAGAGGTTGGACGAGGTGATCTCCAGAGTCCCTTTCCAACCTCAGTCATTCTGTGAAATTCCAGTGTCTTTCCATGCTGAGATACATGCAGCCTGTTGGCTACAGAGGTATTCCTTCACACAAGTGCAAGGTTATTTTGTCAAGTGCTTTCTAAGAGCAGATATTCTTCTGTATACCCTCTTTACAGCTCTTCGCTCTCAAGGAACAAATTGCTTTTCTTCTGTCCTGCTCACAGAGAAAGAAAATCCCTCTTTTGATTCTGCTTGTGCCATTTCACAGTGTCTAGTCAATGGGACAAATTGCCCTGCCTTTCTTTCTTTCTCCCCTTCATGCCAGTCCTCGAGGTCTTTGAAATCCTTTTCTCTTACTAAAGTAGTACTCCAAACATTGTCAGTAATGCAACAGCCTCTATCTGAACTCTTTTCATTTCCCTAGCATGTTCAGCAATTCTTACCTTTTACAGGAAAGGAAGGCTTGCCATTTCCACTGTTGGCAGCATTCATTAAAAAAAGTTCCAGAAAACATTTTGTTTCTCTCCTTGTACTTTTTTTCTCCTTGCGACTCTGGTTACACTTTTCTTCCATTGAATTGTTTTGACTCAATTTTATGTATTTTTAAGCCTAACTGCACTCTTGGTACCAGGCGGATGCTATCATAAAGAGAAGATGAGAAGGATGTTAATAAAAATGTCAGATTCCTGCTGTCCTCAAGGGTCCTGTTTTTGTCCATGTGCCCCACTGGATGCATCTTGACTGTAGACACTACTACAGAGAAGGTAAACTACACAGTGTGAGGTGCTGTGTTGGGGCAATGCCAAGCTCAGTGTGGTGATCAAAGGCACGTACACTGCCAAGGCACTGGCAATAGACAACTCACACGCTGCCCACAAAGCCAAGTGAAATGTTTGACAGAGATAAATAGATGTGGCAAAACTCCTTGGTCTGGTTTTTAAAGTGGAAATTGAAATCACACTTCCATAAACTTGAGATATAAATCAACAAAGGGATTACTGTGTACTGGAGACACTCTTTCCTCCTAGAACTCTTTTGGCTAATGTAGAGACACTGTTACCGTCTCTTCTTCAGCCCCTGGTGTAGGAGCCTCTTATTTGAGCTTGAGATACAGACTGGAACTCCAGGCTCTCTTGCCAAAAGATAGATGTTTATTCAGTCTTATCAGAGAATTAGAGCCACGGACGCAGCAGCCCCGACAGAGCGAGAGCCATGAAGAACAGCTTATCTCTGTTACACAGCTCTTTTAAAGATAATTTAACCAATTAAAAAGAAAGATATTTTTACTTTTCTGCCAATGTGTGAAAAATGCATCAGCAAAGCTTACAGGAACTGCGGCATTTTTCATCCAATAATCTCAAACCACTTTTACTGCAGAACATGGTTCCGTAGAGAAGAAGAGAGAAGGCCCAGAAAACAACAACTATCCTCCATATTGAAATATTTGCTACTATCCATTTGCTGTATAAACAAACCTAAAAACTCTAAACCTTTTACCCTGTGACAATCCTACACAATATTCTATCATCTAATTCACACGACAGTCGGTTCTAATTCCTCCCACAGCGTGGGAAGCTTTCTTCATGGACGGAGGTTGAACGCACTGCTGTCCAGGGGGGTGGAATTCTTCAAAACAGGCAGAGAGACTTCCTCTGCACTCTGGGTTCCAACAGCTAAGAATTGGAGGCAATTCTTAAATGGCCCTCTTTGGAAGGGGCCTGAAGGAAAAGAAATAATAAAAATAAAAATAAAAATAAAAATAAAAATAATAATAA
>VZTH01001481.1:135200-244700 GCA_013397815.1 Aleadryas rufinucha
AAAAAAAAAGAAAATTGAAATCCATGAGGTCGTTGCAACAAAAGCAGAGGCCCCATCTTTGCATTAACTGTAGGACTAAAAGCAAGGACTTCTGTCCCTGCATTTGATTTACTATATAATGTTAGGCAGGTTATTTAACTGTATTTTAGTTTCCCCATCTTTGAGGTAAGTCTAGTGGAATCTTGTGAGGGGTAATATATTTCTCCATTACTTTGAGATCATTAGATATGACAGGCTATTGCACTGAAGTAGCTCCTTATGGGACACCACACAAAATTAAAATGCAACACTGAAAGGCACATCCTTTGGGCTATGTGTTTTATTTTTCATTGTCTAAACAAGTCAGTTTACATATTTATGGTAAGAGTATTGCCTTCTACATCTTGGATTTTTAACTTGATCGCAATGGAGAAGGAGCATTTGAGGAAAAAAAAGCTTAAGTAGAAATTTAATTTAGGGAAATACATCTTACTATTGAAGTTAGTGTGTCTTTCTGTGGGTTTACACTCAACGACATAAAATATTATGTAGGATGTGGGTCCAAAAATTTTGCAACTCAAAAATTCAATCCCTTCTGTCACTCAGCACTGACAGTTGGTGAATTAGTATCAGTCAATGCCTAACTGGGCTCAGACCATCATGTGCATGAACTGTTGCCACTAGCTGGTGGAAACAAGGCCAAGAGTTTAAGCCAGGGAAAAGCCTTGTGAAAACTCTTGGCTAGCTCTCAGTTCCACACCTTGACAACTACTAGTTTTGTGTTACAAACATAGGTATTTGCCAAAGTAGAGACTGTTGGTGTTGCATAGAACCTTTAAATAACAAGCAGCAGCAAGATCTTTCAAAGCCTGGGTGAGCAGCAAGAGCTGTTACCATCTGCAAACTGTCACAAAGTCAGGACTATTTTGCAGCCTTAAAGGGACAACAAGAGTTCAAAAATGATTGCCTTAGCAATTTCCCGCTAGGGACCGTGTTGCCATAAATTTGCCATAAAGACAGTCAAATTTGCCAGCCACCTAGAACTGCCTGTTTGTGTCATGCTTGAGGCAGAACGGTGGGCCAGCCTCACTAGACTGGGTAGTTCAGGGTCTGTCTCAAGCCTAAGGTCCACCAGGACCAGGAAACTTGAGCTCCTCAGAGCATACTGAATGAGGGACTTAACAATGCAGCTTAAGAGTCATCAAAACATTGACTGCTGCTTCACTTTAAAATACCTGGAGAATGAGATGGGGCCGATCTGCACCTCTGTTATTTGGTTGTGTAGTGAGAAAGGACCTGCAGCAGGACCCCCTGATGTGGGGACTTCGTATGATCAAGGGGTGTGAACTGTACAGCAGACTTCCCAGTCAGTCCTATAACTGCAAGATTTTTGTGGGGTTCCTTTCACTTCTACATATAAGTTAAATAAGAGATCAAAGAGAAAAAAATGGCAGTCTTGCAGGTTGAGATTGTTCTCTGGCTTCAGAGAAAATCACAAGTTTTTGCCCTTGATCACAAGATTTAGTGCTTGGTCTATTCCAGTACCATACACCCTGCATCCTCCACTTGTGCAAAGTGCAAAAATATAAAACGAGTAAAAGTCGCACAGTCACTATTTTAGCTTACCAGTCACCCACACATTTTGAAAAAAATGTCTTGAAGAGAGGATTAAGACCTTTAAATCCTGAGTGGAGAAAATTACCTGCTCAGAGCATTTTATAAATCTCTGAAACCCTAGAAAATGAAAAGGAAGGATTTAAAACATTTTTCCTCTATGTATTCAGCTGGCAAGGCTGGCAAATTAAGGTTATGTTCAGTTGAAGTCCAACCTCTAAATCAGTAAAAATTCTCTCTTCTGGAAACATCGTTCAATGGTGTTCTGTATTTAAGAAGCAGCACATGCATTTGGGCTTACAGTTGGCAAGTTAAGCTGTGTGAATGTGTCTTAAAAAGAGTATTCCCAATGATGGCTGTGTCTGTGCCCAAGATCCATGTTCCAGCCTTTGTATCTGTAAGAGACTCAGTCATTCCACCTTGAGCCGTAACTTAAATTCTTTTTGCAGCTTGACTACCGAGCCTACCTTGAATTTTCTCAGGTTTTCACTTTTCATTTAGTGCAATTAACCAGAGATATTCACTAAAGGAATGTAAGATCTTTCTCAGCAGCCCCACACAAACCTGTCTAGCAGGAGAGATCAATGAAAACAGTCTAGTCTCTTTGTGTAAGCTGATATACTTTCCACCTCATTTCAAGTAATTTCTAAATATTGAACAACACTGATGATGAAAATAGAAAATAAGAAATACACAACATCCACTGAAAGGTTGAATAAATTCCTACTTGTCATCAACCAGATAAACTTGTTCATTACAAAAAAGTATCTTGGTAGTTAACATGGAGACAAATCTACATTTAGGCAATTTATTAAGATTTAATTAATTATCTGAAATGCACTCTTAGGCACTACTTTATAATTTTCAATCTACGGAGTTGAAAACTTAATCACTACTGCAAAAAAAAGGGGTGTATCTAATAACATACACTTCTATATTTACATATTGATCTAATTTTTTTATATATGAATAATCAGACAACAATATTAGCAACAGCAATAAACAGTAGATTTGTTCTTTTAAGACTAAAAGGTGTTGACAGTTCTAAGGCACCTCTTTAGTGACTGAAACTGTGAGAAGAGCAGAGCCGACACGGCGATTTCCATACCAGGGCAGTGTTATTCCCCCCAGTGTAGGCACCTATTCATTCTAGACTTCTTCCCTAAATGATTTGGTTTCTGTGATTCCTTTGGGAAACTTGCACAGCTGGTAATGCAAGAGAAGACCTAACAGACCTTATTTTGAAGTTCCTTTTACAGTTTTGCTACCCAGCTTTTTACACGGTCCTGTTATTTCTTTTCATACAAGATTTAAAAGCAAGTGTATAGTGAGGTATTTGCTAAATAAAAGATTGGGTAATTTTTATAAAGCTACAGAATTGCTGTTAGGTAAGAACTAAAAAATGATGTCATTTATTAGGTTTTCTGGTCTTTCTTATTACTTTTCTCCAAAATTCTCTCACACTGTAACAAATATTTTATATATACAGACAAATATAATATTATTATATAAAGGTGAAGTTTAGTTTGAATTGAAGGAAGATGTCCAAGTTTGATTTCATTAAAACTGAATGAAAAATGTTCCCCCTCCATGCTGATAGGAAGCTTAAATGCACCTTGCAAAGATTTAGAGAGAGGTAACTAGAGATTTTGAAAAAAGCCTTTAACTGACTACTTGTTTTGAAATAAAGATGCTGAAATGTCATTGACTTTTTTTTTTCTGCTGTATTGCATTGCTATACACCTACCCGTTTTATAGTTATGTTCTGTTTTGTCCTTTTCAGCGATTGTCATTGGGTTTTTTTGTTTGGTTGGTTTGGTTTCCTTTCCATTGCAATAATTGGTATGTTCCTTAAATTAGTCTCCTTTAAATCATAAAATGCAACCTCTTCCTAATACAAGCTTTAAGATTTTTTGCTTTCTTGCATGGAGTCATATTTTCTTTCCCCATATAGCTTCAAATCATTGTCATCTTTGTTTCTTCTTTGTTCTAAGAAAAAAGTCTGTGAGCTATGTGCTAACTAGTAATGCTATTGCAAGCTCCTCCTCTCTTTTCTTCTAATTTGCACTTTGTTTTAACTTTTAAGTAACTCTTATTTTATAAATTTCTGAAACATACTCTGCTGAACTAACTCTGTTGGTCTTGGTAGCTTCTTTTCTGACCTTGATTTAAGTTACTTCTCTACTACAAATAGGGTAGAAATTGGAAGATGAGTTGATGTGAAAAGAGAAAATAGCTTCACATTTTTACAGGTTAAATAATGAAAAATCATTATTATATGAGAACAACGAAGATTTTTTTTTTTGTCTTTTGAAAGTATTAGTGAAAAAGGAAAAAAAACCCCCAAGCTGGATGCAATTGATAGTTGTCAAATACTTCCAGTGTTCACCACAAACCCCTAAGCAGTCTGTGAATGCCTAATATTTACAAGCACAAAATTCTCACAGGACAACAGTGTTATTTTAGATTTTTTCCTTCTGCTGTAATAAGCTAATTACAATCAAATTAATGTACTCTGTAACCTGAATATTGCTGATGCATTACAAATGAAGAACAGTGGCAAAACAGTGGTTTGCAACATTAGCATGCCCGAGTGTTGAGCACCATGTTCTCTCACCCATTCACAACCTCGTAGCTAGAGATTTATTTTGATCCTTTTGTGTCCTTTACAAAACTGTGACTTTAGAGTAAGTTATGATCTTGAAAAAACACCAGTAGTTATGAATTGCTGCTCAACTTGTCAAAACAACCCAAGGCAAATGAAGCCTAACCATGGTGAAATATTGGTCTGCTTCTTCACAGTACAAGCCTATATATAACCACAGATGAAAACTGGAAAATGATAATTGAATGTCAGTTTTGTGCTGTTTTACAAAGTTCAGAGATGGTGTGTCCAACACAGGCTTGAATATCTTTAGCAGGACAGGACTTTGATTAATGCCTTGTCAAGATACTCTGGACTTTTCAACTATTGTTGAATCAGGAGAAGAGATCCAAACATAGGTTTCTGTGTCTGAAACTTAAATGTTCATGTTATTTGGCCATCATTTAACCAAGACCTGCTTCGAATTTGCTCTACAATCAGTTCAGTTGTGTTGCTACTATTTTATGCTTCAACTCTTTTGGATTCACAAATTCGCAGATGTTTCTTCTCCTATTATGATATCTGGAGTATACTTAAAAAATATTGTTAGAATATGAATTCCACAGAGCTTGGTCATAACTGTCACATAATAAAGCATTGTTTAGTATAAATTTGTAACATTTTCTCCTCTCTGATGAACTCTGTATAAAAAAAATTTCTCCAATGTCCAAGGAATGTACCAATGGCTATTTGTTGCTAATTTCTCAGTAAAAAAAAAAATTTAAAAAAAAATTACTGTACTGGAATTCAAACTTCTCCTTACCTGATGTATCTAAGAAGTAAAAAATATTTCTTGTGGGCACTGAGGGCTAGAGTCCCTCAATTTCTTGAAACTGTAGTGTCTCACACTTGGAGTCAGTCCAAGATAGATTCTCCAGCACTTCTCACAGCTGTGAATCTGTCTGTGAATGTCAAGCAGATCTTTTACATATTCCATATTTTTTTTGTTCCATAAGAGCATTTCACACCTTAATGAAAACAGTGTGCCAATTAGGAAGCTAGTATCAGTTGTATTTGCATTTTCTTAATTAAGCCTCAAAAAAATGAAAAGGAAAGTGAGCTCTGCTAAGATTATGTTTTGGCAGCACTGGCTATCCTGATCTACTAGATGAAAACAATATATTCCAGAAGACTGAAAGAGAAGCAAATTAACAAGTTTTCGAATATATTAAAGAAGTTTGTTCCTCCACTGTTTTACAGCTTACCACCTTGCATCTCTTATCTTGCAGTCAGATTTCAGAGGGGTAGATAAACGTTTAAAAGCTTTACTAAGCACAATGAAGATCTCTATGAGAAAATAGCTGAAGCGAGAAGGTGCTTGTTTGGATGGAAAGAAGAACAGCCACATTTTGGACTCAAAGCCCACAATGGGGCTGAAATCTTATCAAAGTTCAGTCCTACCAGCTACAGAAATCATATCCCACACTACAGTGAGTCTTAGATAATTTCACACCTGTCTGTGTAGCTCATATGCAAAGAAAAACAATAATGAATATCGATTCAGTGAAACATTTGGGACTAGTGCCTGCATCCTTGAAAATATATGAAGTTGAACTTTATTAGAAAAAAGTCACGCTCTTTGAAGGCTCCATGGTGCAAAACTATACTTTGCAGAACATAAGACACCTTTTGAAACCACCATGGCATTCCTCCATGCACATACTTTTGTTGCTCAGGGTACATTTTCATCTAAGCAAAGAGGATAAAGGGGAAGTAAGAGGATGTTTCCTTCTTTCATATCAATGAAGAGTTGGAAACCCAGAGAAAAATCAGTGTTGCAGCTGTTCTGCAAATAGTGCAGAGCCATAACCCTCATATATGTTGGAGGATGGTGTCATTAGCAGTTGCACAGATTCAAAGCATCATCTTTTTTTGCTACTGCAAGCCAACTGTAGACACTGAAGATACAGATTTCCAACAGTTTGCTGTGCCAAATCAAGAAAATTTCTAAGAGGGAGTGATTATGTTAACAAGTGGTTGTTTACTTTTTTGATGTTGGTTCTGGCAGTAAGGAATTTAATCCTGCTCTGAAATGACTGTGCAGCAATCCAAAAGAAATGCAACCAGCCACAGCAAAGAGCAGCTCTACACAGTCTTGGGTTGAAGTTGCAGTGTTCAGCCACAGAACACCAACATTATAGTCCATGATGATGATGTGTAAGGTCCTGAACATTCAGTAGATATTTTCCGTTGATTTCAGGAGAGTTGGGATTTTAGCTGAGAGCTGTAGCTTCACACAAAGAAATTGTCTCTCTTTAAAGGTACAACACATCTCAAAGAAAGGAATGTTACCTCGCAGAAAAAACAATGAAAGGATTTTTTTCAGGTTACCTAATAAAATCTCCACCTAGAACAGGCCCAATTAAATCAGGTTGCCCAGGGTCTTGTCCATTAAAACACTGAATGTTTCCGAAGGTGGAAATTTCCTAATCAGTCTGGACAACCTGTTTCAGAGTTCATCTAGCCTCATAGTAAGAAAAAAAAAATTCAAGGTGTCCTATCAAAATTTTCAGCCTCCAGAAGCTATCCTCACCAGTAGCCCCAGCCCACCAGAGGTTCCTACAAGTAGATACAGCTTCTAGAAAATGTCCCTTGGTGTTCAAGCCTGAAGCCACTGTGACAACTGCTAGTTAGTTTTCTGGAATATCAACCTCCAAATGACTCAATTAATAATGAGGAATAGGAAATTAAAGTTGATATTCATGATGCTGGAAAATTCTTTCATGTTCTCATAGTATTTTTTTATCATTTATGATGAAGTTAGAGTAAAAATTTTGCAACTCTGTGAAAAAGAAACAACAACCTCTTTTGAAAACTGCTACTTTTTTTTCTCCCTCATTTTATCATAACCATGATTTCTGGGACATTCAGATGATTTTATGAAGTTAAAAATATTTAAATATTTAGAGCAAACTATCACTGTTTCTATGTGCCTTCCAGAACAGAAATGCCAGAACATGAATGCACTCACTGCATAAAGAATCTTATTTATCATTCATGTTGTTCAGTTGATGCCTTATATATGACATCTGGGGAAAATCCATTCTGCCTGACACTGGTTGGACCAAATGTCTCTTGGAATCATTAGGTAATGATATGCACGTAGAAGTACAATTGTATTTAAAGATAAAATCTTGAAGACAGGGAAGAGTATTCAAAAAGCCTTTTAAGGATTTCCTAAGCCAGTAATATTTTTAGGCGCTCATTGAAAGGTCAAAAAGGGTAATTTTGTCCTACAACATGATTTGCTGCAGAACAGCTCTGAAAACAGAGCCATTTATCTGTTTTTGTGTGACATTGTGCTGAACTAAAAATCTCTGCTGAGAACTAGACTTCCTTAGCTGAATCACCATTCTCCATTAATGCATACAAACCGTGTCTGCAGCAGTCCCTGCTCCCAGCCAGCCAGCTCAGGTTGTGAGAAATGTGAGCTAGATTTTCTGTGAAAATAGCAATGCAAACAGACCATAAAAAACTTTTCCTTTCTTATGTCACATTGAAGTTTGTGGGATTGTGGTTGGGAAAAGTGGAGCTGATGGCTGGCAGGCCACTATATCTGTCTCTGTCACAAAATTAAAGAAAGAGCAAGCACTTTGCAGAGTTTGCTAATTCCCTTGGTAGTGTTTCATTTTTTTAAAATAAATGAGAACTATATTTGGCACACCACTGAAATATTAATAGCAGTTGAAGGGTGAAAAAAACTCCCACCACAGTCCTAAATCACTATATAGAATGTTTCTTGTTAAGAGTCTCTAAATTATGGGGAGAGAAGATCAAGAACATCTTATTTGCCCACTGAGGCAACGCATCTCCTGTTTGCTTGAATGCACAGATTGTTTGCTGTGCACCCAAGACACACAGTAGAAAGCTGTGCCATTATGGCTCATTAGAGCATCGAACAAGGAAGTCAATATTGTAATTTGCCCATCTTTTAGTGAATTATTCTCATACGATTACAGTACTGTCTCCCACAGTTTTGACCCTATCATAACCCTTGCTGGGAGAACACTGACACTGGAATTTTAAAAAGCTTTTGCCAACATATGATTTAGTCGTAGGACAAGGAAGTTATATATTCTAGTGCTACAAAAGCTGAATTCCAGATTGTGTGTGCTGTGTTGCTGCCTAATTCGCACTTCCTGCATGGATGAAAGCACTTGGCCTTCAGTCTCAGATCTCCCAGTCTACCTATGAGTGCACACAGGGAAGAGCAATGCCGGCCCTGGAGTATCTTTTTGCTGTAGTACATGATTAGGTGGAAATCAAGTAAGGTCTGACAGCCTATTTTATATCATTCTTTTGACATCTACCTTAGCTATGGAGCCTTCAGAATAATTCAATTCCTCCTGAGTCAATTCTCTGTTTTTCAGTAACTCTGGACAAAACCATAAGAAAATTTCAAGGACTCAATGTACAAAAACCATATTAACAATAGAATGGTATATAACAATAGAATGGTATGACTTGATGACATCAACAGAGTAGCAAGAATCAATGACAATAGGGAAAGACTCACTGTTGATTGGCCAGAAGGTACTGACTTGCAAAGCACAAAAAATTTACTGTCAGTGCTTAGAAAGTGCTTGGAGGCTATTCAATAATTTGAAGAAAAAGAATTTCATGAATAATTTTAAAGTGCTGTAAAGATCTTAGCATAGATTTACAACTATTGATTAAGGCATCATTCTTCTTGAAGTCAATTTACTGGCAATTTATGCATAGTGTATGTCAAAATGAAAATTTGCATTTAGAAAGACTGAATGCTTCATAACAATCAAATAAATAGGCTCTCCATATGGCTAAGAATCTATGGAAAAAATTAAAAAACCCTTTTATTTTCTACAGATATGTCTACTCCAATTAAGGATGAAGAAATGATAGTCTGTGAGGAAAAGAAGAAAGAAACAGTACCTGCAAAAAATCAAAAAGATAAATCTCAAAGCTCAAAACAGATATTTTCTTCCTATGCATCTAATTCAGGACAAAATGAAATGGCATTTAATTACTTTTTTTCCTTTTTGTATTTAATAATAATTACTCTTGAGATATCTTTACATTATGTTGTAATCTCTGAGATGTGCACAGCATGAACAACAGGCATGAAGTGTGCAGAATTTTGCTGTGCTTCTCCATTCACATTGGCAGGCTCCTCATGAATTCTGAATCTAGGCAAGTCTAAATTTAAAAGAAGAACTAAATTTTTCCTTCTCCTTCTCCTCTGATTTCTTTTAAAAGAGGAAAAGGAGAAAGAAAAATTTCCTTTTAAGAGATTCCACCTGTATTCTTGAGAATATAATGCTGATGATAAAATTATCATTTTGCAATGGATTCCCCACAAATGAATTTTTGCATCATATGCAGCTGCACTTAAAATTAAAATAGGCACAGGAGTGTCCAAAATGTCTTCATACACAAGAAACTAAGATGCTGTGTTATGCATTTCTTCCTAATGGTAGACATGGTTGCTGAAAAAGGAGGAAAAAAATTAAGTTTTTTTTTCCTGTGGTTCCACTGCAACCTGCACTCTGTATGTTATATTCATTTGAGATCATAGCTTGTGAGCAGAGACTTTATTCACCTCAATGGTAAAATGTACATGCAGAAAGGAATATTTTCCATAGGGTCTACTCCTAACAGAAACATAAGCATGAACAAGTCCTTACTCTTTGGCTGGTGGATCAAAAATATCATCCTAATAGAGACCAGCTAGAAATATCCATTATACTGCCAAATTGCACAAGTGTATTGAAACTGAATTTAAAAACAAATTAACAATCTTCATAATTTTTGAGATAGCTCTAATACAGAGAGAACAATTCAACTGCTGCTGAAAGCAGGTCTACGTCTTCCTAATTTGGTTAGGATTAAAAAAAAATGAAATGTTTTCTATTTAAAAAATTAAACTTTTCATGATCAAACTGAAATTCTGAGCCTAACCTAGTTCTCTTATTAATACAAGATGACAGCTGTCAGTGATGTTTATGAGCAGGAGACATACTTTGGGAAATATTTTTGTCGTACTTGGAGAATTTCCTCTTAACCTACAAAATTCTCAAGACTCTGAAATGTTGGAAAAAATTATGAATTATGTTTGACAGAAAGGGCATAAAGAAGGCATATAATCATGTAGAATGCTATTTTTTTTTAAATATAGATATTCTAGAAATAGGCATCTAACTTTTATTCACTCAGTTGTGCGGCGCCCAAATTCAACAACCTATGTTTGTGTTAACCCTGTGTGGTTAAAAGTTATCATTTTTCTGACCTGTGCTGAGCAGATTGCAACTGTGATGTATTTGCCCACAGAAAACAACGAGAGGTGGTATAATAGGAATTGGTGCTGTGCAATGTTCTCTGAGGAGAGGCACAATCACTACAACAATAATGATGGACAGCAGAACATTGTATTAAGTGAATGCATTTTACCTGTTTATGCTGAGTCATGATAACCATGGTACAGANGTTCAAGGGAACACCTAGTAGGCGGTGGCATCACAGCCTTATCTCCTCCTCCGATCCACCCTCAGAGGTGGAGTCTCGGGCGGGGAAATCAACCCACTTGTCATTCACCTGGAAAGTGGGTTGGGCCACCGCCACAGTACAGAGAACAACAAAACCATATTTTCCTTATTTTTAAACTGCTCTAGTAAGATAAATATGTGTAAAAAATCCCAAAGCAAAACAAACAAAAGGAAAATAATTGCATGGTATTAACAAATAAAATGCCAGTTCTCTGAAAGGAAAATATCGCTCGGCTAAATATGAATATGTTAGGGCTCAATAGCACAAAGGAAGGCTTTTATAACTGAACCATAGACATGTCTGATTTCCCTCAGCTTTGACCACCGCCAAGTGTTTCTGAAACTGAGTCCTCAGTAAACTGTCCTTCTGAGCTACTTGAGCAAAGACAAAACAATAACTTAATGACAGTGTAAGTTTTTCTTGCCAGTTTTGAGAGCAAGCAGCATCAATAAGAGACGAAAGAAAATGGACTAGTTCCTGCTGCAAGATGTTTTATCTCCAGTAACAAAAGGATTTAGCTCTAGTAGCAGAAGGATTAATTACTAATTATCATCCAAACTTGGATGAATACACTTGTGCTGCTGTGGTCAAATAGATGGAGAGGGCTGCTGTGCTCTCACTCTCTGGAAATGCTTGGGACACCAAACTGGCTCATTGTTTCTCCTGATGCTCTGCCCTATGTCTGTTCCATCAGCCTGGAAGTAAAGGTGTGCATCCCTGGTCTGAGGGGGCTGCTGCAGAATGTTGCCTGCCAAGCACATTTGATCCTTTACATTTCCCTCTTAATATTCCAAAACGAATTTTAAAACCTTGGAAAAAAGAAAAATGGTATGCAGCTTGGTGCTCTTTAATACTAGGATTTAGGAATGAGCTGATCCATCATGACTATTAATATATTTCTTTTTTGTTTATGGATACTGGACCACAGCTCATGGCCATCAACAACCAGAAACTGTCAGCATGCTGCTATGCATGATAAGTCTGTTGGAGAAGAGATGAACTGTGGTCTTTACTGCATTAGCCTATTTTTTATTCAGTGTGGTGTTCCTAAGGAAGCCTGAATGCACTGTTTGGTTTTGTTTGATATTGCTCTGTATACAAAATCAGTAAGAGTTTCATTTTCATATGTATTCACCACTGATTTTATTGTCTGTTGATAGTAGAGACAGAGAACAATCAAGCTTAAACACATTTGAAATGTTTATTCAAGTTGTATAACAGGCCATGTTCTTGGTATTTCTTCTTACGAGAGAATCCTACAGTCATATAATTAGCTATACGGCTCAAGTAACATTTTGAAGGAAGAGTTATTCCTGTGTAGTATTTAATGGAGATTTTTTTCTAGCATTTGTGTGAAGACCCTGTGTTGTTCTAGGGTTGCGATAACTAGGGAGAACATTTCCACGTAAACCTACACACAGAGGCACAAACTGAAGGAAACATAAGCTAAAGAAATGTAAATCTTTTGACTTTCTTCTAAACCACACAGTTCTCTGAATGAAGAAAAATAAGTAAATGTTGCTGAAAATTTTTATTCTAGGTATTGCAATGTTGAATATGAAGGATATTCTGCTGAAATTGGCAAACAACCAAGATTTTAGGCTTCTAGGAAAATAAATGTGCCAAAATGAAGGCAGCAATACATTTCCAGAGAACAGGCAGCTTGCCATCACTCCTGAAGAATGTGGTTACACACTCTGTTTTCCTGAGTAAAGCTGGATCAATAAATTTCTCTCTTTCACTACAGTGGGTGATCCAGACCTGGTTTTCACCCTCTACCATACCAAAGCACACTCTTCACCCACCCACGATGAGTAAACTGCAGAATATTGATGGGAATGAGAACCAGCATAGGTTTTTCCCACAAATGAAATTTATTGTGAAACTACAAACTTATTTTCAGCTTGATCATGCAAATAAGATTTGGTGTGTCCGTGTGATACAAACCACAGATCTAGTCTGATTCCCCTGCCTAAACGTATAAAAGAGTAAAACAGCAACAGGACAGGGTTACCAGTAAGGGACTGCAGTTGTATCTACAGAGAAGACACATTATTTCCCTGTAGTTCTTGCATTTCCAGTTCTGAAGACCTAGACTGAAATGCTTTGAATGCCTTAAATTCTGGTTTTGACAAAACAGTGTAAAGTTTACAAGGGCCAAACTGAAATATTGTATCTATATATGCAAGCATCAGTCAGGTATAACTTAATTGAAAAAAAAAATCACAGATTAACATTTTATTGTCACACATTTCTGCTGTGAATGATCTGCTGAGTGAGTGGTACTGCTGCTGTAAGTGGTTCAGGTGGGATTCAGCTCACCTTTCCTAACAGCCTTCCCTCTCTTCTCTTTTTAATCAGTGGAGAGATAAGGCCATTCAAAGAAGTTACCCATTTAATCAAATTTTAAATGTAATTTACAGTGAGATTCCCACACAATGACAGTTGCTCCAATGACAACCTAGGGCAGAAACTTCAGGTGCAGACATCTACGTTATAGGTATCTTTTCCATTACAGCCTACTCTCACTGGAAGTTTTGTGACATGAATGGCAACATTCTCATTTACAATTCCCCTTTAACAATCCCAGGATGATTTAGTTAAAGAATTCCAGTTTTGGTCCAGAGCTGTAAATTGGTAACTTGACTGCCAGGTTTTTTGGATTTGAAATAAAATCATTAAAAAAAGAAGCCTCACTATGTTTTCCAAATTTGAAAAGTGAGATCTGTGGAACTGTTATGACTTTTCCTAATTTTATTTTCTAAGCATAGGACCAATTTGACAAATACTTTCTACTGCTCTGAAACATCATTTTCAGAAAAAGAAGCCATTCTGTTGATAAAAACCAAACTAGAACCCCAGAAACCAACAGGCTATCCTCCCTCTCTCACCTCTTGATGAAAAATGTTTCTCTAGCTGTATCACAACACATACAATGAAAATGTACTTATAGAAAAGCATGTTTCCCTTGACTTTATGGTCCTTACATAACCCAAATAATTTCAGTGCGTATGTCTAGATACACTTACTAAGCAGGCAGCTATTTAATTGAAAGATTTGGAATTATTTGATTTCCAAATGTTAATGGATGATTAAAGGCCACTATTCTTTTTCTCTGGATTATTTAAGTTTGTAGGCATCTGTTTATTGATTTCTTTTTGATTTATCAGGTGTTTCTATTGCTTGCCTCCAGGCACATTCAGAACAAAAAAGTCTTATAGTTTAATTTTTTATTACTTTCATTAAAGCAATCTAGTGATAACTATATCAGGTCTGGTATTTTGGACAGCTTTGATGTCACATTTAAATATATCTGGAAAGAAAATCATTAAGATCAAAGCACTGAGCTAATCAATTTTCATTACACACCAGGAGAATTGAACAGACAACAGTAGTCACTAGCATTACTTTGCCAAACCACATCCGAATTAGCAGCACACAAAAACTCTTTCTGCCAGATTTTCACCCAAATACATCCATGATAAAAACTCTATACAAATTATTCCTACCTGTAACCTCAGAGAAGCTTCTAAAAGCAGTGCCTGACACTCCAGTAATTTAGAAAGTCTTTCCTCTTAGCCAGTTTTGGGGTTAGCTCAGCAGACACAGCAGCTGATACATCAAGACAAAGTGCCATCTCTCGTGGCTGCCCATCTGTACTCCATGGCACAGCTGCCTCCAGCCCCTGAAAATAAACAGGGGAATCACTGCACTTTGCAGGCTCCACTCAAACCTTGCAGTAGGTGGTAAACTATGGCTGCTGCTGTAGTTGTGGATTAAAAATTTAACTGCACAGTCTGAATATCAACTGATAAGGAAAAACCCAGGACTGAGTGGACACTTGAGACGTATGCTTTGGAGCAGCTACTGCTTTTCTTGTTTTCTCCCTGCTTAGCGATCTCAGCTGAGACTTGAAAATCAGCATGAGACAACAAATCACAGCCTTCAAAGCCCACAGAGCTCAGAAACTAGACCCACCAAAAGATCTTACTGCACATTATGGGTCACCTCACTTCACCTGTGTCACCTGTAAAATTGTAGCTTTCCTTCCTAAAGAAAATTATCAAAGTTGTCCTAGAAAATACTGGTTTGAGGTCCATAATTGCTATGTTTTTAAGGCCATAAGTGTACCACGATTTATTTGCTTGTTGGATGGGTTTTTTCTCTTTTTTTCCTCTTTGAGTTTAGGAAAAGAAGGGCAAATTAATAAATAAGACTGATGAAACCGTTACCGGGGAAGTCTTATTTATGTGAAATTTCTCACATCTGCACTTTGACTGTAATAATGCATGTCCATACTGGTCTATTCAAGTAAATGTCTAATAGCTGAAGCATGGGCCAATTTGTATACATCATATCACAGAGCTTCAGAACCAAGTTAGATCCTGGCATAAACAGGAGGAGAGGTGCAGAGTTCTTTAGTGTGGTGCAAACTTCCATGTGTTTGTAAACTAAATAGCTTGTTTCTAAACTAAATAGCTTGTTTCTGATCATTTTGATGTGACCAATAAAATTTTATGAAATGCTTTTGGAAAAGAATCAGAATTTTAGTTTGAGAGTTTCTTTCTAAAACTGTGAAAGCTCATCAAAATAGCAGGTTGTATTTATTTACATGCAAGAATAAAAGTGAGTATATCTTTGCTCACAGTGACAATTTCCACAAAAGACGTCATATTTATATGGGACAGAAATGAAGACTGTGTTGGAGAGGAAGTAAGGTAAAGGACATAATCAGGGTGTCACTACCTGTGTCTCTCTTCAAATGGGAGTCCTTTTATGGGATTATCATGCATAAACCTGAGCACAGGAATAACAGCAGAAGGTCACAAGAGCTGACGGAGTTCCCAGATGTGGAGCTTCTTGTAGCAGTGTTGAGAAAATGTGTCTATAATTTCCCCATCTCTTCTTACAGGCTTGCTTCAGTGGACCCAATGTGAAAAGCAGCAGCTAGCTCAGATCATTTCAGCAGCATGGGAAATCCCTTTCCACAGAATCACAGACTGGCTAAGGTTGGAAGGGACCTCAGGACATCATCTGTTCCAGCCTCCCTGCTCAAGCAGGGGCATCCTAGAGCATACAGCACAGGACTGCATCCAGACAGTTCTTGAAGATCTCTGGTGAAGGAGACTCCACAACCTCTCTGGACAATCCATTCCAATGCTTGGTCACCTGCACAGTAAAAAGTTCTTCCTCATATTCAGGTGGAACTTCCTGTGCATCAGTTTCTGCCCATTGCCTCTTGTCCTATTGCTTGGCACCACCAAGAAGGACCTGGTCCCTCTTCTTGACATCCTCCCTTTAGATACTCATACACATTGATACTTCCCCTCTCAGTCATCTCTTCTCAAGGCTCAACAGGCCCAGCTCCCTCAGTCTTTTCTCACAAGACAGATGCTTCTGTCCCTCAATCATCTTTATAGCCTCTTCTGGACCTGCCTCAGGAGTTCCATGTCTCTCTCATCCTGAGGAGCCCAGAACTGGACACAACACCCCAGATGTGGCCTCACCAGGGCTGAGTAGAGGGGCAGGATCTCTTCCCTCGACTAACCAGCAATGCTCTTCCTAATGGACCTCAGGATACCACCGGAATTCTTTGTCCCCAGGGCACACTGCTGCTTCATGGACAACTTGCTGTCCAAGAGGACCCCCAGGTCCTTCCCTACAGAGCTGCTTTCCATAAGTTTGGCCCCCAGCCCCCACCCCCTTTTGAAGGCTCCTGCTCCCTGTTTGAAAGCACTGCAATCCCACAATCTAAAGAAGTGCCAGTCTGATATAAACTCTGCTGACTCTATACTGTTTGTAAAGGATGATGGCAGGTTAATTTTATATCAGCAGACCTCATGCCAGACCGGAGGTTGCTGCTTTATTCCAGATCAGTTATTATTTATCCTCCCAGCAGGTATAAAAGCATAAAGCTGAAATAAATGCCATGACACATGTTCTGGTTCACTCAGCAGATATATGATGAAGGGGATCAGACATGTCCTGCTGCGATCTGGCAGTGCACAGGTCTGATACTAATGATCATGGACTCGTGGTCTTGGAGGCACCATGACTGGTGTGCCTAGCCCCATAGTGAAAGCTGGAGAAAGATGATTATGTGGAAGAAAATCATCCAGGTGTTGAGTCTTAAGTTCTCACATTTGAAATGCGTATGTATCTAAGCAGCACACAGACTTACAGCACAATAGGAATTGCTGAATAATGCCACAAGTTTCAAAGTAAGGGTGCTTTCAAAATAAGGGTGCTAATGGGTTTAAAAGACCTGTCCCTTCCTAATGCAAATATTCACTCATTGGATTACTCAGAAATAGATCTGGGGAGTGCAGAGAAACTCTCTGCTGTGCCAACACAGTGTTCAAACTTTGAGAAATATTTAAAAGTATTGACAGAAGTTGTCCTCTGCTTTCCCTCCTGTGTGATCATCTCTCTCTTTATACAAAAACCTCGCCAACGTTTTTTTCCAAGTTAGAAAACAAGTTCTAAAAACAACTACGAAGGCATTTGGGAAATCAGATTCTAAGACAGTCAGAATCCAGCTTTACAGTTGAGTTGTAATGAAAATGTGTGTTTCTATATATTCAAAAATATTTTTCAAGGGAACCTGTAGGGTACATAAACTCATCTCAAAATTGTGATGGAGTTGGACATGGTGACAGCCTTCTAATCAACCTCATTGGTCTTCCTCCCACTCTTTGTCATCTTTCTTAAGAGTACATGTGTAGACAGAAAAAAGTGGTTTAACCTCCTCGCTCTTTTGTGGAAAATTTCAAGGTCATCAGCATTTTCTAGTGAAAATCGTGAACATATTGTGATAATATTTTTTTGGGACACCATCAAAACTTACGAAAGCTTAGTCATATCTGACTGTCTCATCCTACTACGTTAGCAAGTATTTAGAATTTGGCACTAGTACAACTAGCTTTTTGGTGCCTCCAGCAGGGCAATGGGAATTTACTTGGTTTTGTGTTTTTGATACCTTTTCAAGGTCTAATTTTTAATATTTTTATTATGCCAGTGAATCAAAATTATTTTAAAAATTTATCCTGTTTTTTATTTTCTTCTCAAAATCATCTGCCAGCAATGATTATGCAATGGATTTTTCAAATTGTCAAAGTTGAATATCAATGTCAAATGTCCAATTTTGTAGCTTCCAAAATTATTTCCTCTGATATTTTCTACCACATAACTATTATCTGATAATTTATTTACATGCATAAATAAAGCCATTTTGCTAAAATATGATGTTTTACTAATAGTTCACATTTTCTGTTATTTGGTATTTTATAAAATGTTTCACCATTTTTACCCTCTCAGGTACATTTTTAAGTTATCAGATGTCCAAAATTCTGTATGTTTTATTACAGAATACATACAGTATTTAGAATTTTAAATGAAAAGCAGTTCAAGTAACATATCAAATTACTTTTGTGTTCACTGAAAATAATAGTTGAATATTTGCCTATTTGTATACATGAAGAAATAAGTTACCATTTCATTTTAGCAGCATGACAGATTAGAAATCTTTTCCATCTTGAAATGCTAAATAGCAAAGACATTACTTGGCAATTTTTTCCCATTTCTTTTTGTTCGGAGAAAGATTTTGTACATAACTTTTTTTAAGCTTGACAGACTGCTGAAATATTTTAAAATGCAATTATGTTCCTAAGCTTCAAAAGAAATAAAAAAAAATCACAACAAAATTCTCAAGGATCATACCCACTGTGATTGTGTGTGCCATTGATTTTTTACTGATTATAGACTGCTGTGAAATTTGAAAAAATTGGAGTTATTCAGTTATTGATATGATGGTGTATTAATGCTTAGATGAACTTTTCAGGAAAAATTAAAGATTGGCCATAAAATAATTTTAACTGCCAACTCCTGCTTCTTCAGGCTGCTGTGCACAGCTGCAACCTCTGCTCACACAAAAATGTCTCCAAGTCTGTTTCTTCTATTCTTTAATATCAAATATAGGGTCATGTCTCATTTTATGTTTATGTTTCACCTCAGTAGCTTAACATTTTGCCAAACATCAACTTCCCCAACAAAAACTCATAGCACAAACATTCTCCTTATCAGAACACCAGATGTAATATCTGATCGTATAGTATTGAAGCTCAGTGTTTTCAAAAAGGAGACTGATTATGGCAACAGTCAAAAAGGAAATGCCTAAAGTTGCATGCCTGGCTCTTTCTTTTCAGCTGATCTTCCCTACAACTGAACATGGAGAGGCATGGATTTGATGGATGGACTGTCTAGCAGATAAGAAATTGGCTGGATAGATGCAGCCAGGACGTTGTGGCCAAGGGATATGTGTCTACGTGGAGGCATGTCCTTGTGGAAAAAAAGCTGGATGTGAGCCAACAGTGTGTGTTTGCATCCCAGAAAGCAAACTGCATCCTGGGCTGCATCAAAAGGAGCTTGGCCTGCAGGGCAAGGGAGAGAATTCTTCCCTCCTTCTCTGCCCTTGTGAGACCCCACGTGGAGTGCTATGTCCATCTCTGGGGTCCTCAATACAAGAAAGACATAGGTCTGTTGAAGTGTGTCCAGAGGAGGCCAAAAAGATGACCAGAGAGCTAGAGCACCTCTCCTACAAAGACAGGCTGAGAGAGCTGGGGTTGTTAAGCCAGGAGAAAAGAAGGCTTCCAAGACCTTTCAGCAGCCTTCCAGTACCTTAAGGGGGCTTATAAAAGGGAGGGAGAGGGAATTTTTATACAGGCAGATAGTGACAGGACAAGGGACAATGGTTCTAAACTGAAAGGGGCAGGTTTAGATTAGATGTTAGGAAGAAATTCTTTACTCTTTTGTTGCTGAGACCCCTGAACAGCTCAGAGAAGTTGTGGATGCCCCATTCCTTGAAGCCTTCAAGGCCAGGTTGGATGGCACCCTGAGGATCCTGGTCTAGTGAATGGCATCTCTGCCCGTGGCAAGGTTGGAACTAGATGACCTCTAAGGTCCCTTCTAACACAAACCTTTTTCTGATTCTATGAGTCTAAAAAAATACCATAATATCGGAATGATAATTTTTAAATAATTTCAAAATTCTTTCAGACTGATATAAAAGAAGATGTGTTTGATAACAAGAATGTTGTTGCAAGCAGGCTATCATCTGTGCAGTACATATGAGTTGCTTTCCCATATATTTTGAAAGGTCTTTCCCAAAAGGACTTCTCCGACTTTTTGGGTAACTACAATGTTCTGCTTTTTGTCATTTCCAGAAAATAGAAATAGAAAAAGCATAGGATGACCTATTTTGTTGCAATTTTCTTACCACAGACAAATACTGCTTAAAGAAATACAGAGAGCATGATGCACATGCATGACAAACAAAATCATATAGCTACTTTGCATCCACATGATCAGCTTCTTAACCTGATGGGCAACTACACCACACAATGAAAGTTTAATTTTCTGACTATATGACAGAATCACAGAATATGCTGAGTTGGAAGGGACCCACAAGGGTCATCGTGTCCAACTCCTGGCCCTGCAGAGCACCATCCCAAAGAGTCATAGCATGTGTCCAAGAGCATTGCCCAAATGCTTCTTGAACTTTGTCAGGCTTGGTGCTGTGACCCTGGGGAGCCTGTTCCAGTGCCCAACCACCCTCTGAGTGAAGAACGTTTTTCTAATATCCAGCCTAAACCTCCTCTGGCACAGCTTCAGGCCATTCCCTCAGGTCCTGTCACTGTCACGAGAGAGAAGAGATCAGTGCCTGCCCCTTCTCTTCCCCTCACGAGGAAGTTGTAACTGCAGTGAGGTCTCCCCTCAGTCTCCTCTTCTCCAGGCTGAACAGACCAAGTGACCTCAGGCACTCCTCATACGGCTTCCCCTTGAGGCCCTTCACAAAGTTTGTTGCCCTCTTTTGGACACTCTCTAATAGTTTAGTATCTTTCTTATATTGTGGTGACAAAAACTGCGTTCAAGGTGAGGCTGCACCATATCATGGAGCTAGTCCAAACCATCCAGTATAACAAAAGAGTTGGGAACACATGATCAGAGGAAAAGAAAGAGAAGGTCACATCTTTGACAGCAGGCTGTAGACAGATTATCTCACAGAATTTTTATGTGCAAATCAACCAAGGTAAGTCTGCAAGGACACAGACCTCCTACCTTTGATTATATCATGTGTGCTTCATCAAAATGGCTAAAATTGAATTCCTGAGCTGTATGGAAACCAAGGAATTGAGCGTATTCCTCTCAGTAAAGGGAGATTTGTATTCTAAACCTTTTATAGTGTCAGTCACTTCTATTCAGTGAAGGGCAGAAAACAATTTCTAACAGCACAGAAAGTTTTTGAAATAGTTACTCAAGTGCTTCCTGGATCAAAGACATATGATGAATTATCAGATAACTCTGCCCAACCATTTTTTCACAGAATTTGGCTTAAGAAAATTGTTTGATAATAGCTTGATGACACTTTGATCAAGAGTCTATTGTTAAATGTCAATTTAACAATGTTAAATTGAACACAGCCCTTTTGACCAGATCTGAGCAGTGGAAGGTAAGAGCTTGCACACTAACCAACTTGAAATATGAAGAAATTATTTTTTTAGGAAGATGAAAACCCATATGCTAATGCAGAAATTATTAAAGTATGATTTATCTCAGAAAAAAATATATAGTAGATGTAGCTCTATGGAGTCTCAGGATTTTTATGTTAATGGAATCCATAGTACATAAGAAAATCCACAAGTAAAATGCTGGTTTTTTCTTCTGTTATTGCTTCTAATCCATCCTTTCATAATCAAAATGGATTATTTGTATCTTCTCTATGATCCTTAGCAATATAGTAAGAACAGGCCAAATTCTGCTTTCGGAGACATATCTACACCTTTAAACCTCAATTAATCTGTAACCAACCTCTTAGCTCATAGAGTGATACTCTACTGTGAAAGGTGACGTAGAGCTATGCTGGCAAAACAAGAAGACAAAGAATAAATTTATGCCATTCTTTCAAAGTGTTTATGGACAAAACTGTTCTTTTTACAGAACAGTTTATTCCTATCCAGTTTTTGGATAGTTGGAGTAAGTGATTCATGTCCCCCCTCTGATCTAACCTGGACCATTGCATGTAACAGAGAGCTGAGGATTTCCTGCTTTAATGAGTAGTGCTTGAGCTGCTGCTCAACGAGGCCAAGTAGTCAAAAGAATGGGCTCACTTCTGCTTTACAACCTCCAAAGCCAAGATGATGATAGACCATTTCGAAAACACTTGGATCTGCACAAAAGAAGAAACTTAGACATGTTTGCTATCCAAACCTGAGTGATATAAGAAGAAAGATAGTGGTATCAGTAAGTGAACAGCTATGATGCTAATCAGATAGAGGAAAATGATTGATGGATTAAAAATGTGACAGCTTTACAAAATCACATTGCAGTGTGTAGGATTTTATGTTATGAAGAATGAGGAAAAAATGGTCCTGAAAAAAATTCAGTGCTAAGGCAATTGAGGAATTCCAACCTATGTTTCAAAAAACATTCTTCCTTTTGCGTATGATTGTTCATCTCTCCTTGTGCTTGATTTTGCAAGGATGAATAAACAACTCCACAAATTTGGAAGCAACTAAAAAAAAATCTACTTTATAGAACAATAAGTATTTGCAACTGGTTTACATTTCTAGCTGGATTTTTTTCGTGTTTTTTTCTTTTTCTTTGCTATTTTTTTTGTTGTTTTTTACACAGCCCTTTCCCATACATGCATCCAGATCTAGATATTTGTCTATGCTTAAAGAGATTAAATAATGATAGGGTTATCTGACTCCAGGCAAAATGTAAATTGTTTACAAATCTGGTTACTGAATGACAATGAACAGAATTGGATTTGTATCTTTTTTAAAATCACGGGAGAGAAGGCAATTTCTCAAAGGACTGATACTGATTCTCTGAACCATGTGCTGATTCTAACCTGCATACAGAACTGCTGAAATGACTTGCTAATGTAGAACAAGCACAGTGTATGGCTTTGAATAAACTGCTGACAATAAACTGTGGTTGTGCAATGCCACTGTTCTTGAGCACCTAAGCAGATTAAAACGTCTTGTTTTGACAGCTACATTGTGGACATTTTTGTATTTCTTTATCAGCAGTGCTCATTTTTGGATCACAATTGAATACAGATTTTCTAGTTAGGTTGGTAGATTTAACTGGGAGTTTTAAAATAAAGATTTGCAACCATCTTACATTTCAGAGGCAGAGGAAATTTGATCACTTACAAAATTTAATAGATAGCCTCATCTCATTCTGTAATTCTCCCTTTCTCTGTGGTTACTTTGAACACCATTATTCAGCGGGCTGTTAAACAGATCTCAGCTACCCTGTGGATCACTGAATTGCTGTTTGAACAGAGGAGACATTCTGTCTTTGAAAGAAAGCTCAAATTATCACTCAGATATGAAAACATGTCAGCACATTGATATTTTAGGTTTAATGATACCAGTTCCATAGGATATGGATTATGTAAGAGCCACATAGGTACCAGATAACCATTAACAGAATTCTGTCAGTGTTCTGCACCTGATAACAACATCCCCAAATGAAACCCCAAGAGTTTTTGACCAATGAAGGTCAAGTCTTGAATTACAAGGCTCATTTTTGGTTGCAACCACTCCGATTGTTTGCTAAACTGTTTTACCTGCGCTTACTGCCTCAAAGCAAATACAACACTAGTTTTGCGTTGTCAAAAACGAAAGACTGAATTATTGATTAGACAGCTAAAAATAGTGTGTTGATTTATACAAACATTTTTTGGAGACAAAAGAGCAGTTGGATCTGTAGGAGATATAAATGAAGAGTTGATACAAAGTTCACCAGTGTGCCTAATTTACAAAAAATGAGTTGTTAACTAGTGGCCACAGTTCTCAGAGCCATAGCTGTCAGAAGAGATCCCTCCAAATACAAACACCAGCAGAGCAAGAGGAAGCAGTTCAACTGAAGTTGTCTCTTCCATTTTTATTAAGGGCACCTTAATAAAAATTTTTTTGGCTTCTTTAACAAAAGTGGGGCTCAAAGAGCAAGTGAATAGTACAGGATGCCAATAGCATTGCCGCTTTCAGAAATACACTATTTTTTATATTTTCTTTGACCACAGGAGGCAGAAGAAATGTTCAATGATACTTCTGCTCTCACATGCTACATTTCGAAGTATAAGCTGAGAGAAAAGTTTCAGACCATAGCTCCTTCCTATCTTGCTACATGCCTCATTGCTTACTCTGGGAAACTGTGTGTATTCAGTTTTAGTTACACCAGAATTGAAGATGAACTCTTCCTTTTTGATCTTCCTTCAAAAAACCTTTGGGTTTTTTTGGTCTTTTTTTTTTCTTTTTTTTTTTAATAACCTATTAGGAAATGATATTTCTGTGCTGGTAATAAATACAGCTTTTGGTAATCTGAATTTTCCTCCTCCCTATTCTCAGGTGCTAGCTTCCAAATCACAAAGCACATTCAGTCAGTGCACTCCCCTCTCAGCAAAGTTTCCCTGTGCTTACTTAGCTTTCCTACATTCCCGCAGTCATTCAAGCCTGAATACATTGCCTTCTGGTCATGGTACTGTCAGTACTGTTTCATCTCTAAAAAAGAAACCATACAAAATTTTTAATTGCTAATTTGTTTTCTGTAATGGTTGTTAAGTCACTGTTTTGTGTGTGGTTTGTAATGAGTTTTGCTGACGTATCAATGATGCAGAAGCTAGAGCGCTGTTTCTGAGTTGTCTCCTTAATCCCTCTTTCCTCTGCAGACTCCGGTTCCGTCAGCTATGAATGAAGCAGGAATTTACCAAACCTGCAAAGTAATCACAAATTAATTCTTGCCTTTGCCACATAGTTGGTGTACTTGCTGCAGACTTTAGATGGCTGTCTACTGTCACATGGATCTTAAAGATTCTGCATAGTGACAAAAACAAAGAACAAAGGTCCAGTTTTCAAGTGCTTTTAAATAAGTGACAACCAACACATTTTCAAGCATGAAAAAGACTTAAGAAGCTAAAAATAGTGTAAAAGAGACAGTTAAAAGATTAGGCAATTAAATTTAAATGTCTTAAAGAAGTGTTTATAAACATTACCAGAGTTTTCAACTGCCAGATAAACAGTGGGGAAAATTATTCCAAATGTATTATCTGAACCTGCAGCTCCCAGTATGCATTTCCCCTTTACATCTTAATACTTTCAGCATAAAGCGCAAACAACAAGAGTAAAGGCTGAAATCCATCTATTTTGGATCCATACATGGATAAATGATACAGTAGTATTGTATGGTGGGCAGCAGACACTAAACTTTGTAGATCCTGAGTAGATGATTTACATGTGTACTGTGTATTGTGCTCTCTAGTGGTGCTGTAAAATTACAGTAAACTTTTTTTCAGGTATTTTATGGATATGTAGAACAGAATAATGTTTCAAATATGCATCTAAACTGAAATATAAACATGTAAATAGCATTAGACTTGATTCACAAAATGTTCTAGAGAAGAAATGCAGGATAGTGACTTTAAATGATAAGAACAAAACCTGAAACATTTTAATTTACTGATAAATCTCACAAGTTTTAAATTTCTATAAAATTGGAGTAAAATGTTAAAAGCTTAAAGAGAAATGCCAGGTAGAGGGATTTGTTAGTGGAGAGTGAGCCCTGGAGTGCTCCCTCTCAGATTAAGATAACACTCAGTAGGGAAACTGTTTTGAATTGCTCAAGCTGAAGGAATAAATGCCAAGGGAAAGATAAAATGAATTCTTGCTAAACAAAGGTACAACAAGTGTAGGACTTTAAGACCAGTATAATAAGAACAACAACTAAGTGAGGATCACAAAGGGAAAGATTTAAAGAATTGTGGGATGTAAAGAGAATAAGAAATTTCTATCACATTAAAACATCCAAACAATCCACAGATTGAGTGTGGACTTTCAATAAAAATGAGAAGCATTTCTGAAAAATCACAAGGAAAGAACTTCAATATAAGATTTAAAAGCATTGAGAATAAAATCATAAGCAGTGGCTAGAGCTGATTAAAGAACCAAAAGAAAGAAAAAGTCAAGAGTAGTTATAAATGAGTGATTAAAATTGAGAGAATGTATGGAAAACAAAGGCTCATATGCAAGAAATACAAATAGGAAAGAGTCCAAAAATACACACTATAGTTTTCAATTGAATATAATATTTAATAGCAGAACAAAAATTTGTCACTGTGCCTATATTTTGAAGTTTGCAATCTGAAGTTATCCTTCATTTCTGTATGATGACAATGATATGCTGATATATTTAGGAACCGTTACCTGTGTTTGTTAGGTGTCTATTTCCTTTTACTGTTCTCCACCAAACTGTTGTCTTTGTATCATTAGCAGGTTTTCCATAATATTCCTGTTGTCTCTATGTATGTATTGGCAATACAATTGGCAATAGACCACCAAAACAGATGTTTCATTGGCTTAGTTTGCCACTTGAAAAGAGACATCCGTTGCATACCAATTTTCTTTCTTCTTTTAATAGTCTTCTGTGAAAGACTGTTAAAACTACTGTTGTTCTGATTTTCACCTTCTCTGATTTTTCACTGTGTACCTATCTTTAGGGTAATTCACGTCCAAACCATACTAAGGCTACCCTTGCTGTCATAGAAACAACACAGAATTTTATTGTCCTTCCATTTCTGGGCAAGAGAATGGGGGAAACATTTCATTAGCATTTCTGTGCGGTTGTGCTCACCTACCATATACTGGACAGGGGTAGGAATCACTTTAAATGTTTAAGTGACTTTGGGGTATGTGTATACTGGGACGTATTTTATAAAAAAAAAAAAATTCTTCCACAATGCCTCCCTAAAATCACTAGCACTGTGGTGTGCTAATTGAATTTTATGTGCTATTTTGAGAAATTTCATGGATGCATAAATGCTTCATACAGCTCTACTCAAATATATACTGTAAGGGACAGAACGAACTTTCTTACAGAAAATAAGTACCTGTATTCACCTTAAAACATTAGGAAAATGAAGTTTTGTAATGTGTGATTATACTAAACTTCTTCCTTATACCATGAAAAATATAGTCAGAGGCAGGGGTGTGAGCTTTCCCTTTCACTTGAGTTGAGACTAATTACAAGAGATGCTAAGCCATACTGCCAGGCAGACGGATTAGGGATGTCTTTTTTTTTCTCTTCCCACGGTTTTCTTACTTTTCCTCTGCTTTCCAAGAACTGAACACTGGTCCCAATTAGTGGCAATAAAATCAATCTTTATGTTAAAAGATTTTTTTATGCTATCAAGTGCACTTGGAAAGGAAACAAGAGCTTTCGTCTCTTCCATTCTCCAAGGCTTTTCATACTTTTCTCCTTATAAAGAGCCCATCTCTGCTTTCTTGTCTAGTCTGCCTTCATTATTACCAGTGATTCCCAGACTTACTTGCATCAAAAGTGTCCTCTATGAATGTTATAGGTCACAAATATCTCAACCATTCCCACCTTGTACGGGTGTATGTTTTCCTCTCTCTCTTCTCTTGAATCAGTGACTGAGAAAGCACTGTGCCTAAGTACTTTTGTTTTTAACAGGACCTTTACTACCACTGTTATTATTACAGTGCTTCTTTCTGGGTGTCTGGTCTCTACCAAATGTGTGCTACAGAAAAGTGAACATCCCTCCTTCTGCCATGGTGGCTACAAAAATGCAGCTCCCCTCTAAGAGGAGCCTGGTCTGTGTGCAGACTCTCAAGGCTTTGGAAGGAACTCTCATGTCCACTCTCAGTCACGAAACAGATTATTGAGAGGGTTAATATGCTTTTTCTCCTGCTTTGAAAATTAGTATAGCTCATCTTGTGATAAACTTCTGAGTTTCAGCAAAGCTCCTCTGAGGCCAATTTAAACTTTACTGAAGTCAGTGGAACAATGGTGGCTAGCAGTAGAATAAACTCAAAATAGGTTTATGAGGAGTAAAATGAATGAAAATAAGCATGAATAATTTCCCAGAGTGGATATGAGTGTCACACGTAAAAACAAAAGAAGGGAAAATCCTGAAGTACAGTATTCAAGGCAAAATCAGAGTCCTGAGTTGTAACAGAATTGAACAAGAAGCATTTGAAATTCGGTGGTGAGAGTAGAAGCATGAGTTAGTAGCAAAATAAGAAGATATATAAAGAATGAAGTTAAATATAAAGTCTTGTTTTCCTTTAGAAACTCTTTCTAGGAGAATAGATTCTAAAACCCAGCAAATAGAATAATGAATAACAGATTTAAATTTCCAGGGTCACACATTTAAACGTAATTTAAGAGCATACTTCAATGGAATTTAAATCAATGTTCATGTGGAAAATTACTAACCCTTCCCTTCTTTTCTGTCGTAAATGGAATTTATGAACAGTATCTGAGAAACATAAAACCAAACCCTTTATTTCAGTTCAACACATATATTTTGTGCAATGGAAGCAAATAGATGTGTCTCTGTACTAATTACGCAGAAAAATTGGAAGGGAATATCTCTTTCATTTACATGAAGACAGTATAGAAGTCATAGAGTTTCCTAGTATTTTCAAAGTTGGAGCAATATCATTACTTTCTTCTTCAACAGTGTCCACCGAAATAGCAGAAGAAGACCCTGAAGGTGAAGATCTTAGGCCCTATTTCACAGGAAGATTTAAGCAACAGCTCTGCTCTCAACTTCATTGTGAGCCTTAGCAAACGTGATAACTGAGCAAGTAAAAAGATGCTGCTTATTTTGTCCATTCACACCCTGAAGTCACTGTGGATTCTGAGAATAGAACTATGGGGTTCTGATCTTAGGCACCGCTCAGAGACCTCCAAGCCACATTAGGTCAGTCATCATCTGCATTCTGCTAGACCACAGTGATGGATCCTCTGTCCACTATTTTTAGCCTTGACATAAAGCATTTGATTTTATGGGGAATTTCTCAAGCTGGATCCTGCTTCCCAAGAGACCAAAGTTCATGAACACCTTTGAATACTCAGATAATCAACTGACCTTAAAAATAATTTCAATGACCATGGGTATATATGTGAATGATTTTCTGAACAACACTGTGGTGCTCATGAGCAAGATCAATTCTCAAATAAAGAAAGAACTAAAACCACTGGAAGGTGTTCTTAAATGTACTGGTAAAAACTTCCTCAGAAAATAACAAGTGAAAATCTACCTATGTTAAAAACCAGTATCAAAAGTCTTCTCAAGATCTCATTTATTTATTTCTGTAAAGAACTCATAAGGATAGTCTTTGAAATTCAATATATCTGTCTTCATATAATATTTTTATCCAATATATTTTATATACTCAATAAATCAATATAAATACTTCATTGATTTTCGAAATGCAAATATATATAATGAAACTAGAACTAGAAGGGAAATAAAATTTTGAAAATACTGAAAATTATGTTCATGTATACACAGTGAAAAATAAAAGTAAGCAAGGAAACTTCGGGCTACCTATGATGTTTTGAAAGATACGCATAATAAAGATATTCTACACATCTGATTTTGCACTTGACTGTATTTGTGTGAAACCTGTAAAGAGTTGGAGGGCAGAGCCACGTGTGAGATACAGACCTGAGAGTGCAGTGAAGCCTGGGTAGCTTTTGCTCCCCTTATAGAAATCTTTTTCTTTATCCCTTGATAAAGCTGGCCAGTTCTGCTGACTATTGTATGAAGCAGATTACCACCTGCCCATCGTTTCACAATCCTTTGATATTTGGTGTTTCTCAAGAAAGAATTAAAAAGACTCTGGGAAGCCTGCAATGCAAGAGCTGCAATTTGCTAGAGACTCACAAAGGCCATTTCCAGTACCTGGTCTGTGTTCCAATGGGGACAGGCAGAACCTCCCCCTGGTGTAGAGGAAGAAGTGGCCTCCCATACTGCAACACAGGAATGAGGATAGGTGCCTGTGTAATGCATTCATATAGTGATCTTAAATACATGCCATAACAAAATACCCTTGATTTTGTTTTGTTTTTCATATTTCTATTTTTGCCGCTGTGGTTTGACTCGAATTAAAAGGTTTCTGCAGAGGAATTTATAGAGTAGTGTAAGTGGATGGTATCCTGAACAGTAAGTCAATTACTGCTCACAATTCCAAAGAACACAAGGCACCAACTCCTCCTTGACTGACTCACAAATGCTTCCAAATGAAGTCAGTAGAAACTTTATCTCTTCAAGGGGAATAAACTGCGCAAAAAATTTGAGAAATTGACCGAATTTGAGAAATAAAAACGTATGTATTTATTTAATGAATGTATTTCTTTGTTTTCAAAAAAACTCAAAGACAAGATAATTTCACTTTTCACAAGCAAAGATAAAAAAGAAAAAGGGCTTCATACCCACTCTGCATGCACTTTCATAGCACCTTACATCTGTAGAATTGTGTATAATCCTTCTGTGTAATGAAAGAGAAAGGCATCACTTTGACTCTGCAGTGTTGTGTTTTCAAAGATCTGTTCTGGAAGGTTTGCTTTACTTCAGTCAACTCAGTCACACTGTGCACAGAGCATGAGACAGTCATCTGAGGAATGATAATAATTCTTTTCCCCCACAGGAGCCCAGAATATGCAGCCCTGTGCCAGTAAGTAGCAGCTCCCAGAAAGACAGCATCCAAAGGAGGACAGCTGAACCCAGATTCCTTCCCATTTAAAGCACTCAGAACTGATGCATGGTGTGAGATGGCAATATTTTCAACCCCAGCTTTCATTGTCATGCAAAGACATTTTGGTGTTTCTGGGTTTTGTCTCTTTTGCTCTGCATTTAATTACCTGCTAAATATGCATTTTTTTTCTGATGGAATTTCTTCTGCTTTTAAATGACTGAAAACCATGTGACTGTAAAAGATTTGGAATAACACATCAGCACACTATTCCATGGGCAGATGGTATGCTAGCCTGACCTTGTTTATCACTGGACCACATCCTGTGACAAGGTTTTTTTGTAATGACTGCAGCAGTCCCAGGATTTCTACGTATCACATTCCTCCCATCTTATTCTGATTACACAACTGTCAGGTCAGAGGGGCATTTTTAACTGTTGCCTTAGTACTGTACCACCTAATTCTGCTGGAGACCTTCAAAATTTTAAAATATAGATTTCAATCAGTGAATCAAGAGATATTTTCGGAAAAAAGCCCCACCACATTCTAATGAATGATACAGCAATATTGATACAGACTTTGAAAACAGCAGAGCTTTTAATAAAAGGAAGATTTTTTTAAAAATTTTTTTACATATTTCAGGTTAATAAAGAATTTGTTTAAACTACCTGGCTATTTGGTTTTTATTTGAAATATATTTGGATTTTATTGTCCCAGAAATTTCAAGCCAACTGGATCTGCAGCATGTATAAACACATCTTTTTTATACATTACAAATAGAAAAAATACCTTTTAAATCATGTTAATATTCTTTTTTCCACTGAAAAAATTAAGTAGAGGTATTATTTACTACATGTGACATTTTTTTTCCTGTTCAAACATCTTCAACTCAAACTATGCATACATTTTAAATTCAAATGCCTTGTATCTTAATGTTTCTTCCTCTTATGTTTTCATTAGTTTTTTTGAGTTTCAGCCTCCTCCAAAATTCTACCAAAGAAGTAGGAGTTCCAACAGAAAGTAATTTCATTTTATAAAATAACAATAAAACTTAAGGAAAAAATATTTATCCTTCCTTCTACAAAAACTTCCTCTTCAGTTTGGCTAGTCCAGATGCTGCCCTTTAAAAAGAGGGAAGGCTGAAGCTCAAAAACTGGTAGATCTTTGCACATGGTAAGGTCAGCAGAAATTTCAGCAGACTATACTCTTTACTTTGGCAGTGCTTTGTGTGCAGACATGGCCTCAGCTGAAGTCAACACATCTGCACTTTAAAAACACAGTGTCATTTTTCATCCAATCACTAGTCTATGTAAGTGATAGATTTTAAGCTTTGTGTCAATCCATAGTACTTTGTTTTGGCTTCAGAGTACAGAACCATCTCCCTAGAAACTGTGATATATGAAGATTCCCTCATCAACTTTCAGGCTGGAAATAATATGTAGAATATATTTGTTTGATAATAAAGGATGAGTCACAAAATGTAACTCAAAAGATGACCCTAACAGACACTATTTTGGACAAATTTTGTCAGAAATATTTCCTATCTAATATTTGTATCAAATGCATATACTGAAAAATTATATATGCAGAGCAGAGACATCTGAATTAACACAATGAGGTGACAGGATGTTCAAATGCTTTTTCTATAAAATATCAGATTTTTGGGCTCCATTCTGCAGGTTCGCATCTTCAGCAGACACTCAGACTTCCTGCAGACCAGCACACCCTGCAGTCCCCAAGGCCCTTCTTCAATCCCACAGCCCTGGTCACACTGTGATTATCCTTATTCTCTCCTTATAAGAAGGCACAGAAGACCTGCACAAACAGAACTCCTTGCTTTCATCTGTAGAACTGAAGTATGACATGTTATTATCTGTTTATGCAATGATACTTCTGTTTCGGTTGCTTAGTTCCTCTTATGCTAGCATTCTGCTTTCATTTGTACTTATTTTGCTAATCTTTCGCTGCTCAGGCTGAAATTTCCTGTGCTAGATACGTGTCTCAAAATGGAAAGTTTTAGGAAAAGAGATTTAAGTTTCTGCACTGAGATTAGTAAAATTATTTAGCAGTAGTTTTACTTAAGACCCTATAATTCTTTCAGATTTTTCAGCAGAAAATTTGATTTTGACCCTGCTATCTTGATTATCTAATTCTTTAAGTGACAGTCATCCTTTTATGTCAAAATTATTTTCTCTGTAAAGAAGGACATTCTTCACATAACTTATCTAAACTCAGTTGAGAACAGTTGTTAAATTATCCAATTATTACATCCCTACTGAAGGTAGTTTGTATCAAAAGACACCTGTCTGCATCTGGACTTCACATCTGTTATCCTACAGACAAGATGTGCAGAATTTTACTGGACATATTGCTTGTAGACATTATTTTATGGTTTACATGTTTTTAATACAATGTTTAATAATGTGACCCATAGGGTGTTTTTTAAGGAGGAGTGGGGCCTGGGCAGTATCTGAAGTCCATTATATATGGCACTTGGAGTATTGCTAGGATTGTCCAGTGAACAAAGCTGCTCAGTGGGGAAACATTGCCTCAGTAGCAGATATTGACTATGCAAGATGCAAGGTTTTGCAAGAAAATAAAGCAAACTTGGAAAATTCTATCCCATATCTGCTTCAGACTTCCTATGTGATGAACAAACTCTCCCTCAAACTGCATGTTTCATAGCTGGCCATCAACTGTTCATCATATGTGGCTGCCCTGCAAATACTTCAGGCTGTGATTTGCAGAACAGGTGACCATTTGTATGTGCAGGTAGCGTCAGGGAGAAAGCTGATTTTAGTAGTAAAATCTCTAATCATTTTACCCCCAAGTCCTGTCTTGTACATAACACTGTTTCAAGAAAAAGGGTGGTAATAGAGAATTCTTAGTTGAGCTAGTTGAAAACTTCCCCAGAGAATATTAGTGACAAAATATGAATATAATAGTTTGCCAATTGCCAAGAAAAGGCCAATTCTGTCAAAACTATAAACAGGAACTAGCTTGCCCTGCCCTGCCTACAACTGTGGAGAATTTCTTCTAAAACTTAAAACAATAAATTGGGGGAAATTGAATATAAAGTAATATAAACAATACTGGAGCACAATCATATCTTATTGTGGTATAGAAAAAAAAAATCCTGTAACTACATTTCACTGTAATCCAATCTTATATACAGTATATTTGCAAATAAAATAAATTATTAAAGTCCCATTTTTCTCCCACGATCTGCTTTTGTTTTTAGGTGGCGTGTGACAAAAGGTGGTGCATTTCTTTACTGGATCTGATTTTTAAACTATTGCACCTCAAATGGCAAGAATGTTCCCTTTCCTTGTCCCTACAGACTGTGCATTGGTCAACAGGCCCAGACATGTCACCTCCTGGAGGCAGCTGAAGAAAGAAGGGTGTCAGGAACCACTCACACAAACTAATCTTCAGTAAGTGTTCATGCAGGGCTGAACCAGGAGTCCCTTCAGGTCCCAGAGCAACAGGCAATGCTGGTTTCAGTAACCGGGTCCATCTTCCATTTCCATATAAGAAAGCAAAAGATTTCTACTGGCCTTGCTGCAGGTATGATGAACTCCAGCATGGGCTCTGCAAACAAAACACATAAACTCTTACATCATATGGCTTTCACTGTTTTTCCTACTTGAAATGACTTATGATAATAGACGACTCTCCTTTGCCAACTCTTTGATTCAGAATAAAGTACACTGACAGTTAGTCTTTTGTAAAAGGAAAGTTGTTACTAAAAATTGTTCAGAACTTGTTAAATAATCCATCATTAGAATATCTCCAAGTCAAATGTTATCAGGCTGTGAAGGAACCTGCCTACAAGTCTTCCCAGTACATTAATACTTCCAGTTTACCCTTTTTGTTGCAACACTAAATTAAATTAAAGATTTTGTTTATTTAAATTACATTAAGTCATGTAGTAATTTGGGTTAGAACTATGCAAAAAATAGCTTTTAAATGAAAGTAATAAAAGAAGTATTGACATCGCTGAATCAACCATTATTATGAAAGATAAGGTCAGTATCTTTCCCATGTCTATGTCTCAAGAAAAAACCTACCACAACTGTCATTTTACAAAGGTTAATTTACTTAATTTACTACTTAATTTACTACTTAATTTACTACTTAATTTACTACTTAATTTAGAAAGGTTTTGTTTACCAGATGTTCATGTTTGGTTTATGTTTTTATATTTGCATTTATATATATAGACACATGATATCCATGTAGTCTAGAATGCTATTTTTTTAAATTGTGAGGTTTATCCTTCAAGTGGACATGTATATATCTCAGTGCTTGGACTGCACTGAGAAAATTTTAAGGGAATATCTGCACCACCATTCTTTTCCAGTGGTGTGAATAAATATTACAATAGCTCAGTGGTGTGAGGAAGGTGACAGTTCCCTAACTATACACCTGACAGTATCTATGATTAATCTAGTTCTGTTGAACTGTTCAGTCTGTCGTAAAAAACAGATCATCATTCTGAAGAGGTTATATGAAGTGTTTTATTAAACTGAACAGGAAAAAATTTGGATTATTCATCACACTGAACACCCCAAATGTGGATTATATAGAGACAACAGCAAGCTCATACACATTTGGATGAAGCCATATTTTTTAAAAGACAAATTTATTTTTTTGGTTTGCTCTATAAAGAGGCAATATATAGATTTACCAATTTCCACAGCATGTGTTCCAACTATATTTTACAATAAATAAACACAATTGACAATCCTACAATAAAATATTTTATGCTTCTTTTTAAGCGGAGCTATTGGAATAGAGGATATTTTTGTTAGGATAGCCTACCTGTGGGACTTCACACTGAATTTACTTTAACAATATGTCTTTAAAATGCTCTCTTACAATCTATATGTATATTATTCTAGCCAGCATGTATTTAGAGGACAGAAATTTGTGATTGTATGAACTCACATCCTATCTATAATGCAAAAAATTGTTATTTGAGTGTATAATATAATCTACATAACTAAAGACCAGACTAGCATTTTGCTAATCTAAAAAATATTTTGTCAATCATAAGACTTTACAGAGGAACTATGAGTATTCAGAGGAGCTTTGCGTTCATTAATTGGGAGAAGTCATTACTTGCTTTTTATACAGCAGCTCAAAACCTTCCATTTGGATAGTCTTTAGGAAGAAATTCTTTACTGTGAGAGTGCTGAGATACTGGAACAGGTTGCTCAGAGAAGTTGTGGATGCCCCATTACTGAAAGTGTTCAAGGCCAGGTCAGATGGGGTCCTCCATGGGCTATGTGGATATCTGCTCCACCGTGGTCTTCAGCATGGCCTGCAGGGGACTATTTGCTCCAGTGGCTGGAGCACCTCCTGCCCCACTGGCTTTGGTGTTCACACCGATGCTTTTCACACCTCACCACGCCCTGCGGTGGGTGGTTGGATCTGGTTGGATCCGGCTGGAACCAGCTGTGTCCGGCTGGGGCAACCCCGGCCTTACCTCACAGAGCCGCCACAGCCCCCACTGCTGAGCCCTTAGAACCCACCCTCACTATAAAGCTCAACAAACAACTTGCATTATTTAAGTGTGAGGAGCCTAAGAAATGATAATTCAAACACCTCAATTTACTTCTTTTCAGTAGAGTTACATCAGTATATTTCAATTCCAATGTCTCTTGAACTAGACTGATTTGCTGTGGCTTTTACTCAAATAAAACAACACTCATGGTTTTACTACACCATTTTTCCATTACTTATTAGAGCTTCAGGGCCTGAGAAAATTACGGTCTCTCCTAAGAGCTGTAGCCTCTGTTACAAGTCAACAGATAATTTTTTATTATATGATGTTCATTTTCATTTTATTCAGCCTAAACTCAGACTGTCCTCAGAGAAGACTATCTTTTTCCATTTACTGTCATGGGAAAAAAAAATTAGGTGCCATTAGCACGAGTCCCTTTAGCAACCCTTCTGGCTAAAACTGAACTTGCTTGAAAGCAATCTCCATTTGTATGTATTCCTAAAACATTTTCACTGACTCATAAGGATCAGAGGCATTTTTACTTTGGGCTGTGAATGTAAGTAACAGCACTGAAGAGGAGCTACTGAACCCCCACACTCAAATATGAACGCTTTCTCTCTCCAGAGCACTTTGGTTCCAGGTTGAGATTGTGCCTAGACTGTGGGCATAGGGCATGAAGAGGGTTACCATCACCTGTTTGAGACTCAAGAAAAGAAATAAATTTATTGGAACAGGCTAGAAAATCTTAGCTGTGCTACTGATTTACCCAAAGTCTTCTCAAATTTGCATCAGTGGGACATTAGTCATACTGCCAATTTTTCTGTTTCTTCAGTCCATTATAGTGGTTTTCAATCTTTTAAGGTTCTTCACTTTAACACAAGATGTTGAGAATATATTGAGGTCAGGAGTGTGTGGAATAGATAATCTACAAGTTACCTTTTTTTTATTGCAGATACCTGCTGTGGAAGTTAGTTAGCTCACGTAATTCCTATTCTTCTATTGAATGCTTGGGAGATGCCTCATCAACTGAAAGCATCTTCTATTCACTTCCCTCTGCTGTAGTGCTACTCAGCAGTTGTCCCAACACTGGTTGACGCAGGGGTCTGGGAACCAGACAAGACAGAAAAAAAAAATTGTGTTGTCTGCCTCAAGTGCACAATCCCAAGACTAGTAAATTTTTGAAGGGTAATGTAAGGAAAAAACTTCCTATTGATTTCATTCAGAGCCACAATTTTACATTCTTTTCTTCCAGTCAGGTTTTCAATATGATTGCCTCAAACTGTTTCGAAAATAACATGTATAATGCACTTACAATGGTCATCAGAATGGTTGAAGATTGTTTTCCTCTTAAGACACATATTTGATGCCTTTATAAATGGAAAATTATTACTTTCTTGGATGACCTTTCTTAAGGCACATTTTCAATGCCAATGTTATTTCTTTTCCTTGACTGAGAAAAGGTTTGATAAAATTAAATGTTTCTGGTTTAGAACTATCAGAATGGAAAAAATGACAGTTTCATGCTTTGGAAAAAATGTTGAGATACTTATTTACACTGAGTACTGTGAAATTACTTAATTTTATCTTCAAATTTGTCACTCATAGAAGAGAAATTGCATTTTAAAGGTAAGCTGTTTAAGGGAAAAACTTTTTGCTTGATAACAGCTTAAAGAGCAAGATGGAACAGGTCCCTCAGCTTCTAAAAGAAACCAGATATTCTTTATTGACATTAAATGCCTGTGTATATATGCCTAAAAATAAGTTCTTATATTATATATTGGTTTGTTGTCAGTTTTCCTGTTGTATAACTTTACAGCTACTCATTATACAGAAGGCAGAGCTAATAGGAAAAAAGAAATGTATTTGAGGTTATCTTATTTTTCTTCTTATAACAACTTGTCTTTTGTTGCATATAACTATGCTATGCCTAAACCATTCATGTTGAAAATACCTAACCCATCCCCAGAACATAATCTTGCTCCTGTCCTAAACCATGACAATTATGATCATATAATTATGTAGTATATCTTATTATGACTGTTACAACAAATTAATAAAGCTATCAATTGCAACAGCTATCTCTGTTCTAGCATTTCCTAGTTTCTGAGTTTCCTACTTTGTAGTTCTATCATTCTTTTATGAATCTGCTACAATGTTTTGTGCTTAATCTGACTAGACATTAGAATTGCAAAGCTGCTATAAATTTTCTTTAGACTGCTTTTTTGCATAGCAGTTTTTTAGTTCATAGAGGTCCCTGGTATATACAAAATCTGAAAATGTGGCCTGGAACCATGTGGTAAGCTACTTCAGCTAAAAGTTCTCATATTGGAATTATGTGATAAAAATAACAGTAAGCTTAGAAATGGTTTGGATAATATAGTTTTAACATATCAGCTTTGCATTGCTTATACATGCACTAAGCATCTCATCTTTTCCTGTTTGAAGATCTTAATTCCACTATGTATGACCAACCTACATCACACTTTTTTCAAGCTTCCTATTTTTAATGGAATAATATCTTAATCCTGCCTGAATTCTTCAAAGTTTTTTCCTTCTCTTTAAGATTCCTTTCAAATTATGCATTTTTCAATCTCTGTCACGCTGACATATCTTTCTATCTGAAGTTACTTTCAAGTGACAAAAACATGTAACTGAAATTCCATCCCATTAAAGTCAATGGAAGATTTGCCATTGCTTTCAGTGGCTACACTGGATTCATCTGTAATGCATGCAAAGGAAAAATAAACAACTTCATGAGACTTTCGGGAACCTTCTTCCATCTTGCATAATGTCACCTATCTCCATGCCAAGCCATGTCTCATTCACCAAGATAAGACTAGCACAGTTTTAGCACTAAGTATATAACAGATTTCAAGTTTCAGAGAAGCAGTGTTGCTTAATTCTGCCAGTAAAGTACCTAATTCATCTGCTATACATTTTATGAAGCTATGAAATGACTGTTCCATACATACCACATGTTCCTTGCAAATATATAATTCCACATTTAAATGCAAAACTTCACTGAGAGAAAAACAAGTTCAGACTTTGGTTTTGATCACTCAGAGTTTTCTACTGAAATGACTTTGATAAGAGTGAATTGCTTTTCTCTGAGGGAAGTATAATTTTCTGCAATATGCTTTGACTTGGAAATAGTGAGAAAACCAAAAGACTAAAAAAAGAATAATTTTAGTTTATCCAAGGACCATATTCAGCAAAGCAGCTAATCACATGCTAACATTAAAAAAAAAAAAAAAAAAAGGGGGCAGACATTCATAAAGTTTGGTACACTCAGAAATACTTTGGTGAACAGGGGGCAGAAGGTTATTATAGCCTATGTTAATTTATACACAGGTTATTATGGCCAAAGAAAATGTCCTATGATGGGAGGTTTTAGTGCATGCCTGTTGCAATAGAAAGTTGGTAACAGATTTAGGGCTGTAATAATAGCCATGAAATATGCAGTTAGGCTCCAGTTTTGAACTGCTTACAAACAAAGCAATTCCCAGTGGAGAAAATGGTGAGTAATTTTTCTGATGCCCATCTTTCAAAGGTACTGTTACACTATTCCCAAAAAGATAATCACTTCTATGTAAATGACAGTATCCACATTGTAATCACTTATTTTCCTATTTATTTCCTTTTTTTATGGAAAAAACCACATATGATATTAGGATAGCCTTATTAAGTTTCTTATATTCTACATGACCATTATCAGTGTTTTGAAATTGTCTCAAAGTTTTGTTGTATCAAAACATTTTTATTGATGTAATTCAATTAAGACTCACTATAACAAGCTTTTTCAGGGCAATAAACCTAATACCAGGCTAAGGTGCTTCTTGAACTCTAGGGAATTTTCTGTAATAGACACTATTTTGGAGATATTTTATTGGTACAATTATCACCTTATTTTCCTTGGCAAACTCATGCTTTATCCTTATAAAGAACTTGTTAATCCTGTGAAACTTTCATTAAAGTCAACAAATCAATAGTGTTTAAGAAGTTCTGAATAGATTCTTAAAAAGTCACAAGGAAACTCAAGTCTGTTGCTGACAGAAAGGTTCAACTTTTTTTCCCCCTTAGCTGAGCCTAAAGGTAGTCAAGACAGGTTCTCTAGTTAATATGAAATCTTCTGATACTGTAGAAATGCTTGAATGCATAGGAAGACTATTTAAAATGGTTTTTTTTACTGCACTGAAATTAGCATTTTTGATGTAAGGTGAAGCATGATCAACTTCAGTCATACGCAAGCAAAATATACCAGAAAATGTACCATGTAAGCACCAGCATGGAAGTGTTGCATTAAACAGTAATTTTTCAGTTAGTATCTTTGGGCTTTAATCAGCTTTTGGAAGAGGAAGAAGGCTGGATTGAAATCATTGAAATTCTATTGACTATAGCCAATTTTTGTGTCAGTTTAATAATTGTCTATATGACTCTGTTAGACAGTTTGTTTAAATAGGATATTCAGGAACCACTAGATCTTTCTGTATTTCAAACAAATTTTATTTAAATACTATGAATAAAATTATTGATCCTCTTTCACTCATTCTTCTGAATAAAGTATGTGTGTATTTTAAGGTGCCCAGTCTCTCAGAGACTCTCAGCCTGAGACAGGAGGAAGCTGAATATCAAAACCATGAGCCCTATGATTAATTTATGACAAATCTCGACTAATCACAGGAGTTTTAAGCAAGTTAAGGTAAGCAAGGAATATTCATGCCACATAGTATTAAGGGACCTCACGTAACACGCTGGATTCTGTGTATAGCGAGAACACAAATGTACTAGTTTGGAAACAAACCAGTGGGAGATCACAGGTCAGAATTATAATTTAATAGGAAAATTAAAATAAATGCAATAGTACAAGAACACTGACAGAGTCAGGATATCACCTGACACCCTCTTAGTCAGGGTGGTGGTAGCAGTCCAGATGAAGTGGTCCTGTTGAAGCAGTGATCCTATAGAAAAGAGTCTGGTCTTCATGTGAAGGTCCAGGGGTAGCTCTTGTCCTCTGGGAATCCAGTAGGTAAGGGCTGTTTTGTGCTGTTACAAGCCCCAGATTATATCCAGGTGGGAATGCTTGGCTCCTCCCCACTGGGCGGAGCATCTCACAATGGGCTGATGTAATTCTATGAGTCATGAGCTGGGTCCTTGATTGCCCATTAAACAGAGAGAGTCCCTGGAGGGAGTTATCAAGGATGAGGCATGGTAGGAGGTAACAAACACTGCCCCACCTGCTTTAACAGCTTGTGAAGCTGATAATAGAATACATGCTTTTGGTTACATCTTACATTGTAACCTAGGACAACAAAGCAGGATGCAAACTCCTGCTTGTGCACATTGGTGGCCTGGTTCCTAACTTCAGCTGTGTAATCTTACACCCTCAAAGCACTAAGCAATCTTAAGTGTAACTACTACAGCAACTTCCACAAGTAATGTTTTGAAGGTATTAGAATAACCAGCATTGCAGGTATCAGAATAATCTCTCTGATGTGTAGCTCACCAAATTTTGCACACAAGTTATTAGCAGGGGCTGGGGCCTTTAAAATCTATATTATTACTGTTCTTAGAATTTTTCTGTGTCATTTTTAACACCTAATAATCTAGTGTGAAAATTCCAGTTTGGCTTTTCAAATGTCCTTTATATTTTTCTTTAACAGTTCTTCTGAAAGGCTACTGTGACAGCTGTTCAATAATGAGGTTAACCTGACATGGAAAAAAGGTTTCCAAAGATAAGAGAATCATCCTGGATTTTTCATGGAAGATCTATATACACAGATGAAACAGAAAAGGAAGAAAAAGAAAATCCCTGATCTTAGAACTTGGTACTAGAGTACCAGGGAAATATTTTGCATTTTAATTCACATTTTAGAGTAATGGGATCTGCTGCAGCCACATATAAAGCAGACCTGAGGAATAAGAGGCTAAGATTTCAGCATTCTCTCATGCTGTTTCATTGTGTGATATTGATGCCTCCTTGAGTTTTAGCTTTTATATTCTGTATTGCCTACTGTAAAACTCTGAAGTGTCCTACAGCCTACTGGCTGCTGCCCTCTCATGCTAAGACAGACATAACAAAGTCCCTAGGTTTGCTCTCCAAGGACATCCAGACCCAAAATGTGTAAACCATCATCTTGGAGAGGGAGGGCTGAGCTTAGAGAACTTACATCAGTAGATAAAGTTTTAATTGGCGAATATATGCTGATATGCAAATAGACCAAACCTATAAAAGTGAGAAGAACTCCTGACTTCTCATCCATCTTGGGGTCCATTTTGGAAGTAGCCTCTGGTCTCCCCAGGGTGTATCTTTGAAGGCCTTTCAAATAAATATCACCTTTATTCCCTTATTCCTGTCTAGTCTCTGTTTCCAGGTAGCCTCTTCAGGCATCAACATTAACTATAGATAACATAATAATGTACTGTTTTTATGAGCCTAGCAGGTACTATAGGTGTTCTGGTTAGATATGGACCAAAATGTGTATTTCAGTAAATCATAGAAGCTATAGCAAATGGCATTTTAAATAGAGATATTTAGGAATCACAAATGCATTTCGAATCATATTTTCAACATCAAAAATAGGTTGAAGTTCAATGAAGCCTATAGGATTTGCAAGTCTTAGAAGATAATGCTGAGTATTGTGGAACTTGTAATGGTCTCTTAAATAAAATTCTATTAAACACTCCTAGTCATCTTAGTTTTGAGATTTGTTTAATAATATTCCTCTGAAGTTATCTGCATTTTGTGGTGACCTTTTATCTTTCTTCTAGAGTATTTCTGCACCTATTCACAAAGACCTTTATTTATGCATTCCCCATGGAGCCGGATGACTGCTGCATGCACTGCCTCCTCATACTGCTAAATAATTGCAGTTTTAAAAATGTTTACTTTTGTGTGGGTGGTAGTGAAATGTATAATTGAAGGTTTCTTTTTAGCAGATGTTCCCTTGCTTTACAGCAAGGATAATAAAAATTTGAGTTTCTCCAATGTCATCTAAATGTCCTGAAATTAAATTTAAAGCTTTTTTGGTGGAACTATTATACTTAGTAACTTCAATCAACAAATAATAATAAAAGAATCCTACCAATTTCCAAGTTTCTAATACAGCAACGCCTGCTTTAATGCATCAGGCTACTAGGATCATCCATTTGCAAATGCATCTGAGCAGGAGCTAGTGCCTGCTACTGAAAAGTTCTGGGTTTTGTTTCTAAAAACAGGGATAAAACTTAGAAGACGTGGATTTTGGTCACTTTGATGGACTTTTTACAGTCCATATTGGAGGTGTCATGTCTATGTCTGTTACTGGAAAATAATTCAACTTTTACTATCAAACCCATCCATTTGAGGTAAGAACTATATGCCAGAACATACAACAAAAGGAAAACTGAGTCATGAACAAGTTTTAGTCACATCATCATGATACCAGACCAAATAAAGCAATAGACCCAGGAGGATCTTGGTGAAGCTTTAGTGCATTCATGTCAAATATGACATGATATTGTGGAAAAAATTGTTGAACTATTCTAGTGTGGTGGTGTCCCCGCCCACTGAGTCAGCTGGGATGTGGCCAGTTCCCGCCAATCAGGCCCTGGCCATCCAATGGCTCATCGACTCTGAGTCAGAGGGTGTCTCCCTGGGCAGGGATTCAGAATAAGAGCCACCCCTAGGGCGGACTCCTGGGCAGAGAGACAAAGTAGGAACCTCCCCAGCTTCCAGAAGATTCCGCAGCACATGAACCATGGTTGGTTCATGTAAAAGGGCCCTCCCCATGGACAGTTTATGATTGGTACTTTGCCCTTGGTACCTCCCATTTACTTGTACCCCATTGGTTGCGGGGACTTCCCCCGCCCCCTTTTCCCTTCCCTTAAAACCCCAAACCCAGACTGTGCTCCCTCGGAGATTTCCCCTTCCCTTGTTTTTTAATAAACCCCGTTGGAGATCTCTCTCTCTCTCTTGCCTTCTTTCTCCGGCGCTTGGCAGCTTACCCACCAGCATCCCTCGAGGCAGGCTATCCTACCCTGGGGGTGGCCAGCCTCCCATTGGCCACCTGACCTAGACTGCAGCGGACATTGAGCAGTCCTTCAGGAGGGCCACTTGGTGTCCCGGGCAAACACCGAGCTATCCTGAGGGAGCCAAGCGGACATTCTAGGATAGGGCAATAGAAGAACATAATGTTATCCCCTGTACTCAGCACTGCTGAGGCCACACCTCAAGTCCTGTGTCTGGTTCTGGGCCCCTCAATTCAGGACATTTTGGTGCTTGAGTGAGTCCAGAGAAGAGCAATGGAGCTAATGAAGGGTCTGGAGCACAAGTCCTGTGAGGAGCAGCTGAAGGAGCTGGAGTTGTTTAGCCTGGAGAAAATGAGGCTCAGGGTAGAGAGACCGTGTTGTTCTCTACTACTGCCTGAAAGGAGGCCGTAGACAGGTAGGGTTCAGTGTCTTCTCCCAGGCAACCAGAGAAAAGACAGGAGGACTCAGTCCTAAGCTGTGTCAGGGAGGTTTATGTTGGACATCAGGAAGAAATTCTTCATACAAAGAGTGATTAGATATTGGAGTGGTCTGCCCAGGGAGGTGGTGGCATCACCAGACATAGCATTTAGTGCCGTGGTCTAGCTGATATGGTGGTGTTCAGTCATGGGTGGGACTCGATCTCAGAGGTCTTTTCCAACTTAATTGATTCTATGTTTCTGTGATATGGGATGCATGAGCCTCAGCTTCAGCCTGTCATCTGTGTTGAAGTATACATAGCCTGAGGCTGCTCAGAACCCCAATTCATACTAGCTTGAACAGGTTTGTTACTGGGGAAAATGAAAACCAGAAGAGAAAGGAAGCAAGAATGCATGCACTGAGGAAACTCAGGCTGTTCTTTGAAAAAGAGGACACACATGAGATGTTCAGACTAATCTGTGTCTGCATTGGGAAGATTTTTTAATTATACCTGAGCTTATCATATTTTGTCCATCAGAAAAATAACTCTACTCTAGCATAGCTATAGTAAATCCTTTGTGATAAAATTAGAAGCCAGTTATAAAGCAGAACCATAAAAGCAAGAAGATGAATATTGAGTGTTTAATGCGGTTGACATCAGGTCTATTATAGTTCCAGTTGTTTCTTAGGCATTACTTGATGCACTTCTTGGTTAAGAGAGTCAAGGACCAAACCAGTACCATTCTTGAAAGCACTGTCATTCAAAAAGAGAACCCCAGCCTGGGTCGCTTTTCTTCCAGATCTACCAGAGATAGTTGCATGTCCAGGAGCATAAACACTTTTCCAGAAATATTTTGCAGGAATGTTCCCTTTCCCTTTGTCCCCTAAATTATTTGACCTCTATTTTCTTGAGATTTTGGTTACTTGAAAAATACAAACAAAATATTGTTTTAACATTTTAGTAAGGGTTTGTCTTTTGACATCCAGAGATTCTTGGACATGTTCATTTTTTATGCTAGGTTTGTCTTCCTACTTGCAAGCTCTATTGAATTACCATATCTTTTTCTTCCTAGACAGTGTGATTTGCATTTATTATTCTTAAAATAAAATATCATCAAAAATAACCAGCATAACGGTGTGATAGTCTTATAATACCTGATCTCCTGCTATCCTTTTAATGAAGATTGCAGAGGACCACTGATGACTGATGTAGTATTTGGAGTGGTTCCTTTTAAACTCTTTTCCAAGGTAACTTCCCCAGTCACCTCTTGTCAGATTCAAAGGTTCAAGCTGCCACAGTCAGGTGGCTATTTAATCATACAGTGACTGACAGGCAAAATAATTACTGAAACAAATCAGAGATTTTTTAGGGAACATGCAGGAAATTTTCTCTATGGATTCACCTCAAAACCCCATTGGAGCTGTTGCTATGATAGATTCTCCTGCACCATTTGGCAAGAAAAGACTAAAATTTAGGCTAAAATGAGTCTGAAACTGCAGCGGGATACAGTAGCATAGAACAATAACAGATGTGTCTTTGCAGCTCTCCCTGTTTATATGTGACTGAGAAATGGTAAATTTCTGAGAGATGCTCAAAATGGTCTGCATTTCATGTAGCCACAGGGTATGGTTTGTCTTTTTTTTTTTTCTCTTTGAAAGTCTAGAAGTGTCTCTCAAAGCATCCTTGTATTATGTCTATAGACCTGAAATGTGAAAATGCCATAATTTTCACATTTGGCTTAAGTGCTGTTATTCACTCTTTACAGGGTATCTCTAATAGCTGAATTTGGCTGAACTACAAATAATGGGGTTATACATATTCCCTTCTATTCACTTTCCCCAAAGACTGCAAGCAGACAACAATTTCATTTAATATGGGACAGTTGCCCTTTGACAGGCAATTGTGTGTGATAAGCTCAGTTGCTGTTGCAGCTTTCACCTGTCTCATATTTTTCAGTACAATAGATTAACAAGGACCATATTTTCACATCCTGAACCACTGTTCATCTAAATATCACAGAGCAGCAGTTTATCTTTTTAAATACAGGTGATTTCAGAGAAAATATCACAGCAGAATTTTGCCATTTTTTTTCCCGAAATTTTTAATAGATTAAATTCCAGAGCAATCCAAAATAGCAACAAGACAGTAAAGAAACGACATATGCATTCTAATAAAAAAGTAAGTAGCATTAATACTGAAACTGCTTTTCTACTGTTGCCTGCACCTCGTCTGCAGGCAATCTGCATTCCTTGTTCCTCATCTCCCTCATCTCTATGAATCCTTTTATTCATATTTCCTGCAGCAGTTTTACATCTTCTTTGTGTTCTCTCCTTCCCACATGGGCAGAGAGATCTGTCATAAATAATTATTTTTGAATATTTAACAAATGTTAAAACCATCAGATTGACAGGGGACCCCATGAAGAGTCACTGAAAAAAGCCAGGAAAAAAAAATTCCTTTTTGGGGGCAGCTCTTCATTTGTGATTTGATATTTTCTTTCCAGAAGTCACATTATATCTTTCTATCCCCCTCTTTACATATTATCCCTCTCCTTGTGAAGTTATTCTCCTTTTTTTCCCCCCATTTATCCTAGGTATCTCTCAATAATTTTTTTCTAAAAGTTACTATTCTTATTTCAATGTGAAAGCTATTAATTTTTATTTTTTAGAAGGATGTCTCTAGCTGGAAAACACAGAAATGTAATTTAATGACCTCAAAACCTATATGGCATATTAGAGAACATCATATTTATTATATTACAAATCTTTGAAACCAGAAGACTGCTTTTGTTTTACTCAGAAAATGATTCCCTGAGCTTATTATTCCTTTTTTCTCTTGATTTTATTATTCATCCAGTATTTCTAATCAGTATAAACTTAGTCAGATTTTCTTCCCATGTTACCCGGTATTTCTTCCTTTCGGTCTCCCTCTTCATCCCTTACCTCTTGTTCTCCATCTGTAATAGCATCCCTCCATTCTTCACAAGACCATTTTCTTTCTTCTAAATATTGTCCATTTTTGGGGGTGGTTCGTTTCTTTCATTGTTTACATTAAGCTTTTGCCTGAGAACTTCAAAGCCGTTTTGGCATTCTAGACACCTCTTCTCTGAGAAACTTGATTTTTGAAAATGTTGATTCAGCTCCGGTAGTATTTGGAGGTACTGACAAACACTAATTCAAGAGAAACTCAAGAGTTGAACTGCTGAAGACTAAAGATCTGATGCTCAGCAGGATATTTTATTGGATGTCTGCTAAAGTGAGCTTCAGAAGAAGCTCTGCTAGTGATTTGCCTCCAGCAGGACTTTGTGTCACTAATAAAAACTCTTTAAGCCTTCCAGTTCAGCCAGTTGTTAGTCTACCTCCCTGTTCACTTATCTGGCCCACACTTCTCAGTTTGTCTACTTTGTAAAGGTCTAAGTTACTTACTCCGTCATGTAAAATGCTACCATTAAGGTTTTGGATTTCAAAGTTTGCATCATTTTTATGGAACAAATGATATCAGATATATATAAAGAGAGAACGAGTTTCCTCTAAATGTGACCATGTTTCTTTCCTCACTTGTTACATATATCATGCGATACATGTATGTTTTTTCTTAAACTATGATTTATACAGAAGTGGCAACAAAAGTGATGTAGGCGTGATGTAGCAGTCTGAGCAGTCAGGATGTGATGGAATTTTTTGACCTTCAGAACACAGGTGAAAACAGATGCAAAGTGCCTGTGTGACCAGTGACAGGGATTGGAAAGCCAATACTTAGACTTGAAGCAAAGTGTTTCATAACACAAGAAATAGACAGGAAATGTAAACATTTAAAGATATGTATTAAATTAAAAAAAATAAATCAGCTAAACTATGTCAATAGCTGTAGTGGCATATAAATTTCTTAATTTTCTGAAGGTTTGCACTATCCAAGGACAAAATGTCTGTCATTTAGTAGGAATAATCTAATGATCTTGGTTCTATGCTGAAATGCAATCACATTTCTCCAACTGATCTTTTTTTTTTAACATCTGGCCTCATTTAGTACTAGGTTTTGAATAAATCAGTCGCTGTGTGGCCCATGTGATTCTCTGACCCCTTGATTAACTGAATATGAAGAAGTAGCACACTTAAAAAAACCCAAGCACATATGAACTTAAAATTGTCTATTTTCTATTGGTTTGCTCTCACAATTTATACCTAGTTGAAAGCAGAATAAGCTGTGTTACTTCTTCATAAAAAAATTTCAGTAGAAGTTTAGATCTTCAGTTATAAATGCTGTCAAATATTTTGAAAGCAAATGGTGAACCTGTCAGTTAAGCACACCATGGAATCCTTTGTAATGCCAGAAATGTACTTGACTGTATGAAAAATAGATATAACTAAAGTATTCAATATGCAGAAAAATTGTCACAAATTCAGATTATTACAGCTGCAAGTTTCTATAGACATTTGTATTATATAACTAAATAGTTACAATATCCAAATTTGGCTCTTCACTGGAAGCACAGGAAAATTTAAAAATGCTGTGAATGTCACAGTAAATGAAGGCACAAAGCACTCATGTGTTAAAGGTCCACCCTTCTCTGTATGGAATTCTCAAGAATTATTCTATTTTCTCACTGTGAATGTAGAGGCTTAGCCTGTGCCAGGGATTAGAGTTTCTAAGGATTTAAAACTGATCAAACGTATAATGGAGGTCTCATGTGAGCTAAATGAAAATAATATACTAGAAGAACTCAGTGATGTGTTTGATTAAATTGGTTGCATTAAGGACACACTTCACATTTGTTTAAACCCTGAGGTAACCCCATTTATTACTGTAGCTGGGAAAACTGTTGTTAGTGAGAGAATGTGTTCAGCAGAAACTGTAAAGCAAGCTGAATTTGTAAGTTATTAAGTCAGTTAGTGAACCACCTGGCTGGCTGCAGTCAAAGGTGGCTGAGTAGGAAAGAGTTTGCCTGAGAGTATGCCAAGAAATAAATGAAATTTGGTAATGACTCAGTGAGAACATATTCATATACTGACTGTGGAAGAAAGAAGTAAAACACCAGCAATAAAATCTCAATCTTCTAAATGCATACATTTTGGCCAATATGTATTCCCAGAAAAAAATAACTTCCACGTAATACATCCTTTAATGAATTCTCCTCCCTGTGGTTACATTTAATCTAGCAGTATTGTTTCATAAGCACCTTCAAGAAGATGGAAAGAAACAGAAGCCAGACACAAAGCCAAGCTTGAACAGCTGAAAAAGGAAGGCACATCAGTCCAAGAATACAATCCCCAAGATCCTTGCCCAGCTCATATCAGTTTTTTAAGAACTTTAGTTTGCAGTGACAAATTTTCAGGGGTTTTCAATGATACACTGTTTCACCTATTAGTACCAGTCAGTGACTATACCATATTTTGACAGCAGGGACAGGAACTGTGACACGATCATGTAACCATTTGCCTACAGAATTATTTCTTTGCTTTTTTCTTCACTGCAGCCACATTCCCCAGATCACTGTCCTACTGGGGTGTAGGTCACATATCAGTAGTCTGTTCAAGTTTGGTGTGTTCATACCAGGATCCCAAAAGAGGACTGGGGTACCTCTTTTTCCTACTTAAAAAGAAAAGCATGACTTTTACGTACATTTGAAGATAGCTTTTCAAGTTAGTGTGATTATCTTAGTAACTCTAAGATAACCTTAGGACTTCACTGAAAAAAAAAGCAAACCCAGACAAAAGGCAGCCAGGAGGGCATCATGTCCTGGGGTGCATCAGGCACAGCATTGCCAGCTGGGCAAGGGAGGGGATTGTTCCGCTCTGCTCTGCACTGGGGTGGCCTCACCTCAAGTGCTGGGGGCAGTTTTGGTCACTGGAATATAAGAAAGACATTAAGCTGCTAGAGAGTGTCCAAAGGAAGCCATGAGGATGGTGAAGGCTCTGGAGGGGGAACCTCAGCCTTATGAGGAGAGGCTGAGGTCACTTGTTTTTTTCAGAAGAGGAGATTGAGAGGAGACCTCACTGTGGTCTTCAGCATCGTGAGGGAAAGAAGAGGGGCAGGTACCAATTTCTTCACTCTCAGGACCAGTCATAGGACTTGAGGAAGTGGAATGAAGCTGAGTCAGGGGAGTTTTAGGTTGGATATCAGAAAAAGGCTTTTCACCCAGAGGGTGGTTGGGCACTGGAACAGGCTCCCCAGGGAAGTGATCACAGCACCTGAGCAGGGACAGGAGTTCAACTTGATGATCCCGATGGGTCCCTTCCAGCTCAGCATATTTCATTTTTCTGTGAAACAAAACCCCCAAGCCCACAAAACCAAAACCAACCAACCAACCAACAAAAACAAACGAACAACAACAAAAACCCCAAAAAAATCCCAAACAAAAAGACGTCAATCCCCTACATCACCAAGTAATTTTGATTTTGGTCTCCACCTGGCTCACAGAATGTTTTTAAAAATTTGCACTACGTTTGGTACATTAGTGAAGGCTAAACATTTTTCACAGGTGAAGCAGCACAGCAATCAACCTATGATAAGAAATAAAACCTGAAAGAAATAGTTTTATAAAGTCTCTTCTGTAACTTGAGAGAGATCTTGTTAGAAAGTTCTTGGGTGATTTCAGGGCAAAATTAAAAGCAATCAATGAGTGTTTACATGGTAAGGAACATGAGGAAAAAATATATTTTAAAGGTGCTTCTGTTTGTATTTAGCTCATTGTAGGACAGAAGGTGTCATCTGAGGACAGTTTCAGTCAAATTCCCTGCAGAACTCTGGGTGAGAGCTGGAGTCAGCTCTCCTTCCATCTTCGTGGCATAAGGAGAAGCGCTAGAAATCCCAGACTTCAATACATCTAGTTCTAGAGCACTAACTTTGGTGAACAAAATTATTTTTTTTAGATGTGAGTTAGAACATAAGACAAACTTTCTGTGTAGAATTACCCAGTACAGACCTTCATGATTTTCAGTAGCTTCTTGATCCATGGGTTGGCACTTCGTGAACTCTTTTAAGACATTCATATTCCCCATGGTAAGGTGCAGTATAAACTATGTGCAGTGTGGTCCATAGGAAATGGGCAGTCACTAATCAAAGTGTTCATGTGTACTTGGGTTACCTGAGATGCACCGAGGACAAGAATAGGACTGTGAGGTTTGGTGCAGTACAGAGGGAGGGCAGCTACAGTTATCAGCAATGCTGTGCCTTACAGAAATACTTCGTTGACACTGACAACAACAAAGCTGTGTTAGCACACTCCTGTGTTAATAAACTCCAGCAATAAATCATATGAGAAATAGATTAGGCCAAAAAAATTATAAAACAAGTGTCATGGTTTGAGGCTGGCCAAACGCCAGGCATCCATGACAGCCGCTCTCTTGCCCTCCCCTGCTACAGCTGGGCAGAGGAGAGAGGGAAAAAAAAAATTAATGAAGGGTTCATTAATTGAGATAAGGACTGGGAGAAAACACTTCAAGGGAAAAACAGGCTCAGCTTAGAAGTACAAAGTGAATTTATTACTAACAAAGTCAGAGGAGGATAATGAGAAGTAAAATAAGCCCTTAAAACCATCTTTTTTTCCCCCAGCCCCTCCCTCCTTCCCACAGACAGTGCAGGGAGACAGGGCGTGGGGGTTTGGTCAGTTCATCACCAAGATTTCCTTCCGCTGCTCTGGGAGAAGAGTCCTTCCCTGTGAGGCCGTGGGGTCCCTCCCACGGGAGACAGTTCCGTGTGAACTTCCCAGTGTGGGTCCACNCTTAAATACGTCATCACAGAGGCTTTACCAACCTCTCTCATTGGTCCAGCCTTGGTCAGCAGCATGTCCATCTTCAGAGCCATCAGGGATTGGCTCTGTGGACATGGTGGAAGCTTCTAGCAGCTTCTCACAGAAGCCGCCTCTGTGGGCCCCCTGCTACCAAAAACCAGGCCAACAAGTGACAAAACCAACAAGTGACAAAACCAACACAACAAGTAAGGAATTTTGTGTCAGTTCCAGGGTCTTAAGATATTCAAGCATTGCAAATTTGATCTACTGGCCTTTTGCAGTCACTGTGAGAACTGTCCACTTAATTCTGAAATCTTTGAGATCTCTGAGAATCAGAGCCTAAGCCAGATAATTTCAACTCAAGCTGAACTAAATTTTCAGGAACACAACTTGTCTTAGGAACAAAATTTTGGTGCAAAATGAGAAAGGAAAGATTTTCATGGGACAGATTTCAGACAGTATATTACAATTCAACTAAACTACTCTGTAATTTTATTAACATGGCTGAGACAGATACCAAACAGAATGAGTAATCTAGTTCCTTGTTCAGTCCAGACTTCAGGAGAGTTGATTTCATGTCTTTCTTGAGACTTTTTTATGCTTTAAGGAAAATGTTTTGAGCCATTCATGATCTACTAGATACCTCAGAAATATATTTCTGATTTTGCTCATCTCCACCTGTTTTGATACTGGACAGGGTGTGACTTGACCATGCGTCAGCTAAACTCTTTTCCTCTTCACCTAACAAACCCAGCTACTGTGTTTTGTGAATAGTTCAATCTGCCCTTCAACTTGCTTTTACTAAGATCCCTATGAATCCTTTTCTTTGTTTACATGAATCCTCTGCATTTACCACATTATAATAAGTAGAAAATATGACATATTTTGTGGTTAACGGAAGGAAATAAGCAGAATTTGTACAGGTTCTTGTAAAAAACCTGAGGAAAAATACACACTGTAAGATCTAATATTACATGGGGAATTGATGCACAATAATTTAGCTGCTCATTTATACACAAAACACACATCTCCTTAAATATCAGTCCACCTGTGCTGAATGGCAAACCCCTTTATTTCAATAAAAGCAAAAAAAAAGTCAGTAGAGCATAACAAACAGGAAAAAAACAAAGGAAAAAAGAATCCCACAACACATGTAATAATGACTCAGCCAATTCAAACCAATTATATCTGGAAAAAGTTTGTGCAAAGTTCTCCTAAATTACATTTTCTCTGACAAGTTACACATTGCAATTTTTGGCCTTCTACTATTCAGGCTATTGCCTTTCCAAAAGATTCCTCTCATAAGATAATTAAGAAGGGTGAAAGATTTACTTTAGTTTCTGTATGTCTACAAATAAAATTTACCTCATGCAGAGACTAAGAATTTGGCTGGAAAATTGGAAGCTTCAAACTGCTTTAATAATTAAAAAGAAAGAATTATGTTATAAATTTTTTCCCAGCTCTTGTTAGTTGCTTGAAACAAAGAGTAGAAAACAAACATAAAGTAATAATTTGTGGGGTGGAGGAGAGTTTTTATTTCTCTGTATGTTCTTAAGCTACAGAACAAAAGCTGGTTCATTTTAATCAGAAGAAAATTCTATTCTAATGCCAAAATCTTGATAGAGCCTTCATGACTGTGACTGCCTCACATATGTGGCCTTAATTTGCCTTCATAATCACACACAAACAAAGGTACAATTCAAAATCCATGTTCTTATCAGCTGTAAAGTTTGTTACTCAATCAAGATTAACTCAGGGATATGAGGAAGGTATCTGAATTTGTGTTCCAAATCATAATTTTTTTTTTTAAATAAAGCAGACAGTGATCAGATTCTTGTAAAACAAGTTTTATATACAGCAAGGAAAGCAGCTTTTAAATAAAAAGGATACCAACTAAATTTTTTTCTGTTGATCAGAAAGGCATTACATATATTATTGAAGAAAGGCACACAACTTCTGAAACTTTAGATGCTACACAGATCATTAAGATAATACTTGTTTCATTCATATTTGGAATGCATAAAACTTAATACTTACTTCAGTGTGCTTGTAAAGATAGGCAAAACTTTTTCTTTCCTTAAAGTAAAGATATTAAACACATTGTTAAACTAGCTGCTTCCTTAATCAGTATTTCAATTAATTCATGTCCAGACATCATTGCTTTCTTCATCAGATTTCGAAATTCAAGGTCCAAAGCATCTGAGATAAATCATACGTGTTTGAACTTTTGTATTATAGGATATTAAAAAAAATACTTGTGTGAAGGGTTATAATACAGATGTGGTGGTGTTGTGGTGAGTTTAAATTCAGACAAAATGCTTATTTCCCACTGATGGCAAGCTTAGAAAAATCAACCAGCAATAAGAAAAGCTTTAAAATCTCAATCTTTCTTGTGATCTTTTCTTGTTACTCAGCTCCATCATAAAAGATCTGAAAAGAAATTACATCTTCTCCTGCAGTTAGAGAACACTATTTTCTTCTACTATTGGCCTCAACATGTCCTAAGCTACAGTCTTGTCTCTGCTGTGGAACTGAATGGCTTCATAAATTACAATTTAGGTACAATTCTACTGATGATACAAGTACTAGAAGAAATAGGACTTAACTAAATCCTTTCTGAATGTGAGTTACCAGCAATAAAAAAGCAGGGGTGAGGAAAAAAATTTCCTTTTTTTTTTTCTCAGCAAAGGTAGACATGACTTTTAATACAAACCTGAACGGATGAGTATGAAGAATAAAAACAACTGCCATACCATGGCTCTACACATATGTAGATTTAACTGGATAAATCTGCATATTATATCTTTTTAGAAACATAATCATTTTCCATTTAATAGTAGATGTAATATTTTTATTTATATTCCTTCTTCTTTCTTCAAAAGATACAGAGCATTTAATTAATTAGGAGATGGAGCATTTTGTTTCATTTTAAAAAAAAATAATTAATAACTATTCTGTAGAACTATCTTGTTAAAAACAGATTGTTCGAAGTCTAATATTATAATTATAAACCAACATCTCAGTGTATATTCTGAGAGATTATTTCCATTGCTTAGCTCTTGTTGCTTTTGGCAAAAAATGTCACAACACAAATAACAGTCTGCTGAAAACAGACTTTAATTCTGAAAGTATAATAAGGGAGGCCCAGATTTTTGTTTCATTACACCTCATTGTTAGAACCAGAACAAAATTATTTTGATTTTGATAATGAGCACATGTATACAGATAAGACCAGCAAGGCACACTTTTATTCTGTCCACATAGTGAGAAGTCCAGATATGTGAATCTAATCTTCCATGTTTTCCTGACTCTAAGCCAAGACAGCTATTTGCAGCAATTCTGTAGCCACACAGCAGAAAAGGAGAAAAAGGATAAGCGCCACAGTAGGGAAACAATCCATTTCCCCAGCTGGAACTGGGGAGATATAGTGCCCTGGCAATGCAGCTAAGCAGTTTCTAGACTGAATCTGGCCATTGTCCAGAAAGCTACAACTAGATTTATGAAAGCAGAATTCAGTTTGAGACTAACATAGGAAAACATAGGAGTGGAATTGAGTTGAAGTTTAAGATACATAAATTTGTGCTGGGTGCCTACATTCCATTAGATGCAATAAAGATTAGGGTCATGATTTGGTTGAATATATGGGTGTGCTCAGGGCAATTTGAGATTATACAAGATGTTCAGGATAGCCAGACATGAGTGGCAGAAACGAGGCCCTTTTTGGAGCAGTGGTCAGAGGTCAGATGCCCTAATGTAGGAGCAATGAAGTGGCCTTGAATGGCACCAGATGTTGAGGTTTAGGCAAGAGAATCCCATCCCCAGTCTGCACAGCAAAGGGAGGCACAGCCAGCTCCCTTTCTTTATCTCTTCCTCTCTTGAACTTTCCCTTTCTCCCTCTCAACATCTTTCCCTTTCTGTCTCAGAGGAGCCGAATGGTTTCAGATATGGCAGTATGCATTCATTGTTGAACTTCACTTGTGTTCTGTAAATGAGTCAAAGGTGAGAAAAATCAGTTAGGTTAGTCTGTGACCCATGGAGGAGTCATGCAATATCCTATAATCCAGGGTGTGTCTGCAGTATCTGGTTTTTGCAGGACAACTGCCTGAATGATGTAGGTTGATTTTGACTGGCTGCCAAATACCCACACAGCTGCTCTATCACTCCCCTTTTCAACAGGATAGGGGGAGAAAAAAACCTAGGAAAGCTCCAGTTACCAGTTACTGTCATGCTCAAAATAGCCTTGACTTGGGAAAAATTAATTAAATTTATTGTCAATTTAAAAAAATTGAAGTGGAGTGGGATGCTGAGAAACAAAGAAAAAACCCTCTAAACCACCTTCCTCCCACCCTCCTTCCAAGGCTTAGCATCATTCCTGCATTCTCAACGCTTCTTCAGGATTCATTACGGCATCATTTTTAGTCCTGCCACAATTAATTACTTTAGCTGGCAATTTGCAAGATTCTTAATATGTCACTGAGAGAAGCAAACGCTGTAAGCAGTTTAAATGTTCTGGGCTCTTCAGTGCCTGAGAGTGACTGTACAGACAAACACAAATAGTTCTTGAATAGTTCTTGAATAGTTCTTGAATAGAAAATTTCAGCAGTCTAGGAAGAGAATAAAGATTTTATTTTCTTTCATGTAATAGTCCATATTCCAAAATTATGGCACTCCTTGCAGAATGAAATATATTCCTGTGTTTTTAGAGTCTGCATTGATCCAGGATTCTTCTGTGAGTGTTAATAATTCAGCCAAAGTCTTGGCCACTGCAGCTGTCCTTTGGATGTCTGATTTAGCTTGCAGATACACAGAACTGTTCACCAATTTGTAAAAAAAGAACAGAACTTGATTTACTTTGTATAGAAATTTCCTCATGCAGTGCTTTTGGGCAGAAAGTATAATTTCCTCTCCCCATCTCTTAAAATGTTTTTGCTCAAGCTACCCTCCTTCCGGACATTTTTACACTGTGTGTGTGCAACACCTGAAGATAATAATCTTTTCTAGGGGAAGACAAACAGGTCGATGGATCTTCAATTAAACCTTATCATCTTAAAAACATATAAAGGCTTTGTTTTTTTCAAATCTTTCTTGTGCCCATCTGATGGTGTCTCATAGCCAGAAGATTTCATCTACTCCTGATTATTCCTCACCTAAGGTCCTAATCTTGTTTTTTGATATGATAAAAATTTTCACAGCAATACATTCTGATGCCAAAGGCACATAATGATTTAGGTTAGAGAAAAAGTATCAGAAATAGTTGAATTTGAAAAAATTGAAAGAGAGAACTTTTTTACATGTAAATGCCTCACTAATAAAAATGTATAAACAAAAGGTTTCTACCTTAACCTAAAATGGGATGTACTACTCCAAACTACCTTTCAGCATCAATGAGCTTTTCAGGTTACACACCAATCAAAAGTTAGTGTTCCATTTTTTGTAAGTAAATGTTTGTAGGAATTTAAATTCTCTTGAGAATTAATATATTTCTAATAATTTTAATTAAAACTTTCCATAAATGTTGTTGAAAATAAAAGTATAGTTACAAAAAACAGCAATAGCAAGAGTAATTTATATGCTGGTGGCCATTGAAATTTTTAATCTTTTACACTTACGCTGTACATACATTTTCAAGTGTGGGAAACACTTTGGTATGTATGCCTATGGAACTCTCTAACACTATACCACACATATGTAGTACATTTTCACTACAATAATTACAGATTTCAGGTGGCTTTTCCAGGTGTAACACCTGAAAACATAGAACTCTTTCCTGATAAGTGGTTCTGAAATACCACAGAGTTAGGTGTTTTCACATCATATGCAACAAAAAAAATATACTAATTTAAACCAGTAGAAAATATAGTCATGGTTGTGTTTGTCTTGGATACCAAATCATATTGGAATTTACAGGAATGAAAGAACTGGTTGGGTTGTTGCAGCTACTATTTTAAAGGAGTAACAACCAAGTTTCTGTTGCAATCTGATACAAAAGCTCTGCTTAATCAATGACCAATTCAAGCACAGTTGCTTATCAAACTGGAAAAATAAATGATATGGTGGTTTTATATTCAGTGCCTAAGAAGTGATTCAGGAGGCAATTGTTTGCTTATCAAAACACACACCACATTATACAAAATATTGATTGACTCTCTGAACTAAATTAAGGAATGGCTGAATCAATCATGGTGATACACAAGTATCCTTTCTAGTAAAGAAGGCATGCTGAGCATCAAAATACAAAAAACTTCTGGCATCTAAAAATTAGTGTGGGGTGAGATTGCATCATAAGGGAGAACATCTGGGGTAGTATTTTTGCTGTTTTCAGTCATCAGAGCCATTTTGTGTCACTCACAGTAATCAACACTCGCTATGGGGCACCCCTCCTAAGGGACATCTCAGGACATCCCTTCAGTTCTCCTTCCCGCATTCAGGACTTCCAAAATGGATGCTACTGTGCCAAGAAGAACTGCATTGCGCGAATGTTAGACTGCACCAGATAACCTCTCTCTTTGGGTTAATCTGCCACTCTGCATGGGAGTACAGAGGAGATTCCAGGGAAAGGGTGTACCCAGGGGGAAGCCCTTCTTGCAAGTTACCGCCAGTCCCTGTCCCAAGCTGGCAAAGCTGGGAATGCCAGCTCAGTGAGGGAGTGTCAGAACATGTCTGTATTAGGGAACTGAATTCCATGTTTAATGAAAATTCTTGAATTTTGTGAACTATTGAGTGGAGGGAAAATGTAATAATAATGAATTGCAAGCACTTATTCAATTGACAATGGCAGCTTAGTTTCAATTATTTATAACACTTCATAATGTGCTTATAAATGTTCTGTAGTAGCATGTCTTGAAAATGTAATGAAGTCTTAGTAAAATAAAACCTCATTATAGCATTCAGCTATTAATTCTGTGTTGACAAAAGGAAAACATAATCTGTTTTTATGAGCAATGTATTTCTCATATCTCTTCTATGGTATTTGTCTGCTTCAATTCTTTACCAGCATTGTTTCTGACTTTTCTGAGTTTTAAGTGTATTATATTTCCCTTATTCCAAAGGAAATTTACACCTTCTTTTTTGCTGTGCCTATCAAAATCTCTTGATCTGAAGATGAAAATGAAGAATTTATAATACCTTGAAATGAACTTCCTCTGTCCGTTCTTTATGCCTGCTATGTCTGCCAGTTCCACTAAACTTTTTTTGAACTTAACAATGAAAGAAAAAAGTAGCATAGACACAAATAGTTACACATGGGAGTGTGGAGTTAGAATTAACTCTGTGTAGGCATCACAAATCTAATTTCATATTAGATTTCAAATTTCTAATTTCAAATGCATTTCAAATGCATTATGCCATCAATCCTTCAGTTTGAATGTTCAAGTCAGGATTTATGCTGGGCTGCCCTGCCTCAGGGCACTGTCTTAATTTTCTAACTATTTGCTGGGTGCCTGGATATAATCTTGGAAGAATTGTATAATCAGTAAGAAAAAGAAGCTCTTTAGGGTGCCACCCTAAAAAATTTTAATGCAAACATCGAGCAGCTAAATTCAGCAAATAGTGAGGATTAAACAGAGAGGGTTCTGATTCCCTTTAGCACACCTTAGATTCTTTTTTCCATCAAGATCCATGACCTGAGAGTAATTACCTATACCTACTTTTTGGAGGACAAGGTCAGACATAATTTAATTCTTTAAAGCAAACAAACACTTGAGGTAAGAGGTAAGACAATGCCTAGACTTTCATGATGCTGAAAGTCTGTTCACAGTGCATTATGGTAATACTTTATCAGGTGGCTATACTAGTCATCAGTTTGTAAGAAATACTATCTGGCGTTATGAAGTCCTGCAAGAAGAATATTTGGCACCTTTCACCATATAAGACCATTTTGTCAACCTCTTATTGTCTCACGTGCATAAAAGTATTCCCTATCAATACCACTGAATGGTTATGCTATTAGCAGGATGACAAAAAATGAAAAATCACATTCTGTTGAGAATGCCTGTTGTACAACCAATACCAAAGGCTGCATAGAAAGGTATATAGAATAGAGATACCCCTCAGTAGTTGTAGGGGCATCCTCTTCCTTTGAACCGTCCCAATGCACTTCAGCCAAATCTCATGCCCATTATCTTTTCTATCTGCCCATTGTGAACTTTCTTATTACTCTGCCATCTATGAAGAATAAAAGCAATAAGGCTACATAAAGCTTTTTTCCTCTTTTGTCTGAGTACTAGAGGCTAGTCTCAAATCTTAGAGTAGGAAAATGAGATGTAGATTAGAGCCTTAGTATAACACAGAAGCATGTTAAAAAGTTGTTTTGTATAGGTAAAGCTTTTTTGTGTGTAAAAGCTACCTTTTGTGCCCTGTTAATAATCATGTTGTTCATATCTTCCCAACAACAAATGAAGTTTTTGTCCACTTAAGAAATTGCACTATAACTGTAGATTCTATGTGCTTCAAAATAATGTATAATCAGTCAATATAATATTCTTAAATCATTTAGTAAATGCACAAGGACAGACGTTTGATGATACTGGAAGCTCAGCAGTGGGTAAAATTGATTGAATGCACTTTGAGCTTGAATAAAAGAGTTTATGATTTATTGACACTTTGTAGATTAATCTGAGGCCTCATTAAGCAATGAAGCAGAATAATAAACCTGATTTGAAGGAATGTTAAAAATGGTTCTATAGCAAGGAAAAAGAATTAGATCCCACTTTTTGACATTAAGTATTTTTGGCAAATTTCAGTGATCTTGAAAGGTAACACTGGCAGAAAACCTGGTGCTCTTTTTGCCAGATTTTCTAACAATTCTGTTATTTCCAACTACAAAGAAAGCATTGAAAAAAGATCAAACAAATAAAAAATAAAGACTAAATAGTTCTGATTTAGAAGTATATGCTCCTAATTAAAAAAAAAAAATTACAAATTCATCCATTTATGGCCAAATTTAGTATCTCAGATTTACCTGTCCAGTTTTCCTTGATATGTGATTGTTTTGCATTTTGTTAGGTAATTTGAGTTTGATATGTAACATTGATTTCTTGATATTTGCTATCTGGAGCTGAATTTTGTAGCTGAAGGATTTGTTTCTCTCACATTAAGTCACAGGTCTATTTTGCTTTCACTGGACAGTAAAGAGAAGGAAGATTATTTTTCTACTGTATTCACAGAAGGTGCTTAGAGGACACAGACAGATCTTTTGTCACTTTCCAATGAATTTTAGATGTTAGCTTGTTTACTCAGCTTGTACTAATAGAAAGATATGTAAGACAAATCCCTTATAACAAGTAACTTGGATATCAGGATCCTAAGGGCAGTCATGCAGTAACAGTTGTTAAAAATGTTCATGATAAACCTTTTATTTTCTCATAATGTTGTTGTAGGGACAAGTGCTGAAGCACTTTTACTGTGCTGATAGTTAAAAACAATCCTCACTATATATGCATATATATTTGTGATATACGAGCACATAATACATAACATAATACCTAAGAATTACACCCATAAAATACAGAGTGGGAGTTTTCTACCTGGGCTGATATATTCAGAATATGTGAAGGGACAGAACATGGCTCCCAAAACCCCAAGCAAGAGAACAGTAACTCCTCATATTTCTTTACTTTATTTTATACAGAATATTAAAGGGGCTTGCAGGAGCCCTCACTCTGGAAAGAAATATTGTACAAAACCTCAGATTTTATTTCCTTCTACTAGGTCATCTTGACAAATAACAATTTTCTTTGAGTTTGGTGCTCTTCATTTGCATTAACAAGTGATATAAAACAATGTAATCTTTCAGCTTCTCTTACTGGAAATGTTGAACTTGAATTTTGATTGGGAAAAAAGGACTATCACCAGCTACTTCAAGATGACAAAACAAAATGATATAACATACTGCTTTATCTGTGGATGTTGTCTGTGAAAGAGAAATACAATAAGTTTGCAAAGACGGCAGTAAAAGCTGGCAGGTTATGAAGGTAATGTTTGAACACAAGAAAATTTAGAAGTTCAGAGAAGTTTTTATTTTACTCAGAAAAGTTAGGAGGGATTCACGCAAGAGGAAGAAAAAAGCAGAAATCTTGAAAGACATCCCCTTAAAAAGCTGGAAAATCAATTAGACGAAAAGAGGCTAATCCAAGTGAGAGACTTACAAACGAATCATTTGCTACTTTATGTGGAAAGACAAGACAGTAGAAGAGCAAAAAAGACAAAGAAAATAAATATGGAAAAGATGAGTAAGCAAAGCTGTGCAGTGAATCAGAGTAAGTTAGTGGTAAGGGCTATATTCAGGTATAGGATAAGGTGTCCTGGTCCCACTGGATTACATATCACTGCAATCCTCAAATTTTAAACCGGGCCTCTGGAAAAAGACATTTAACTGGGTTTGTAAATCAAATATTTATTGCTTATTTCTGTGAAGATGTCTTGGGTTTAGGGAATGGATGACAAAGGAGGATTTCACTATTTTTCTTTTTTTTTCTCATTTCCTTAATATAAAATAACTATCATCAAGGATAGTGTGGTGGTAAAATTATTAATACACAAGATATGAGAGGAATTTTTAAGTTCATCCTAAGTAAAAAAGTCACTCTTTTTGACTAAAAGCTGTCAGTGAGCATTTCTAAGCTAAGGTGACACCGGGTGTGCTGCTCCTACAGGCTTCACCAAGAGCCATCTCTCCATATTGTCACATCATTTACTGTTTTATACCTTCTCAGAATTGTGGCAGTAAAAAAGCTGCTTAAGAAGTCTGTCCCAGGCATGGATACCTGGCTTTTTTAACATTGTAATGACTATTTTTTTCTCACTTTTTCTTCTTCTTTTTTTTTTTCTTCCTGAAACACTTCATAGTCTGGGTCTCTGCAACCACTTGAAAGAGAACAGGGAAGCAGAGGAGGAAATGTAGCCAGAATATTCTCTCTTTATGATCATACATAATAAAGTTTCTGTCTGATTTGTCCTGAATTCAGTAATGAGGGGTGTCCCTCAGGGAACTGTACTGGGGCCAGTACTGTTTACTATCATCTCCATCAAAGACACAGCCAGTGGGATCGAGTGCACCCTCATCAGATTTGTAGATAACACCAAGCTGAATGGTGTGGTTGACACATCTGAAGGACAGGATACCATCCAGAGGGATCTAGACAATTTCAAGAAGTGGGCCCATGGGAACCTCAAGAGGTTCAATAAGGCCAAGTGCAAGATGCATCACCTGGGTTGGGGCAAGCCCCAGTATCAATATAGACTGGGGAATAAAGGACTTAAAGCAGCTCTGTGGAGGAGGACTTGGGGGTGCTGGTGGAAGAGAAGCTGGACATGAGCTGGTTATGTGCACTGGCAACCCAAAAAGTCAACCATACCCCAGGCTCCATAACAAGAAATGTGGCCAGCAGGTCAAGGGAGGTGAATTTCCCCCTCTAGTCCACTTCCATGAGATCCCACCCAGAGTACTATGACCAGCTCTGAGATTCCCAGCAGAAGAGAGACATGGACCTGTAAGAGCAGTCTCACCTATGAAGAACAGCTGAGAGAGTTACGGTTGTATAGCCTGGAGAAGAGAAAACTCCAAGGAAACCTTCTTGGGGCCTTTCAGTACTTAAAGTAGGCTTATCAGAAAGATGGAGATAGACTTTTTAGTATGGCCTGTAGTGATAGGACAAGGCGTAATGGTTTTAAACTAGAAGGAGGTAGATTTAGACAAGATAAAAGCAAGATGTATGTTACAATTAGAGTGGTGAAACACTGGAACAGGTTGCCCAGATAGTTGGTAGATAACCCATCCCTGGAAACATTAAAGGTCAGGCTGGACAGAGCTCTGATCTACTTGATCTAGTTAAAGGTGCCCCTGCTTATTGTGGAAGGGTTGGACTAGATGATCTCTAAAGATCTTTTGCAACCCAAACTGTTCTATAATTCCATGGAAATGTACTTGTGTTATTACCCACTGGGGTATCCATATTCTCCAGCAATAGGAGTCACCTTGTTTGACTTCAATGTTTGTGTCCAAAAGCTGCTATTGGAAAATCTCAAAGAGGAAATGGGCAACATTCCTACCATTTGCCTGAGGCAAATCTAGTTAATATATCTAGATCTAAATCATATGATACCATAAATTAAGAGGAATAGGTATCTCAAAAGTTGCTAAAATTAAAATAAATAGTTTGATATTAAGCCAAAACTAAATAGCTTGAACTTTTCTTTTCTATGGGACTAAAATTGCAACATGACATCATTGAATTGTCAGTACAAGAAAGAGAGAATTCCGCTGAGTTATGATTTTTAGGCAGTCCTGAACACGTTGTCTTGCAATCAGCAACTTTAAGTCTGTGTTAGCCTTGGTCAGATGGCTTCTGCCACAAACAAAGGCAATATCAGCACTCAGAATGACACAGACCGTTGTGATACAAAGAGAATTCAGACTTCTAGATCATGATAATATTGGAAAAGAATTTCAATTGTCATGAAACATGATGAAATGAAGTAATAATGAAAAGAATTCATAAGAATATCCTGTACCACACTAATTTCTGTTGTCAGATTTCAGTGTCCTGTCAGTGTCCTTTTAAATATCTAAAATTTCAGTGTCCTTTTGGAGTAGAATTAATTATTTCTTTGATCCCAAGGTGACCTGAGGTAAAAGTGATGATTCATTCACTTTTATCATAAAAACCTAATGTAAGCTGCAGAAGTTTATAATCCAGTGGAGAAAATCCATATGTGCATGTTGTAATGATTCAACAAAAACCAATGCACTATTCATGGCTACCTTGGATGCGTAGCCAAACTCTAGTCTAGATGATGTTTAAAGCTCTGAATACTTTTTTTAACAGAAATTATTGGAAACACCTAAATGAAACAGATTCTATGAGAAAATGCTGGCATGAAGAAATGAAATACTTACACATATGAATGTTGAACCAAGAAGATCAGAAATATACCAATTTTTAACATATATTCAATATAAAATATTATTACACGCAGCACTGCATCAAGGCAGCAGAAAAGGTGAACAGAGATTACTGAGTGAAATCTACTCTCCTGTCATTCTTTCCAAGGTTATTGGTTAGCTCTTTTAAGGGTACATATGGAGACATAATAATTCATTCTGTTTCCTTCCTGATTTGCACTCTTAGCAGAGGATATTTCATCAGTAAAGTTGGTAATTGTTTTGCATTAATTGTTAAAAACAGTTGTTAGCTTTAATTTCAATAACAGTCTCAAGTATTATGAACGTAGCTGCAAACTACAAACAAATAACCATCTTATTTCAAACTTCTTTATTCTTTATTTTATTCTCATGGTTACACTGAAGACTTTTACTAACATCATGATTACATAATATACATCATGTTGGGGAAAGATTTTTTCCTCCTTTTAATGTTTTACTTGTAGGCTTTAACAAGTTTATAGATATCAGCCTCCAGTGTTATGATACATTTTTAATTTAGAGGAAGATGACCGTTATTGCACTGTAATTCTTCCTTGCACATTTATGGAATCATAAACCTGATAGTGTTTTAGGGATACTTTCAAAAGGAAGCAGCAGGAACAGCAAGGGAAATGTTGGAAAGAAAAGTGTTGCTGGATACTGTAGAATTTTTTTCTGTTTTGAGGGCAGAATCAGGATGCCTATGCAAGGGAATGATAATCCTGGGATTTAGTATACTGTGGGCAATATTATTATAAGCTTTGCCAGTATTTCTCGCTTACTTACTGTTTGCCACTGAGAGTGGCATACACTCTCCTTGTCATTCCATGCCTCCCTTTCCTGTTAGAAAACTGTTATGCCAAGAGTTTTCTGTTGTGCCATGATTTTCTAAGACATTGAAAAGCATCTTTAAGTTCACCATAGGTGTCTCATAAATTTGTCTCACAATAAAATGTGCAAGAATGTGACTAAGATATTTATTTTCATTTAGGGGGTTGGGGCATCTTAGTAGGTTTCGTACGCTTATTGTGCCTTATAAGTTAGGATTCTTTCTGGACTCAACCGTCTTTTAGACATTATATTGCCCATGTATGTACATTTGTGTTTAAACATATCTCTAGGAAGTTTATATCTCATGTTCCCACAAAGTCAGCAGCGTAGAAAAGGATTAGAAATGCGACATGAAATTGGATCTTGGTAATAAAAATTTTGGTTTGACTTTGAGAGTGGTCATATTTACATCAGTAGCAAAATCATTATAAATATTTTTCCACATTTATAACAATATTCGGTGATCATCTGTATTCTTATCTGATTACCTAAAATGTATAGAAAGGACATCAGTCATTAACTCTAAAAAAACATATTTCCAGGCACACTTTCTGAATTTAGAAACAAGATAAAAGCCTTATGACTCAAGGAAAACAATATTTTTTTTTTATTTTGTAGCCACAAGCATCATATTACTCAAAGGATTACAACTATAAAAGCGAATATCTCTTACAGGAAGTTAGGACAAAAGCTGTCAGAGAACTGAGTAGTAAATAGCCCTGAAACTGTTTTCTCTTCTTCATTTCAAAAGCTTAAGGCAAAGAATGTTTGACCTTTTACAAATGGAATGGTTTCCTGCAGGCCATGGTGCTTTATTGAGTGCTGCTGGTCATGTGCAACTTGATGCAATCATTATGACTGTGAAACTGTGGCAGCTGGCACAGACTCCTGCATAAGGGCGATTTCGTAATTAGTGACATTTGCTTGTTTGAGTCCCCCAAAAGTTGGAATAAGTCTTCCTGCTTCCTCTATTCAGCTGTATTGCCCGAGTTTTTTGACAGGCGTTGCAAATTAAATAGTATGATTGTTCTACATGACCCAGAAAGTGTAAAGGGGTCAAGGAGAGAAATGTCGAATATGAGCAAAAAAGCTGCTCTTAAAACTGTGCTATCTATAGTCCATTAGTTTTCACCTTGACATATTAATGAAATATGAACGATACTTCTATTCAACTTTATATTACAACTTATGAATATTTTAATGAATGTCATATAACCCGTAGGCTAAATTTTGCTCCCATTGAGAACAATGGAAATTTTTACTATTACTCTCAACAGACTAAGACTTGTCTCCACTTTACAGTCAATTTATCTCCTGCCTTTTGTTAATAATTCTTGTTTGGATACTGCTTTCTTTTTACATAGCTGGTGTGTAGATAACGAATTCATTATTTCAGTTTGGTTTTTTTTTCATTTTCTCATGCTTTCTTAAGTTTCATTTTTGCTGTGACCACTATAGAAGTCAAACAACCAGGTTGTGCAAGAGTGGAGAGTATTTGAGCGTAGCTATATATGTACCCCTACCACTATTAGGAATTATAGACTTATGAAGTAGGTAATCAATTCTGTCAGGCAGTGCTTCTTTCAACTTTTTGTCTATTTTAACCATAATTTTGTTAGTATTACTCTAGACTTACAGTGGAAACTCAGGAGCGAGATACTGTGTGTTGCATGATCCTAACCCTTAAACTGCAGCACAAGTGCTATCATAATAAGCTCCATAGTGGCAAAAATAACACCTAAGTAAAAGGCACATGGTAAACCCAGGAATTTTTTAACATACTGCAGAAGATGCTTAGTTGAGTCCATAGAAATGTGCTGTTAGAAATATATGAGAACTTATAAATTTAAATTTTCTGTCATAATATTTTAATTATTAACTAATTATTTTAAGAAGTGTTTGTGAAACCACAATGAGAGTTTCTCTGGTCTCTTGCTAATAGTGATTCAAGATTCACAAACTATATGTCTAAATCCTCTGAAAGACCCTATCAAATAGTTTTGCTTAGAGCACTAATTTCGCCTCTAAAGACGGAATTCATTATGCCCTTCACTGAAAAAGGCAGTCAGAAGTGATTTTCTGTTTGTGCAACCTGCTATTTAAGTAGCAACACAGTGCTTAGAGCACTTAAAAAAAAGTGGAAGAAAAATTTGGCTCTCTACAATCAATATCAAAAGTACATTAAAAAAAGGACACTGTCCCATTGGTTTGCCTACTGTGTTGTGGCAGTTTATGAATGCAAGTTTGCAAGTAGATTTCCTGCTGGAAAGTAAAACTCCTGCTGGAGTAAACCAAATAGTTCCTTCTAATAAGAAATTTCACTATGGATGAGAGAATGTTTTGCATTTGAGTCCTGAATTAAACCTTAAATCAGGAACAGCAGAAACTCAGGGCTGAGGTTCACCTGGTCAACATGATGTATGCTAGAAAAACCCCAGACTATTCAGATACAAAGTTCACTGGCGAACTGTTCCACCTGTCATGAAGTACGATGAGACCGGTATGATCTGGTAAATGCTTACCTTTGGCTGTTTGTACCTACTTCAGTTTGTACCATCAGGCCCAGGGATCAAGACAATACAGATGAAGTTGTTTACTCAAGATCTTCCTTAACTTAAGGAGCCCCAGTGCCACTGATCTTTCCCTCACATACTTTGGGAGATACTGTAAAGGCATTGCACACTTAACACACTCTATTTGTTGTTTACAACACTGAAGTAGCTTCAGCTCTATGAAGAATCATTCATGAAGTCTGGCACTTATCTTTTAAATGCTGCTGTGCTCAGTGTGATAATAGGTATTTATATGTTAGGGAAACTTCCCTGTCTGCCCCTCCAGGAGCCAGTCTTCAGTCACACTCTCACACCTGAGCTGGAACCAAGGCCCCTTCACAGCTAAACCCCCACACTCACAGAGTCACACCAAGCTTCTGAGCTGGCTCAACCCCAGGTTTCCCACAGCAGTCTCAGATGAACCAATCCTTAAAATAATTTAATCTTGATGCAATAACTAAATAACAAAATAGCAGCTCGAGTGAATGCTTCTGAGGAGGAACTCAGAACAAAAGATCCCCTGGGCTTTTATCCTCCCACAGTCTAAGCATGGGAAAGTCTGTAACCTTCAGCTCCTGCTGTGTCTCTGAGTGTCCGGTCCCCTGGCCAGGCCACAGGTCCCCAGGCCCTTTGTTGTGCAAAGGGTCAGCGATTCCTGGCCTCTTGCTTTGGGCTCCCAGAGCTCAACCCGTGGCTCCCACTGCAGCAGCTCACTGAGATACCAGCACTGAATGGATTCCTCAACATATATAAACATGTAAAAATCCTCTCATTTTATGTCTCATTGGTGAATAAAGATGTTCTATTGTAAAATTGTAAAACCAGTCACAGTTGGTGGGTCATGTTAAGACCAAACTGGTTTTCAGTTCAGGTTTTTGGGATTTTTTACCATTTCTTCTGAGGGAAGTATTAGTTTGAACATTTTAGTTTAACGATGTGTCTACGTTGACTATTTGGTTAAATTAGTAACTACTTGAAGACAGTCTATAACACAATATTTTATATGTGCTAGAGATTTATTGTCAATATTAAAATATTTGTTTGGGACCTTGTTTTATTTGTTTTCTTTTAAGAGAATGCATCCTGGTTCAAATATACTCTCTCTATTCCTACAAAACTTGTCTTAGGATATATTGGTACTGCTATGGTCTAATTGATAAAAGCTTGCTGAGAAATGAATGTGGACAATGGTGTGAATTATCTTCTATACCAAAACATAAAAAAAAGACTGAAACAGTTGGAATCCTATGTGGCTGCATTTGGTCTGGGCATCACAAATCTGAAAAATAAAAGAGGTAAAAACAAGTATAATTTACATGAAATGCATACAGAAACCTTAGCGTACCAGTGGCTTGGCAGAGAAGCTGGCAAGTTTTAACCCCTACAAAAAAAAAAAAAAGTCAATTACTTCTTCAAACTTCATAATTTCTTTCTGCTAAGAAATTGCAGATACCCTGCCTTGAAAAATAACAACATTAATAATTAATTCAATATTAAAAAAAAAAATTCTTGTACTATTTTAGATTAACCTCTAGTGAAAATTTCATATGGTTTAAAAATGTCCCTTCTGAAGAAATAACATTAACAGTTAAGAAGCAAATTTGAAAGATTCTATCTTATTGTGCAACATTTGCTGGCATCAAAAGCATCAATATTGCTATATGTGTTTTCTGGCACATCATTAAAATCCAAATATCACTATAGAGATACAATTCAGTTTACTACTTCTAACTTCAAAATGAAAATAAATCCTTCTCAGAGGAATCTTAATGTAGGTTTTTACAGAAAATGTAGAATACATTTTGTTTACATCAAGGATAAAAGAATAATTTTTCAAGTTACTATGTACAAACTTCCTCCTCTATGTAGCTTTTGAAAACTGCAACTAAACCCTCCTGAAGAGAGTCAGGAAGATCAGGCAAAAATGATTGGAATAGACTCTAAGTATATTTCCTGAAAGAATTCTACCATGACTAACTTTGTTATTTTCTTTGATATGCACTTTGATTTCCATTCCCAAAAGCCATTATAAAAAAAGAAGAAAAAAAGAGTGCTATTCACAGCAACATATTGGCCTAGGATGTGACTTTGCAAATTATATGTAAACATTAGAAAGTACTTGTTAGCTGCATTGGAGCTTCTTCTAAGATAAGCATTAAGATATATTGTATTTGATATTACTCAAGAGAGTGCAGGCAATCTGCATAGACTTGCTACTGCCTGTCAAAACAACATGAAGAAACAAATTCAACTGCAAAGTCAAAAAAAGGCAGTAGGTGAACTTGTGCCTTAAATTTACTTATAATTTGGCTTTTCGTCCCTCCTTTTGGAATACTTTGAATAAGATATGAAGGCAAAATAAGGATTTCATCATTCAAATAGATTCCACAGTGTTATATTTCAACTTTTCTCTGTAACTTTTAGAATCCATAATAGGAATGGTGACCTGTTGTGCTCAAGTCACCTGAGATCTGTGGAAGTTTTTGGTATGCATTAGGCAGCATTAAGTGACAGAAAGTGTGGCTCTGCTATCCGTGGATTGTACAGCCCCATTCCACGATGGAGTGGGCTGTGGATAGCAGCTGTCTTTGATGCATGAAGCTTCTCCTGGGCTTTCTACCCTACTTTTCATCTTAGACATGTAACATTGTCCTATGGAGTTTGACAGCATAGATATTAATGTATTGGTATAATAACTCCCACTGTACTACTATGAAGCTGAATATCTGTCACATGAGGGCTCTTTGATTGCTGGTCTTCTGTTCAGTAAATTGCTAAAAAAACCCCATAGCACCCTACCTAACATCCTGCTCCCCTGCTTTGCATTTGCTGTATTTAATCTGTTCGTTTAAAGTGGTAGGTTGTGTAGTTGGTTGGGGTTTTTCTCACTTTCTCCAGTCAGACAATAGATTCTGATGACTTTGGTTCAGTTGAACTATTGTTTTTATAAAGCCTAAATTAGACATACAAACAGGTAAGGAGGAAAACTAAAATGGTGAGAAATATTTGCAAAGACAACATGTAAGGTGACATGCATTTGTTATGCCTTAATTAAAAAAAGAAGGGCATCTTGAGGTAACAATTTTTTATCTTGGCTTTACTGCAGCTACCTTCTTTGACTCCCTGTATGCCTCCTTAAAACACCAGGGCCTCCAGTTTACACCACTTCTGCAATGGTTCTTCACAGCCCAAACCTCCTTTTTTCTTCTGACCTGCTGCTCTGCCTCCAAGGACATGTCTGTTCCCTTGTGGTAATCTGTTGTTGACTATGGAATCCAAGCAGCACGATAAGATTGTGAGGTAGCAATCCTAAATATGGGAAATGGAGTTGTGCAGGGGAGATGATGGGATCCTGGTGGTTTACTTGGCCCATTAAAGCTTGTGATTAAATTATATAGGTGATAGGTACATCCACACAGCTGCGTTTTTAGAAGTTACCACTTCTATATTTAAATAAAAAGGAAAAAAAAAGAGACTGGGGAAAATATCTCCTCTTACATAGATGTGTGGATTGTCACAGAAATCAAAATTAATTTTGCCAATATCTCTGCTGGTGTTGTATGACTAGGTTACTGTTGAGAACTTTCTCACCAGGGTATTTTCTTATGCAAAACTGCATGCTGGGTTTGGAGACGTTTCATGAAGAGATCTGTTATCTATGAGAAGGCTTTCCCTTTAGCTCTGCTGTATGGATACAAAGAGTTCATAAGTTATTTGCTGGATTCATAAAGCATGTCCTGAAGAAAAAAAATACTGATCTTGCTATTGCCTAAATCATGCAGATGCTTGTATTTACTGTTCTGCTCCATTTGTGGCAACAGCAGGTTGGAGTAGAGCTGTAAGGTTTGTTACGGGAATAAAGGGATATGTCTTGAGCTCTGATTCCTAGGCTTGACAGATTTGTCTGCTAACAAACACCCGCAGAGTATGGCAGTTCTCACTAACCTTTAGGAAGAATATAATTATAGGTTTATTTTTGTTGCTGTTGAACCATGATTAGCTTAAAGTTCCAAATTTTTTTGGTTTGCATCTAAAATAAAGGTACCTGGAGCCATAATTTATTCAAATAACTTATTTCCATTAATAATTAGAGCCTATTCTGCAATCTAGCAAAGGTATAAATGCTTGTCTGATTGAGTTTTTGTATTCTTTCAGCTGAATCAGCGATCCAAGTATTTAATGACATTATACAAATCTGTGTCAAAGGGTCTTTAAGTCTGTAAACTTTGGAATGAAGCATATACATCCCTTCCTGGAAGATTCAGCAGCACTTATGCATTATCCCAGTGTACGATTATCACCTAGGATTTGAGTCCTGAAGGAAAAAAGCCAGCAAAGGCACATAATACTTTAGGTATATTCTTCTGAGAAAGGTAAGGATTACTTCTTGTGTTAGCAAATGCTTACAGAGGTTAAATATTTTATGCATTTCACAGGTTTTGAAACAGAGTTGTCCCTGGTACATATTTTCCCTTCAAGGGGGAAATCTGCATTTAAAATTTGACCAGCTGCTAAAGTGTCTGCTTCTTTTAAGCCTAATGTACCCTTTGTGTTTGATTCCTGTCATGTGCAGAAAGATGGTCACAGAGCCACATCTTTTCAAGTTGTTTTCCAAGATGTGTATGAGGTTTAAAACATGTCTTGTGAGTCTCTTCACTGAGGAGTTAAAATCTGTAAAAAAAAATCTGATTTTAATAGTCTCATCCACTATGCAGAGAAAAGTTATGTGATATATTTCAATTTTCAACAGTTTTTTACTGTTGCATCCAATTTCCTTCTAACCCCTGGTTATTACTCTTTCAGAACTATTTTAGTCTATCCTATCACTGATTCTTATAATGTCTAGTACCACTTAAGCAGGAAACAGCTAAGTTGTAAGTACTATTAAGTCACATACATACACTGAATTTAGGCTTCAAAAAATTATTAGGAACAGCTTTAAAGGAACATGATTAAGGTTAAGCAGCTCACATCATGACAGTCCAAATCGGAAAAGAAATGTTCTGTTTTATTGGGGAGTATTTTAAAAACATAAAATACCGTTTGGAGAGGAAGAAGGGTCAACCTTGCAATGTCCCTGTAATGCTTCTCAGGTAGTTTACATTAATGACCCATGTCTAACAAATTTCTCAATAATCTTGAATAGGAACCTTGGTTAACTTTCTGTTTCATTTTATAGTTTTCAGTTAAGCACCGTTTCATTGGGTAAGATTATGTTCTGGTACATGTAAAATAGCTCTGGCAATGCTTCATAAAAGCAATATCTTCATCTCATTTTGTGTAATGGAAGGAGGTCTTCTTTGTTAATCAGATGCAGCACAAAATGGACTGATCAAACTGAGTTCTGGATATTGGTCAGACTGATCACAGAGAAAATGGTGGGAAAAAAGAGGATTCATTTTTCCAGATACTATGTCACAAAGGACAAGATTTTGCTGTGCCTTCTATTTTTACAGATTTTCAATTCCATCTGTATTCATATGTAGAACTTTTAATGAAACTTAATTTTTATTGAAGAGAAACTGTTTATACTTTTTAAATAATACAAAATATAATTAAGTGATATAAAAGCAAATTTCTATATCTGAGAGCTCGCTGTAAAGTACTTTGAAGTTTCTTAAATAAACTCAAGTGACATAAAAATGCTCACTGTTGAAATATGTACATAAAAATAGAGGCCCTAAAAAAAAAAAAAAAAAAAAGAATGAGGTATTAAATACTACAATGATACAAGGGTTTTTTTATCAAATGTTTTTGGGTATTTGCAGGAGGATTCATCTGAATTGACTTAGATGTCTGCAAGTTATTTGTCTAGACTTAAAAAGACAGCTCAGATCACTGTCATCTTCAGAGTATAGTGACCTTCAGGACCACACAAGGAAAATATGCACCTTTAGAGGGCAAAACACTTCCTGCAAGGACTGCAGGAGTACAAGACAGGTTGAATGAATTAGAGTCATCTTTACCCCCAGTAACGGTATGGATATCTGTACAGTGACCAATTTGGATTTAGACAACAAAAATTTAGATGTTCAAAGACAAATAGATTTCACCCTTATGTTCTGAAAATGTACTTTAAAGAAAGTTTTCCGTCCATAATATAATTTATTATGTAAGAGTAATGCAGAAGTGAAGCAATCCAGTCCTCATTCATTCATTCATTCATTCATTATGCTCTAATTTACTTTGTTCTGCACCTACTTGAAAGTGCTCTAATAAAACAAATAATTCTGGAATTTGCTCCCTGTCCTGAGGTTTCAGGCTGAGATTTCAGGTTTTTGTGATATGATGACTGAACTGCTCAAATTTCCTGCACAAGCTCAGCCACTGAAGTAATCCCAGAGCTCTGATATTTATATTTATTCTTATGCAGATTCAGTCCCTGAGACTAACAGAGCTTTCATTCTGTCATGTAAAGGACAAACACAAGTGAGCCAACTACAAAAATTGTGTTTCTACCTTTTGTAAAATCCATATAGTCCTAGTGACAAATACTTTAGGGTAAATTGTGTGGTAGAAAAGTCAAAGTAATCTGTGCTTTGAGAATTTGCACTTATTAGAAGGAAAATACCATTAAAAAAATTGTGAGAAAGATAAATACAGAGAAACTATCGATGTACTCATCTTATCTCTTTCTCTCATTATTGTTTTTATCCTGACTGGCAGAACAGACCAAGAATATCCTTCAAAGTCACAAGCTGCTGAAGTAGATTTTCTATGATGTGAGATAATAAAATATGTCTTGACTGAAGACAGAGTCTAACTAGGAAAAATAAAAGAAAAAAAAGGAAATTCAATGCCATTTGGCTCTTAGTGTTACTTACAGGACACATGCTGTTTTGAAAGTCTTGACCAGTGCTGGGTTGCAAAAGGTGGTATCATGAACCTCATTTCCCACATATATGATTCATTGCTTTTTGTCCCTGAGCAGAGCCATCATTTCTCTAGCCCCAGGCAAGTTAAATGGAGTGCATAGGGGACAGTATGTGAATTCTGCTGTTTTCTCCTCCCAAAGTGAGAAGAAAGCATATTTGTCTTTCATGTTCAAAGAATAATTTTTATTGCTAAGGCAAAACCTCACTGAAGACATGTACTCTTTAGTTAAATTAGATTTTTGGCTCTTCCTCTGAAATCTTAAAACAACAATAGCAATGTTTGTAAGCCTGTCTTTATATATCAAGATGAGAAAGCCATTATTTCAGAGCTCCTTAGACTTTAAAAAGCAAATATGGAAAAATACATATACAAAACTGAAACAGAATCTTGTCATCTGTGGGACTTGTTCCCAAAATTGACCTAATTATCATAAGCTTTCCAGAGAAAACATCCAGATCTCAGGGGAAGCCATGAATTTTTGCAAAAGGCAAGGGATAAGTAAGAAATAAATTATTGAAGTTTTGGAATTATTGTAAATTCTCTTCCCTTCCCTTTCCTCTTCACTTTCCTTTTCAGATAGGGAAAGCAAAAATTGCTTAGAAACGCAACAGATGAAGGATATGTGCCATGATAGTTTCTTATTCATTCATTTCTGCATGATTTTTGCGTGTGAAAAAGAATCCTAGAATCAGAATAAATGTATGGCTGAGGTTGGGTAGGACTAGTCCTTTAATCATCCGTCTTTTTATGCCAAGCTGCTATCCAGCTGGTCAGCTCCCAGCATATATTGCTGCATGGGGTTGTTCAGGATTTTACACTTGACCTTGTTGAACTTCATGACATTCCTGTGGAACTGTTTCTCCAGACTGTGGGGACCCCCTCTGGATGTCAGCCTGACCCTCAGGTACATCAGCTGCTACTCACACTTAGGTGTTACCTGTAAACTTGCTGAGGATACACTCTGCCCTGTAAGCCAGATCCTTAATGAAGATATTAAGGGGGATTGAACCTGGTGCTGACCTAGGGAGTGGCCAGTCACAGAGTTTTGAGTCACCCTGTACTTCACTCATCTAGCTCATATTTCATCATCTCCTTCATTAGGCTCTTACGGAAGCCTGTTCTGGAAATCTTATTGAAGTCTAGGGAAACATGAAACTGTCCTTTCTTTTACTTAGTATTTCTTCTAGGTTAAGGTGTATCAAACAAAATTAATTTTATGGCCTGGATGGATTGACAAGCAAGGCTGAGGAAAAGGGGATCTGTTGTAAGACATAGACTTGATTGTAAATTATATTCTTTTTAAATGATGGTTATAAAGAGAACAAAAGATAAAGAAGACCTATGTTTGCCTGGTAGCAGAAATTTTGTCCTAGACCTCATATTTCATGGGTGAGTCCTAGATACACTTAGATGTGAGATAAATGCTGCTTATCTTCAGAAATAGTGTTTGCTCAAGGTATGAACAGAAGTGGAACTGTAGTTATACAGGCAATATGACAGATGAGATGAGTCTTGAACTGTGATCCCAAATCCTAGTGCAGTTAATTACCTGCCGTTGGAGCTCTGCGTCTCACCAGACAGAAATTAAGTACTGTATTACTGAACCAGTGGATGTCGAGGGCTACCCCAGAGTCACTTTAAGGCCCAGAGAGGAAAAATACTGTACTCTATTTAACACAAGACAAACCAGCACAAATCTACTATGATAAGCAAAAAGGCAAGAGCCTTTTTTCTAATGTATAGGTCTCCATATATCAATTGTATTATCAATTTATCTTGTAAATTGCAAGATAATCCATTATTTCCCCAATTTAAAGTTCTTTCTTTTTCTAAAAATAAGTATGTGTAAAATTTACTGAGAGCTGGGCAATTCTTTTTGTTAACAGTCATGTAAAATCCCCTGCCTATATTTGTCAACATATTCCTAAGACTTGTTAATTTACCTGAAAAACTTATGCGTGACCTAAAAGAATTTTACTTTATTAAACAGTGTGAAGTTCTGACTTTTCTATCAGTTCTACTGTGAAATGACAGAAGATTACAGTTTTAAGTTAACCACTTCTTAAATACGTAGTCTGGAAATATAGTAATCTCTTTTGAAGACTGAAGAAATCTATAAAAAAAGCCTCAGCTTTTTAAAATGGTTCTCTTGCCTTTATCTTTTTCTGGCCAGTGCTAAGTAAGCTGTAATTTTCCAGGAAATGATGGAATGTATAGATATCATTAGGTACTGGATAAAAAATACTAATTAGTAATTTTGACTCTTGAATCTATACTGAATATCTATGTACAAATTTTGTTCTTGAGACAATGAGATTTAAGGATGCTTCTTCTAACACAAAGATGCAGATATTCGTTTATTTTCATCTTGTGTACTTTCTTTTCCTGTAGTTTTTTTAAATGCAGATGTATGAGATAAGAAATACTGATCATGTTACTGACATAATAAAAACCACCAAGCTTTTGTTCTCAGACTTCAATGTGATTATGCTTTCAACAGTACTGGTAATGTACCCAAAGATAATTTTTTTATTTTTTCATATTAGCAGCACCTTTGGGGAACATTAATCTCTGAATAATTGAGAAACACTGGCTAAGCTGTTAGCTTTAAATGACACATTAGTAGCTGTCATTTAAATTGATAGTTAGATCTGTAATTGAGAGTAACGGTCAGAAGGTAGCTACTCTGTCATTGAATTTTTACTGCTTTATTAAATTACTGACCTGATGCACCTGGCTGAGGTGTATAATCACAAGATGTCCAAATCTTTTTACTACATAAGGGCAAAAATTGTGATTTTGATCCTTTCTATCATAAAGCTTCATATTCTGTTTTCTTTTGTTGCCAAATTTTGGATGGCTATATATATGGATATTCTTTCTTTCAATCTGTCTAGCTAGCTGTCATCTGGTCTGCACAATTTTTTTTATGACCTTCAATGTAGGACTCTCAATTGCTTAGACCTTGTAAAGAATCAATAATCATTCCTTACAAACAGAGGCAAATAGAGAATATTCTATAAGACAGTCCTGCTGTATTGTGGCACAATGCTCAGTGCTTTAGAATTTTTTTCAGTATTGCTTTGTTTTGCAGAAACAAATATATAGATTTGAACCATTTGAATGAATTGTTATACTCTCCTAAATGTTATGCAAAATGGAGTAAAAGACACTTAGACATTAAATTCTGCATTGTTTCCATTTGGCATTAAAAATTACCATTCTGGACCAGCTCATCATATTTACTCTTTTCTCTGTCTCTGGACATAGCATAATTCTTAAACCTGCTGTTTGTGCTGTTATGTTTGTAGAGACATTTATAGTGAGCATTCTGTCAAAATTTAGTATTTGACCACTGTGAGTGCTGACATTTTTATGCTTCCACTAAAATACTCACATTGACTTCAGACCTACATGTAATAAACAGAAGCAGCAGTTCCCTCTCTCCCATCAGGATACCAAGATGCTGTGAAGAGATGCAATTCAGGGTCCATGTCCTTTGCTACTTTTGTGGAAAAACATTTAAACAGTAGGACTGGTTAGTGTGCTCCTAGCTACTCCCAATGTTTCAGTGAATGTTCTGGGGAGAGTGTCATAATGTTCCTTTGTCTGTCTGCTGTACAGAGATGTTGGTCTCTGTCCAATTTTTCTATTTAGTTTAATGTTCTCAACATGCGAACTCACTCTTCAGAGTTCTGGGCAATGTCTAGAACAAATTAAAAACTCATCGACATATTTTTAAGAAAGATATTGTATCTGAAGTTCTTTTAATATGAAATGAACCTTGACAGTTTGCATTTTATGCCTGACAGCTTGGACTCTAAGCACAAGGCCTACTAGCTGCTCTAAAATTAACCAAAGTAATGCAAAGGGAATGTATTAAATTACAGTGAAAGAATTGTTGGTTTAGCTGTCATTCATGTGTAGAATTATTTTGTTACATAATTTATACATGGGCTGCTAATGCCTTTGCAGAGCCATCTTGGCTCTGCAAAAATACTAGTAACTTGGATACAAGTTTCTGCATTTCTCTATTTTGGATGATTCTCTCGGCCTTCCAAAATCATTTTGACAAAGGAATGCAAATAATACGTTAGGACAGGCCTTGTGAATGCAAGACATCACAGAAGCTTGCATTTATTACTAGCTGTATATTCACCATTTTCTCCAGAATGCTACTTCCATAATAGGCAGGCACAGAGAAAACATATCTTGCACAATTTAATGGAACATGACAATAGCAGTTAAGACTGCATAGGAATAATTATCTCCACCCAGCATCACACTCAAGTCCCTCCTTTGCATTGCAGCTCAGCTGACAGCCATTCTGTTCATTTGCAGCACTACAGGTCTACCTTGGCCAAGCTATCCACGCAGTTAAGCCACTTGGCAGCATTCCACTTTTTATTTCAGTTCAGCTTAGTACTGCATAGCATTCTGATTTAAAGACAAAACAGCTGCAAACCTGAACCATACAGTACCAAAAGGTTATTGGGACTGCTGCCTGAGAAAAAAAACCATATTAACAGGGATTTGCCCTCAAGTGAGACTATTTGTATTTAAGTTCTATTTGCATTGATAAAAGACCTATTGCTCCCCAGCATTTTCAATAATGATATGAAACAATGAAAAGTATGGAATAACTTCTGCTAAATATAAAAGAGTGGCATAAAAAATGGAGAAATTATAAATAATATTGGAAAAGGAGCTGATACACAGAGTGATATGGATCATTTAGTAGCTGATTAAGATTTTTTAAAACACTGCCATATATTTGATAACAGATCTAGTAAGAACAATTCATAGGATATACAGGCTGTGACCAAATAACTCAGCATGTGTTTTCAGCATAAAGCTTTGTGGAAAATAAAGGATAGTTACAATAATTTCAAATAAAAATAGACTACTTGGGTTCAAGAATAGAGAGTTGTTTTACTGCTGCATATGAGTGCAGCTAACATTACAGTGATGCTGGGTGGAGATAATTATTCCTATGCAGTACACATACAGTCAAATGCATCCATTCTTAAAATGATGCTGAAAGCCAGAAGATGTAACTCTAAAAGAGAATCAGTCTTATGTTAGAAATTTTGAAAAAAAGCATAGACTTTAAAGCTCAGTTTGTGTGTCTCTGAGGAGAACTGGAGAAGGAAGTGAGTAGATTACGTGGTGTACGTACCTTTTCAAGGAGGAAAAGTCAAGTTCTGAAATCTTAGCACTGTGTGAGGAAAAGGCATGACAAGAACAAAATTCTAGCAGCTGAAGCCAAAAAAATTACATTTGAAATTGAGAAACATGCTTTGAATAATAAGCATGCAAAGCTGCTCATAAAAAAATACCAAGATAAACAGTGAATTCTCCATCTCTTTCCTTCAAATCAAATATTTGCCTTTCTAGAAAAAAATGTTTTGATCAAATTCAGCTCACAAGAGTGAAGTGTAACAAGATATTAATCTTTCTGGCTCTAAAAAGTATCAATATGAATATGTGATAACTATGTAAGTAATCATGGTCACACACATGATGTTTAATATCATGGACAGGCTTATATCTCTCCACAAAAAAAAGGCATAGGATCACAGTGGAGATGGAATTACTGTTAGTCCCTAGTTGCTGATATGGACAAAAATCTCAGAGCATAAAATACATGAAAGTATGAAGTACAACAACATTATTTCGTGACAGTGTCATACTAATGTTCTGTTTATGCAAAGGGGTGTCTGCAACAATATGTGTATGTCCCCAAAATTAAATGGAATTCAGGCAGTAAGGCTTTGCTATATGTACTAAGATTTGATTGTTCCTTTTGTTTAGCAGTCATGGTTAGTAAATATTTGTTAAGCCTGACCCATTTAAAGGTCATCAGCCAGGAGAGGTCCTCAGATTATCATACTATTTTCTGTTCAAATACACTAGAAATGTCTGCAGACTGTTGGAAAATTCTCACTGAACACGTTGCTCTTTGTGTCCTATCCTGCATATGGAATACATAATTAGAAAGGGGGTTGGATGAATAAGGAGCCCATAAATCACACATAGATTTAGGTAGTAGGTCCTCCTAATGTGTCTGAATCAGGACCATGAGAGGTTTTAGTTAGGGATACTTATGAAACAAAAGATGTGCCATATGTCTGATTATAAGAACAGTCTAGAGCAAGATAAGAAAAGATACCATCCTGAAAATCCTTCTGTTCAGTTTCCATCTAATGCACAAGCTGGACAAGTGCCCTTCTGTTTGACCTGAAACAACTGATGCCTGTAGTACTACTGATTTACTGTCCCATACAAATATCCTAATAATGTGCTTTTTGCCTAGACTTGATTTTAAAAGCCATGAAATCAATACTTCCACCTAAGTCCCATAATTCAGTAAAGGTGCACATGACATGCACAGCACACATCAAGGCATTCCAAGATGTTTCACCAATTCTTTTGGAAAACACAGCTAACAGTGCCAGTGATGGCTATGTGTTCTGTCCTGTTCTTGCTTACATGACTTAAATTTGCAGCAAATCATGTGAATGTTATGGCATCTGTGAGAGAAAGATGCCAAACTCTTCTAGCCATTTTTACTCAACAGTTCTGTATATTGATCATTGAATAATAAACAATGAGACTCAATTCCAGGAGCAAATACATGAATGCAGAATCCCCTTTTCCAGACTGGTTGTACTGATAACAGGGCTAGAGATGACATTCTTCTCACTTGGCTTTTTTAAGTCCTTTGACTCATTAATCTGTTGTTCTCTCCTCCTCCGTGGTATAACTTGAACAGGAAAAATAAAAATTAAATAATCCAGTATTTAGGGTTTTTTCTTGAGAGAATTGAAGTGCTTGATTACCCTTAAGATGAAGAAATGGCAGAATGCATGTCTCCTTTTGTGGATACCCTTCTCCTACAGGCTATTTTATAAAAGGTGCGTGACCTACCCAACAGCTACATTTTAAAAGAAAATATAGTCAACTAAAAGGAAATGGAAAATACCCCCCCATCCCCCTATATCTTGCTCTAAGTGCAAGAAGAAATTGAAGGAAAAGATATGTTTTCACATCCCTTTCCAAATTCTCTGTGTGTTTTTTCACACTGATATGTTTTCTTCAAAAAACAGCGCATTCAGTGAAAATGAAATCAGAGTTGAGCATCACTAGAAGAACTGATCTGTCATGATATAGAATCAAAACATGATGTGACAAGCTAATTATAAGTCCATAGCAAGAGAAAGCTTAACTAGCTAATAAGTGACAAATACACTGTGGCTTTACACGGTCCTATTTTTTTTCTGTTTCTTAAGACACTTATGAAGAACATGGTCTTCTGTAGGACATTCCTTACTATGCTCTATTGTTACTGAAATTTTGGCAGTGATGCAGCTTTTTGCTGAGTTATACAGATATGCTGTAAACCCATAATTTAGAATAAATCTAGAAGATTTTTCTTCTTCCTAATACCAGTTGCTGCTAAGTTGACTGAATTATCAATTTATTGTAATTAACAATGCATCTCCTTTCTTTGAAGTCATACTAAAGAAGTATCATGGTACCTCTCCATAGCTACATGATTATTGTTGAGGTTATTTGTCTTTAGCTTCCTAGAGGTGAGGAATCCTCACCTGTGCTTATTTTCTGTGCCGTTTTCAAGGCACATTACTGGAAAATAGTTTCAAGAAGGCAGAATATTTAACACGACAAAGCTATAAATTATGTAAATTTCCTTCCTGATTATCTTCTTCACTGACCACATGTGCTCTACTCTTTGTTCTCCATTCTATGAAGAGAAGTGAAAGAAGTGTACAAGAACCATACATCACATTGCATGCCACTAAATGGGAGAATGACTATTATCAAAGAACTACCTGCCAAACTCAGCCACAGTGCTAACTAGTCTTGTTGCCTAAAATTTGATGCCTTGAAGATTTAGCTGCACTATTCGGAAGCAGAATATTAACATTCATTAAAGAAAAATGTAGTCATAAAACATTCATGACTGCAGGAAACAGCTTAATCATGAAATGTGCATTTTGGAGAAAAGTGGGATACATACAGCTGTGCTTGAAGAACATTACAAAGGTCTCAAACCATTACGGAGCTTTGGTTCAAAGTAAAACCCCTTTGATGATTGTACTTGAGTTTTCAGACTATAGTGCAACTCATCATGTTTCTGTTTTTCTGTCCCATGAGAAAAAATTAAATGTACAAGTAAAAACATAAGGCACATTAAGCAATATCAGCATTTTTAAGAGGCACTGTTTATTGCATTACCAGATTTTTTATTCATGAACTTTGCTCTAATCATATTAGTATCAAAGTTTATTATTTTTACTGATAATAACATTATTAACATAATTACTGATGATCAATGATTAATTATGGATTTTCAGTATTATTAAAATAATGCCATTTTTTTAAGATTGATATAATGCTAAACTTAAAAAATGCATGGTGACTAGACTTTCTTATGATACATATATGAATAATATTCATTCTGAGGCTTACTTTTACTATTTCAGCACAATTTTATACAAGATATCCTTCCATTTTTGAAACTCAAAAATGTAATTATTTTAGGAGGCATAAGAAGTGGGTCCTAAAGATTATTCTTTTCTTATCCTTATATAATGTCATGTAGATTGAATTCAGAACTGTCAATTGGCCAAAAATGATGTGTGAAAGCTGAAAGTTCTATATCAGTAAGCCGTTACTAAGAGAATAATTAGGTGGAGAAAAGATAGATATATAGGACTACAGAGATCTTGTAGCCAAATGAGGGAGGCGTTGCAGACAGAGAAGTAGAAGCCTGGTAAGATACAATTGATATTACCTACCTTGAACCCAGCAGGCAGCTAAAAAGCCCACTACTGTTTGCTCACTCCCCTCCAGTGGGATGGGGAGAGAATTGGAAAAAAAGGTGCAACTTGTGGGTTGAGATAGAGACAATTTATTAATAGGACAGAAAATGAAGGGGAAAAAAAATAAGAAGATAGAACAAGTAATGCACAACGCAATCGATCAAGACTCACTGACCAATGCCCAGCTGACCCCTGAGCAGTGGGCCCCCACCCCACAGCCACCTTGCCCCAGTTTTATTGCTCAGAATGACACCATATGATGTGGAACACCCCTTGAGTCAGCTGTCACAGCTTTGTCTCCTCCAGGTTTCTTGTGCACCCTCAATCTCCTCACTAGCAGCGTGGCAGGAGGGACTGAAAAGTCTTTGGCCTGATGTCAGCCCAGGTCAACCAAAACATCAGTCTATTGACAATGTTATGCTCACCCTAAATCCAAAACATAGCACTGTACCAACTGCAGGGACAAAAATTAACTCTATCCCAGCTGAAAGCAGGACAAACACGTAAGTAGCATAACAGGAATCAGTATATCAGAGTATAAGCATTTATAGCACAGTAATGCTACCAAGAGTAACCTGGGCCTAAATGTATGAATGACACATAACCAAAAAGTTGTAAATGAGGGCTTGTGTCTCCATTGAACAGTAGAGTACAGCAAAAATCAAAACATGTTTTAAGTAGTAAAATCTGCAAGACAAAAAAAAAAGAATGATCAGGGAAATTAGGAAAGTAGCCTGGTATAATTGCAGTACTCTTGCAGAATGAGTCGGAAGCAAACCAAAAGAAGCCCTCATCTGAAAAATATGAACTTTCTTGGAAGCAGTTCAGATCCTCACACTTTCTTTGGAGAAGGGACTGAAAAACATCCACCATGAAAAAGTTAAAATGGGTAAGAAAGAGGTCACCCACTTCAGTACTGACTTCCTCCATTGAATATCATTCCAGCCTGGCCAGACCAGCCTTGAAGACTAAGGCTGTGAGGGCTGTGACCTTCACTGCCAGCCATAGCATACCAAACACTGACACTGAGTGTAGACCAAGGTTGTCATGGACTAATTATTTGGATACATAGTGATAAAGACAGATAATGAGTAAGAACTAAGCCTTGGCAGCAAGTGTGGAGTTGATGAATGTCAGTCTTCTAAAGTGCTGTTCCGAAGTCTGAAATTGGCCTGATTTATTAATATTTTTATTCTTCCACCACAGTGATCTCTCGTTTCCTGGGGCTTTTGGATATGTATAGCCCTACACTTAGTTGCCAAAGGGCTTTTGCAGAAGGTCTGAGGGGAAATTATTGATGTGTCTTGTCACTCCCATGTGGCCAGTAAAAAAGCCCCAGCCTAAACCAAATAAACCAGACTAAAGCCAGTTGACTAAAGCCAAATAGAATCATATGATCATTAAGATTGGAAAGCACCTCCAGAAGTAAGTGGCTTCCCCTCACTTAAAACACACATGACAGTGAGGCTTTCTTCAAATTTCTTGTTCTTCCTTCTTTTCCCAAAGGACAGCATAAAAGATGTGATGGGAGTTGGATAAAGAAGAGGAAATTATATGAATCCAAGTAATGGAAGTGCCAGAAAAGCTGAGAAGCTGTGGAGGAGTTGCAACACTGAGGGAAAAAACAAGGAGAACTCATGACAGAGAAGTGGAAATGAGTAAAATAGAGATTAGTTCAGTTTAAACTCTTAAAAGTTTAAAGTCTGCATTTCTGTCATTGGAATCTGAAGGAAAGAGACAGAAGGAAAATGCTTTCTTGTTTGTGGAGATAGAGACAAGATCCCTTACCAATTACTGTAATGAGCAAAACAAACTTTACTTGGAAAAAAAATTTCATTTATTGCCAAGTAGAATAGATCAGTGTAATGAGGGGAAAAAAAAGACAAAAAAACCCACAAAACACCTCAACAACTTCTTTTACCCTGTGATTTGCTGGCTGAGCTTCACTCCTTCACTCCTGACTCTCAAGAGGTGTTGGGGGCTGAGGGGAAAACACTGACAATGCTGGGGCATGTACACACCAAAATGCCCCTGATGTCGTTTTCCTCTGCCTTTTTGTAGAGGCCTGGCCTGAAGTTTACTGTGCAACAAAAAAACTGTGACTCATTCAAATAGTGTTTTAATCAGATCTTACAAAAAACACCCAGATAAGGTAACCTCTTTCCTTACAGCTTGTTCTGCCTTTTTTTTTTTTTTTTGCTAAAATGTAGTAAGTGTTAGAAGTGATTCCACAAAGCTAGATTGTATAGCTTGTATTGCACTTATGTGATTCTTGTTAGTATATTATATGAAAGGCATTAACTGTGTTTCTTCTTCTAATAGATTGTTTTGACACAAATACAGAAAACATGATTTTATGGGATGACACAAATACAGAAAACATGATTTTATGGGATTGCAACCTTGAAAGACAGCAATCACCAAACATAGAAGAACCCTGTAGGTCTCTGGAGGCTCTGCCAGAGAAATATATTCTCAGTGAGTACAAGAGGGACTGCCAGTTATGAGGGTAAGGATTAGTCAGCCTATTTTAGATCTGTGGAGCTGTGAGGTGGTTTTATTTTAAAACTCATGTATTGTATGTTACAGTTACAGCTTTAGCCACAAATGTGCATTGGATGTTATGGATCATAACACCACCCATAATAGGCAGCCAGAGGTCACCTATTGCTTCCTTGTCAGGCTGACTGATTAGCTGAAAGGGGTTGGGATACTACTGAGGAAATTCTAAATAATTTCTGATAAGGATGACATTTTGGTCCTCATTGGAATGGATATGTTATCATTTTTCAGTAAAGCTTTATAAACCTGACTAGGTTGTTATGAGATTATTACTAGGGACATAAACTACTTGTAAGGTGAGCCTTAAATCATGAATCAGTAATACAGTATTTCCAAAATATACTTTTTTGGTTTTGAGTCTTGGAAGATAAACAAGATGCATCTGCTACAGCTGAAGTGCACATTTTAGTTTTAATTTGAATTCTCTAGAAAGAATAACTTTATAGCCATAAAGTAAATAGTTACTTTAAATACATACATGTGTGTGTGTGTATATATATATATACACACACACATATATATGTCACGTATACATTGCAACAGTTGTCAAAAATAATATTAATATCTAGACAATCATACCACTCACAGAGGAGGTTTATCATGGAAAGACATTTCATGATACTGTTTAGACACAAGTCAAGCTGGTGCAGTAGAACGTGTTCTTCATTCACAATTCCTAGCAAATGGACTTTTAATTAGACAAATTCTGCAACACCTGTGACCTGGACAAGCCTCGCCACCTTTTGTAATGTTGCCATGTAGCCCAAAAAAAGAGGTGATTTGTCATCAAAATCCAGTCATTCCCTCAGGAAGTCTCTGATATATTTAGACTTATATGAAAACTAAAAATGAACTCACCAACAGCCTTAAGTGTCCTTGACAAAATAAATCCTGAGGGCAGGAATCCGAAATAACCCACAATAAATTGCTATCTTTTGAACATCTTCCTACATGATTAGTACAATTACAGGTCTGTTCCTTCCATTGCAACTATTCTGAAAGGTAAATATTACAACAGTAATGCTATCTGGCAGTGTGATACACTAATACTGTAATAGTTTTAACTCCATAGTTCTGCAATGCTATTTCAATAATTTTCTGCATCTCAAAGCCCCTCCCTGTTTTCTCTATAAGGCTACTGTTCTCAGCATAACTGGAGTAGAGAATGGATGAGTTAAAATCTGGCTTCACAAAAAATATTTGCATTAAATCACTGTTCTGTTTATCTGTAAGACACAATGATTTTTCTGGATTTTGTGTAAATATTTGCCTTAAGATTCTTTTCCTTCTCAGAGAGGTGGGGTGCCTGTGATAAACATGCACTACAACAGTCTGTGGTGCTGCTTTGTCCTTGAAAGTGGCAAAATTGCATGCAAGTGTATGATGTGAAGGGCAGATATAGACAAACCATGGCTGAAGAGGCTGTGGAGCTGTATGACAATTACCCACCTTGTGACTGGGAGCCCTTATGCCAACCCAGTCAGCGGCAAAAACAGAACTCTCTTGGCTACTTGTCACTCTGGTTGACATTACCTCCATGTCTTATAATTTGCTCTGAATATTAAGAAAACAAAATCTGAATTAAGCATTTTTATTGCTCTTGATGGTTACAGATATGAAGGCATATGTTTCTATTTCACATGGTTAAGAATCTGGAACAGAATACTTTTTTGTTGCCCCAACTTTAGTGACTTTTAGATAATCTGTCAAAATACTGTCTTTGTGTTGCAGATGTTTCGCTATCCAGAAGCACAGTCTACTTATGCCTTTGCTTCTGAACACAACCAAATCAATCTGTTTCCACAGAAGAGTAGGGAGAAGTCTGTAAATTATCCCTTGTGAAAGAAACTTAAAAAATAAGAGACAAGTGAAATAACCTAATAAAGCATGAATTGATGAAAAAAAGACTATTTTTCCCTGGAACAAAGGCTGTCAACAGAAAAATGAGAACTTTAATGAATTGTGTTCAGACACAAATGGAGGATGTCAGTGATGGAGGAGCAAACATATTTTTGTATATGTTTTTCACCATGGGGTAGTAATAATGACTCAAGCTGAGGAAAAAGATACTATAAATATATATGAAAGACTACATTTAAAAGAAATTCTAGAATCCTGTCATGACGGTGCGGTAATTTGATTCTTCTTGCCTGTCTCTTCCATTGTAATTAATTCAGACAACAAAGATAGAAATTTCCAGCTCCTGCCTCAGTGTGAATCTTACCTGGGTCAAAAAAATAAAACAATTCATTGGGATATGCATACAATGAAGTGCATGATAGACATGCCTGCTCCAGCTTCAAATTAGTTCAGAGGCAGTGTCACTGCAGCAGTGTGGCAAATCGCAACTACCAGACTTGCACGTGCAACACCTGTATTGGCTCTAATACTTGAACCCACTCACTAAGGTCTAGATTGGGTGTCCCTGCACAGCACTGCTTACTGGGATGACAACTCCTTAGCCCTGACCTTGTGAAGATGGTCACTGTTTTGCCCACAAAGGAGAGAGGTCCTCTCTCTGATCTGTCCAGAGCTTTGCTTGGCTCAAAACAATAGGTCAGGTGGTACTTCAGCTTGGCAACCTGAGTAACAGGATTGTACTGACCACAGAGCACCCAGTGAATGCACCAACGAAGCATCAAATGAAAAAATGAAAACTAAAGCTGATGAAAACTAAGGGCAAATGTTGAGATAGCACTAGTGATGCAACAGGGAGCTGGTAAACAATTTTTTGTGAAGGAAAGAAATGTTTTGCCTGATCACCGAAATCGTACAGGAAAAGTGTACCTTGCACATTAAGAAAGGAAACAAAAAAGGAAAATTCTTAGTTCCACAGAACTGGGAACATGAGACTGTCTCTAGCTTTTGACAGCATTGGCCATTAATCACATTTTAATGAAACATTGTTGTGATATAAATCTGATTCATTAAGTCACCCACAGTTCAGTTAACTGAGTGTTCAATACCACTGTGGAACTACTGTGTCTGAACATGATTCAAAGAAGTCAGATAATACTTTCATAACGAAAAAGAGAAATATTATGCTCTCTGATTTTTCTGGGTTTTTAGTGGTATTTTTAAAATATATTCCCTCAATATCCTACACAAGTTTTGAATATGTTAAATGTATTTATAATTTTTAAAAATTACTGGTGTAGTCATATGGTAAATATTACTTGCATTTGTGCAGGCAATCTGTAAAACAGGTTCATATTTTACAGTGTTATGTATTTAGGTTGACTGCTGAAGATTTGGAAGTATTCCACAATGGTGAAATGTCGTTACATCCAGCATGGATTTTGACCCAAAGCATCACCCAGAAGGTAAAAATCAATATAAGGCTCTAGATTTTCTGGGTCTGTAGTGTGAAACAATAGCAAGGAAAAAAAAAGAAAACTCATTCTTAGAATGAGTTAGACAAATAGAATTATTTTATAAATGGAAGTACAGAGCTATTTTTGATTCTCTATGATATTAGTGAGACCTCTATTGTGTTCTGTTTTATGAACTCATTTTAAAGCAGCATTGATATATTGGCTTAAAAAAGAGCTACAAGTATGATAGAAGTTCTATGGGAAAAAAAGCCTTTTCAGTGAGATATCCACTCAGTTCAATCTCTTTCGCTTAACGAAATGAAGATTAAGAAGTGAACCTGATCATGATCTATAAATGCAGATACTTCCAACACCGGAGGGAAGTTTAATCTACCAAAGACATTAGAGACCTAGAGCCTGAACACAGAACATAGGTCAATTGAGACTAGAAATGAAAGAAGCATTTTTATAGTGAATCATTACTAACCAACTGAATAAGTTACCTTGATGCTTGATAAGTGTTCAAATAAAGATTAGACATCTTTCTGAAATATATGTCCTAGCTGAAACAGAAATATGAGGCTTGGTATGCCAGTCAGGAAAACTTGGTGTGTTAAACATGTCCTATGATCACCCAAGTGTAAATTAATCTAAATTGTGAACTAGTGTTTTATACAATTATTGTCCTGGTAACTGTCTTTGTTGCAAACCAGTTTCAAGACGAGACTTTGTTTGTAGAACTTATTTGATCTTTCATTCCTGAAAGTGCCCAAAATATTAAAACAACCTTCCTAGTAGACTTTGTTCTGTAGTGTATTTCCAAACTCAGGAAACTTGACAAGACATCACTGTCACCCCTTTTTAGATAGTTTCCATTTATTTGTCTTAGGGACCAAGACAGAAAGAAGATTGAGGGCAATTATGTCTTATTTTTTGACTAAAAATTACAGGAAGGGTAGAAAATTTCTTGAAAAACACCATTCACCATACTGATAGTATGCAGGTTATCCCTGCTTTGTCCTTTTCTTCCCACAGGGTCACACTAGACATTTTATTTTGTTTTGTTTTGTTTTATTTTATTTTATTTTTATTTTAATATTTTATACTTACTGTGATGGCATGGAAGTTCTAGCTAGACCCTCTTGTACTGTGCTATACTGTCTTGTACTTTCTTGGATCAGAAGCAGATAAACCAGGCAACTTGAAAAACAGATACCACTCTAATGCAGTAAAATTGTTCTGCATATAAAACTTGTCTCCCTGTATAGTCTGGACAAAGGTACTCACTTGAGCAGTATTAGAATATGATGTCTGACCTGACTGTTTTGATGAGATAAAGACTACCTTTTGTTTCATCTTTCAATTATGTGTTTCAAGATCTATCCCACATCTCTCTTTTATCCATCTTCCTTTTTACTTTACTGGTTTTGATCTCACTGATTGTAACCTGCAATTTTCTGTTCACACCTTCCTCACTCTGATTTCCCTTATATGTCTACCAACCATATGATATTGAACAAGGGAAAGTGCCAGATTCTGCACCTGGGATGGGGCAACCCTGGGTGCAGAGACAGACTGGGGAATGAGATGTGGGAAAGTGCTGTGGACGAGGACCTGGAGGTCCTGGGTGATGGCATGCTGAACACGAGTCAGCAGTGCCCTGGCAGCCAGGTGGGCCAACCCTGTCCTGGGGGGCATCAGGCTCAGCATCACCAGCTGGGCAAGGGAGGGGACTGTTCCGTTTTGCTCTGCACTGTGGTGGCCTCACCTTGAGTGCTGTGGGTGCCACAATATTAGTAATATATAAAGCTTTTAGAGACACTCCAAAGGAGAGCAACAAAGATGGTGAAGGGCCTTGAGGGGAAGCCATATGAGGAGCAGCTGAAGTCACTTGGTCAGTTCAGCCTGGGGAGGAGACGACTGAGAGGAGACCTCATTGCAGTTANCTGGGCAAGGGAGGGGACTGTTCCGTTTTGCTCTGCACTGTGGTGGCCTCACCTTGAGTGCTGTGGGTGCCACAATATTAGTAATATATAAAGCTTTTAGAGACACTCCAAAGGAGAGCAACAAAGATGGTGAAGGGCCTTGAGGGGAAGCCATATGAGGAGCAGCTGAAGTCACTTGGTCAGTTCAGCCTGGGGAGGAGACGACTGAGAGGAGACCTCATTGCAGTTACAACTTCCTCATGAGGGGAAGAGCAGGGGCAAGCACTGATCTCTTCTCTCTGGTGAACAGTGACAGGACCTGAGGGAATGGCCTGAAGTTGTGTCAGGGGAGGTTTGGGTTGGATTTTAGAAAAAGGTTTTTCATTCAGAGGGTGGTTGGGCACTGGAACAGGCTCCCCAGGGAAGTGGTCACAGCACCAAGCCTGACAGAGCTCAAGAAGTGTTTGGACAATACTCTCAGGCACATGGTGTGACTCTTTGTGATGGTTCTCTGCAGGGCTTGGATTTGGTTCATTAGAGTTGGACTTGATGACCCTTGTGGATCCCTTGCAATTCAGCATATTCTGATTCTGTAATTCTTTTTTCCATCTTTCCTCTCCTGCTTTTCTTTTGCCTTGTCTTCTGTGTTACTGATCATTTCCTGGTTCCTTTGCTTCATAGTTCAGTCTTTAAACCTTTAAAAATTATTCTTTTATTTCGCACTACTATGAATTATTTACATAATATGTCATCAATGGCTGAAATTAATTACCAGTGAAATTCTGATGATATAACTGCAGTTGTTCCTACATATAGCAACAAGAAGGCTAGCTTAGTATTTTTAATATCAAATATACTTTCTCCATGGAGGATAGCAAAGCATAGAGACAACCCTTCCAAAACACAGGAGAGAAAATGCAGGTTGTATAATGAAGTGATTTTCTTTAATGAACAAGATAGATACATATGCCTCTTCAGTTCATTCCTACTAGTACAAACATGAGCAACTCAGAAAAAATTGTGATTTGTTATGCTTCTTTCTTTTGATCCCCCCAGGCTATTATTTCAATGCATTGTTTTTAGGGGGACACAATGTGTTTTTTAATATGAATTATGGATAAATCCAAAATGTGAGCATTAGGCTAAAAACCATATTTATTTAAATTTTAGAGAAACACAAGACAAGAGATTCAGTGTTTCTAATGTAATGTGTCATTGTCCTGGTTTGGGCCAAATTCAAGGAAACGTCCAAAAGAAACGTCTTCCCAAAGGAAGGCAGGGAATAGCTGCCCCTCCCCCACCAGGTTCGGGAAAGAAAATATTCCTTGGAGGAATGTGAAAAGGGAAAAAAGAGAATTATTTATTTAACAAACACACAGGAAAATAACAATAATGCTAAATAATGAAATCTCTCTCACTGTGGAGAGGAAACTTGAAAGATTTCAGAGTCCTCCTGTGGGGGTGGTCTCGCTCCTCTTCCTTGGAGCTGGGTCGAGGTGGGTGCCCCACTCCAGGCCGGGGGAGGGTCCCCCGGTGGAGTTCAGATGCTCTGGTGGTTTCAGCAAGTCCAAAGGAGAAGGAGACAAAACCAAAGTCCCAGAAAACAAAGTTTAACTCTCTGTCTGTCTCCAAGGAAAAAGAGCCGAAAAGCTGGGTGGAAAAAGCAGGCAGGGTGCTTCCTCCGCTCTTCTCCCCACACAGCTGAACGCAGAGCAACCTTGAGGCACAGACTGCTTTGGAAAGTTTGTCTGGCCTTTTTCTCTCTCCTCTCCTCTCCCGGGCTCAGTGTAAAGGCACAGGAATCGTGTTTGGGCACAGAGCAATGGTAGGGGATACACATGATAAGGTCACCCCAAGACAGTCATAAAGTTGAAAGAATGCAGAATTTTGGAATGAGACATTCAAGATCTTTAAACAGAGACATAAAGAAAGTTGCTCTACTAGTATAATATATTATTAGCACCCTACTGAAAAAAAAGGAGCAGAGAAATACTTTTCTGTGTGCATCAGTTAGGATGAAAAGAACATATATAATTTTTAATTTTTTTTGTAGAACACCATTTATATCTGTGTCACTATGGAAATAATAACTCACTGTGGATTCATGCTGTTACTATTAAAAGCAGCATTTCAGAAAAGTTCTTGATAACACTTCGTGCCTCACAGTTCCAGGGAGTCTGAGGCTACTCGTCAAAATGCAGTCCTCCCGTTTATACAGACTCTTGTGGGATGTTCAATGCCTTCAGCAGTAGGAACAAATTTGTCAGGTCTTCTCCAAAGCCTGCTCTATTTTTCTCACTATAGAACTATCTTGTGTAAAAGCTGTTGGTCCAGGCACCTGGGTATTTCAAAGCTTTTACTGTGCCCCACAGAGCCATCCCTTGTGCTTTGACAACCTTTAAACTCATTGTCAAAAACACTTTATAAATAATTCATAAGGTTAAAAAAATAGTTAGGCTTTATGGGGAGCACTTTTTTTTTCTCAGAGGAAGTGGGAATGGAGTGATGCTACAGCCCATTAGGCTAACACAAACACACATCTAGTTTGTCACCTATTTAAAGGGTTGCAAAAACAAATAAATTAGTAAAAATCAACAGCAACCTGAAAAATAAGCAGATGACAGGTGTCAACATTAATTCTAGATTCTATGTTTCCCATACCTCTCCCTCCACACCAGTAGTATAGCTGCAAGTTCTCTGTCCCTCAATATTAGTGTTTGATTTTTCATTTCTGACTTTCAGGATGGGGAGTGAATCTTGATGCTAAAATGAGTGAATTGTGCAGGTTGTGCATGTACTTTTCCTACAGTATTTTTTCTTGTCTTGGGCTTTCAGAAAAACAGTTGTCCAGTCTAAAACAATGGTTCTCAAGACATAGTTTCTGGATTTGTCAGAGGACCAGGATTTTCTGCAGATTTTTAGGAGATGTACAAATAGAAAAAGATAGCAAACAGTAAAGCACAGTGAGTAAGAAAACATAGCAACATTTTTGTTTCTGAATTTGGTGTGTTTTCATGCAAGACGTATCCCTCGGAGAATCAATATTGTCTAGCTTGGATAAATTGTGTGCATATCAGTGTCTCAGACAAGAGACACCTGTGGACAAACAGGGTGTTTAAAACATATGCACACATGTGTACATATAAAATATAACTCAAATTTAAAAGATGGCATGTTGTCACAACCTCTATTCTTTGTTATGAATGATTAATTTTCATGTCAGTAAAACTGAGATAATGTTGGTCTTTTCTTTCTCCTCTTTTTTGACTCTAGGTTTTGTTTCTTATCTTAAGTAACAAGACTAAAGAATCCAGCAAATATGTTGGAAAATTAAGTAACATACTGATATTTTTCAAATAGAATACCTGGACTTCATAACTCATTTTTGGTAGAAGGATAGAAAATATCTAATTCTAACATTTAAAAAACATATTTAAATAGGAGGTTAAGGTGAAACTATATTATGATAGTGTACTATACGGACTTTTTTGTACAAGAAAACTGAGAAAAGACGAAAATATTCTGTGGCTCAAAGATCCAGACCTTGGATACATTAATTACAAAGGAGTTCTGCAAAAGGCAGAGCACTGTTCTGATAACTGTGGGGAAGTTTCCCATGTTTGATCAGTTTCAGAATAGGGAGTTGCGGAGCTCCACAGCTCTGCAAAAAATACGTTATGCAGAAATAACAGTTGAAAACAGATGTGAGAGAATACCAACACTCACTGGAAGGCTTTTAATCACACTGGGTACAATTAAAAGCTTCCCTGAGATCACAGGAAGAGATCTGTAAAGTAAGACCTGAAGAAAGGGACAAGCTGCCAAATGTTAATCACCCAAGTTTTTCGTCAGCCATCAGTGTTTACAAAATGAAATGCTTCTGACATTGCTTGTGTTTGTAGCAAAAACCATTATCTCTCCACAGTTTGTGATCTTCAGTCTCTCAGCATGGTTAATGATGGTGTTCATCTCACCTGACATTGCACATCTGACAGTCACGTGATAGTTACTCTAGTTTCCCAGTGAAGAACAGAAATAGGCACCTCTGGGGTATGGTTAGGGTAGATTTCATCTTAACAGGAATGGAGTCAAAATAATGGGAAGATTTGATGGCATTTCTTCAGGGGCAAAGGAAGTCCTGGGAAGAGGCTGGTCCGATTTTCCCAGAAACCTGGTGTTCTGAGGGAGTTCTGCTCTTCTCACCCTTTGCTGCCACACTGTTCCCAGTAACAGCTATTCTCTGCAGGCTGAAGGTGCACTGAGTTCAACACTCACACTGATGAGGATCCTCTTTGACAGACGTGGAGGGGAAAACCCAAAGCATAGAGGAAACTGGAGGACAAAGGTAAGACCTTTGAGCATGTCTTTGCACATACAGCATAAGCTCCTTTTATCCTGATCTCGTACAAACTCTGAAGAATCCTGCATTAATGTCGGCCAAAGTCCACGTCCTTTCTTCTCAATGTCTCTGCCTGCCTGCCCCAGTCTCACTGTGTCTGGAGGTCTCTCCACGACCTCCAGCAGCCAGGCATAGATTTGTTATTTTCGTTTTGAATGTTATGGAAGGGGTCGTTGGGCAACTGCATTGGCTTCACTCAAAATTGATTGCTGCATATTGCTGAAGATGAGGTTTTTAGAAAAATAACACAAGCACCTTCTGATATTAGCAGATTAATTGTGATAAAAGAAATACATTCCCAGAAGTCCAGGGTTGCCCTTTCTAATCTTACACTTGAGATCATCAGGAGATCATCACATAATTTGGTTCCATTTGAAACATTCATTAGGGAAAACCAGGTTCCGCAGACTCGATCTTATGTTGATTTAATGCTTTCAGAGTATTGCCACTTCAGCTGATGTCTCATTAATGTTATCAAGGTCACATCAAAGCAAGTCAGTAAATCTTGTGGAAGATCATCTCTGCCAGCTTTACTCTTGTCATGATGGCTGCTACCTGCTAAAATTTCCCAGAACTACAATGAACAACAACTATTCCAACGGCTAAGGGCAGGCATGCAATTCCTATGAATGGAAGAGCCATCCTACAGTACAATCTATACTTGTAATGACTGTACATTACTCATGCATTTATGGCATGAAACCATTACTATTTGATGAGTATTTGATCAGTGAACAGGAGGAACAATAAGAAGAGGGAAAAGATTCCTTTTATTTCCTTCTAACTACTGTCTACAAAATTCTTTTAAGAATATTTATGCCTCTCTCCTGATCTTTTCTTCTTTTTTTTTCCTTTTACTCTCAGTAGGCTGTGGCTAGCCCATTGTACTAAGCACAGGACTGGAGGGAAGGAGCTGAGCACTGAGGAGGAAAAGAGGAAAGGATTGAACAGAGAAGCAGTGTTTCTAGTGAAAGGATGCGGCTGGAGCAACAAACCAGAGGTTTGGGGATTTTCAGTCTAAAACAGGTGAGTAACATCTTCCCTCCATTGCTTCATACCCTGCATATGAGAAATTTCTCTTCAGCACCCTCACTAATCTCTAAATAAAAATGCATTACAGGAACCATGCTGTAGTTGTTCTTTTTATAGTTACACCAGCATGGGAGGGAACATGACAACATCAGAAATAGTTTTGTTACAAGCTCTGTGCTGAAGGGCTAATGGGAAACGAAGAAAATACAGTGATTCCAGTTCTCAGGTCATATTAAATAATTTGTATTTTATTTCTGTCTTTGCTTAAAAAAAATTAGAAACTCCCCGGTAATTTAGGAAGCTAAATAACCTTTTTAAAATGCATTGAAAACCAATTTCACCAAGTTTTTAGAACATTAATGAGGCAGGATTATCTACTAGCTCTTCTATTAGGAATTATAAAAGGAAAACATGATTATTATTGTCTAATCACATAATCAAAACATAGTAACAATAGAATATTTATAATGTGCTTTCAGCTATTGTTGTATATGTTAATTGTATGTTAGTGGACTTTTATAGATACAGATAAGTGTACGTCTGTCTATGCATGTGTATATAGAACACTCAGATTGGAAGGGACCCTGAAAGTTCATCTGGTATGTGTGCATATAAAACTTCATATTTGTCTATCCAAAATACGTGTTCTCAAGAGCCTACATTTCTTTGAAATGTATTGACTTTAGTTTTCTAAGTTTACTTTGGAGCCTTGAAATTCTAGTCTTTGCCAGGTTTCTATGAAAGGTGAGAACCAGTGCTCCCTAAGTTGAACTACATTATGATGGCTCTAGCTTCTCACTTGAGTTCTATACATATTGTCTTGTAGAGACAGAAAATGTGAGTTTCTATGAGAAAAAAAAGGGCACTTTTCTTGTAGTGAAAGGGCAACTTGTAGAAGAGGCTGAGCGTTCCTGCAGGTTGCATCCTTGGAAAGATCTCTTCTGTATAGGACAAAACTTATAATGTCTTGCAAATCCAAAGGTGGAAGTGTTTGACACCAAAATGATAAAAGGAAGAATGATCTTGCAGCATTTTTAAAGGAGGATGTTCAATAAAATACTTTAGTTCCCTTGCACTTGTTTTGTTGTACAGGAGGTATTTTCTGTCTGAAATAATTTTAGCAAATGCTAAAATTACCAGCACCACAGAAACTTGTGAGACAGATTTGCAAAATTCCATAAATTACTCTTTAAGTTCTAAATGTGACATTCAACTGTTCTTAAACTGTACAGCAGCACCAAAGCCCCTGGGCAGGAGAAGTCCAGCACCAAACACTACAAGTCTCCCCTCCAAGCCGGGCAAAAACTGAACCACCCTCAGGTAAGAAACTGCCAAAAACCACACGGCTTCGCCCCCACCCCCTCCCCCAGAACCATCCCAATGATATGCCAAGGCACTGGCTACACCTTTTGTCTCTTAATAGAGGTCCATTTGCCATTTCCATGACAACACATGGGAAGAAAATTCCCCTAAGAAACCTAACCCCCAAGAGTAGGGAGGATTCCCAAAGAGCAAGTAACATAAATGGACAACATGCAGCTTCATTCCTATGCAAACTACATAGAACTTTTGCCTAAAGTTTTATTTATATGCATCCATTTACATTGCTTAGGTAGGGCATTTGTTTTGCAGCTTTCAGTAGTCTTTCAAGCCATAACTACTCCATAAATTGCAAGTGTTCCACATAACACGTAGTTGTCAACTTGCATGAGAGATGACCTCCAGTCTACCTTCTCACTAAGAAGGCAACAGTGCTCTGATAAAAAAGATTATGTCTTTGCCATGAAAACAAGATTTTCATGTCTCTTGTAAGCAGCAAGTTTGAAAAATAAGTTTGAAAAATATCTGTAGTAGTTCATCTGACCAGAAAAAACTTGCAACTTTCTTCTTCAAGTTAGCTTGCCTTTCAAATTAAATAGGATTCATGCCTTCAATTTTATCAGTTGTCTGCAAAGCCATTGTGAACAGATTTTTAAGACACCTAGATATATCTTGTCCACAATGCTAGAAGACTGAAGAGTCACTGAGCTGTTGATATCTTCTTTCTTCTTCCCCTAATATGTCCTCTAAGAAAAAATCTTCATATCTTTAGGAAAAATACAAGCTCCTTTGACCTAAAAACTGGGCAGACAGAATTGCTAAAGTTTAAGTTGAACAAGAAACAAGATTACATAAGGAAAGTGAAATATTATCGGAGGTAGAATAATCAAACTTCTTAATATATTATAGCATATTTGATTCATCATGAATGTAGGTGAATAGATGCATGGATAATCAGGAAGTTTAACTGTTAGTGTATAAATTTTGATTTTCAAATAGTGGTGGGTTCATTCACAAAAATATTAATTTCCATTATTTGCTTACTCTGTATCTCTAGCGTCCTCTTTTCTGAATATTTTGACCTTACTGACATTGAATATTTCAAAGCCACAGCTCTCAGAAACCCACATCTTCCCTTTTTTCCTTAAATTCCTGTTCTCCATATCTAAGTTTGGTATTTTTTTTTAGAATTGATTTTGAAATAATCTCTATAAACAGCACTTCTTTGTCAGTAATTGACACCATGTGCAAATGTAGTTGCACAGAATGTATAGATGCTCTTGAAGTGGAAGAGATAAAGTATTAGGCCAAATAAGCTTTGAAGCAACCACATATTTGTTTAATAACCTTAAAGAGATTTATTTGAATGCAGGGTACATGGCAAAGCTACAGTAATCAAAGATACTAAAAAAAAAAAGTAATTTATTTTTCTCTTCTCTGATTTTGACTTCCTTTTTATCTCCTGTATCTTGTGGCTTAAATGATACCTTCTATCAAAACCCGTCAGTAACAAAAGTCCATTTAGTTTTGGACAACAGCTGTAATACTGAGGTATTAATTCATGTAGTTACAGTATCTGGATCTCAACAGAGTCACATTACAGCTATATATTTCAGACCTAGACACATTTCTCTTACCATTCTTCAGATATTTTCCCCCCCTTTTTGAGACACTTTTGACACATTGGTTATTTTCCATAGCTATACCATCCATATTCTAGCTCTATGCAGATACATAGATGGATATAAATACATGTAATGTAAAAGATCCCCAAATACAATACACCGGTCTCCCACCATTCATGCTCTTGAAGAGTTGTTAATCATATTATTTAATCCACCAGAGACAGATTCATAAGTATTCTGAATCTAGTCCTAGTGATGAAGTAAAGGAGACAAGAATGGAATAGGAAGGATGCCAGAACCAGGTTCTTAATTGTGATACAATAATTTGCCCCAGTAATTTGTTCATTCATGATTCTTCTTGTGCTTCTCTCCTTCTCTGAATGAAAAGGAAGAGGATGGAAAATATTTCATCCCTCACCAGTGCAAGCAGAGTAGAATGTTCATTATGCTATATTTTAAGAACATTGATAGATATACACATCAGTTATTGCCAGATGAAATATAACATTTTAATATATACTCTATTTATTTATCAAATATCTTTCTATTAAAATTTTTGAGGGGCAGTTGTGATATCTCTAACTAGTATTTTTTCTCTCTCAGTAGGAAATCAACTTTTAAATGAATACAGAACTTCACTAGCTAGAATTATGACATGACAGACCATTTCACTGTCAAAGAACTATCATTTATGGTATTAAACATCAGTACTTTTACTAAAATGGTAATGTAATGTGAGCTGAGAGCATTTGACATATTTCAGGGGAGAAAAGAGCAGTTAGCGCCTGTTTATGAAAGTGAATTGCCCTTAAAAATAAATTGATTCTTCAGTGTCGGTAGTTTTTAATCAGCAGACAGAATAATTGATAGCTTTATAGATCAAGCCAATTATCATATATGTACCTATCCCTATATTACGAAGATATTCCTAACTCTTCAGTCCCTGCACTTAATAATCCTGAACCACAATTAGCTAATGATAAAACCAGCTCTCTCATAAATTGCTTTCCAGGGTGCAATGACACATAAGAAATTTATTCGAATTTATCTGCAGCGATATGCAACTGCAAGGCTGTGTTTGCATCAGTGCTGCTGTAGATGACTGAATTCATTCAAAGCAGAAGAGAAAACTGGCTATGTCTGCAGAATAGTGTTATTACTCTTGACTCCCTGCTAGCATCTTCCTCTGTTTGATCCTGTCCTCACAAACCTGTAATCATCAAGTTCCAGGCAGCATGCTCTTTAATGTGAAAATTGAAATAGGCTCAGAAGATTACTTTGGAACTCAGGTACCACAGGATTGTGCCCGGCAGTGGGATGCGACACAATTCAGAGACAGGCAGCTGTAGTGCTGCTTAAATTGTGGACATACAGGATGGGATCAAAACAGTCCAGCAGGCATTGTGGGAGTGCTGCCAGGAGGATCTTGCAGGAGAGTGTTTCATTGTCACCTTCACTTCATGGAGATAAAAGCTGAGCAGGGAGCAAGTGAATAGTTCTGGTGCTGATTACAGAAAACAAGGAGAGCTCCTGGAGAGAGGCTGTAAAAATAGTAGGTTAAAAGTACTAAGTGACACTGCTAATTTGGAGGCTTTAATCCTGTGTCTAGATTTCATTATTGATGACACATTTGTAAGTAAAGCATTTCTGTAAGGACCTATGTGTGAATGCTGGAAACTCAATTACACATTTTGTGAATGTGGGTTGATTAGCTAGTGACCTTCCACTAAAAGGCAGTGGCCCTGGGCTTCTTTTTAACATCGTGAAGGTGGCACTTTGCTGTGGATGTTCACATACTAAAAAAATACACTCAACATATTTTTAAAACTGTGTTTCAAGGCCAAATTTAGCTGTTCTTATCTGAAAAGTTCCAGTGAGGCACTGTCCAAAACCACTGTTTCTTTTAAATTAAAGACTTCAGACGTGTATATATTCAATATCTAAGTAAAATAATGCTTTCATAATCGGTTACTTATTTCAAGCTATGCTAAGACTTCAAGCACAACCAGTTCTCTGCTATTGTATCTTATTGAATGGGATAAACAGATTGTGTGGTGATTTTAAGAGCTCATATTCTCCTGTCCTTGACTATGACTAAACAGATAATGGCACTTGAATTGGCATTCATATGATCAAAGTGCATAGATATTTGAAGACAAATACATAAATGAAGAATTGTTACATTTTTGGCTGTGCTTCAGAGAAGATTATTCTGCAATTCAAGACACTGAACACTCAAGTAATGTCAAATGTAAATATTATTAAGGTGAATAATCTTCTGATAAACGAACAATGCACATGACATTGAGAACAGAGATTGAAATGGGCTGTAAACTTTCCTCTTGCTCTATATGTACTGTGTACTATTATTCTGACTGTTTAATATACTATAGAAATATTGACTTAAATGTTTCTCATGACATAAAAAAAGTGTCTGGAAAGCTGTTTATTGGGAAAGATTGAGAGCAGCCATGATACTAAGACTTCCATTTTATCATACCTGTATTGGCAGAAAAAGTATAGCAGGGACAAATGAAAACATCATATAGAATTCTATTGATGGCCATTGCATGCACAGAAAATAAGATATTAACAAGATGGATGGAGAAAGACTTCTAAGAACTGTTTTCTTTAAAAACACAAAATAATTATAGATCTGTAGGCTAAAAGTTTATGGGGAATATTTTACTCCCTCATTTGGAGCATGAGTTTGAGACTAGTTTATATAAAACGCAGATTAACTAAAATCATTGCAAATCATTTAACTGTGAAGAATTTTTTTAAACTTTTAATATGATACATGAGATTTAAGAGAAATTTGAATCTTAAATCAAATCCTCTGTTGGGCAGCTGCTATTTGAATGCATGTAGCATCTCTAAAAATCATGATGAAGAGGATCAGTTTATTAGCAGTGCTGCACTTGTTCCTTGATGGGGAAAGAAGGCAAGCAGTATTGCTTTCCCAATAAAGAAGTCCATCTTGAAACACCTTTCTGCAAAATTTTATTTTCAACAAAAATTGAAGTCTTCATTAAAATTGTCAAGCAAATTCACATTTCCTTAAAATTTGTGGCCATCTTGTATAGCTGGGCTTATTAGTCTTCAGGTTTAACAAAATTCTTACTCTTCTTGCACAGAAAAGGAGAAATTAAGTGATATTTCTCCACTTAAATGACTGAGTATAAGGAAATCTAAATGTTCCTAGGTTAGCCAGGGCACTGACATCTAAATCATACTATCCTCTGCAGATCAAAATCCTTCTATATTCTGAGCATAGACCATGTCCTAATTCCAGGTTCCAGTACCAAAAAACCAAAAAAAACCCAAACCATAACAAAACAAAATAAAACCCCAAACAAACAGAAACAACAACAAAAACCCCCACAAAAGTTAAAACTTATTAAAAATAAGAAAAGAGAAAAATCCCAGGATATACTATTTTGTACCTGCAGTTTGAATACACACCTGACCCCCATTTTAAGAAAGGTATACTTGAATTAGGAAAGTTGCAAAGAAGTCCTATGAGAATGACCAAAGTCCCTGAACACTTCTGTTACAATTTTTCGTAGTTGATAAAAGTCTTCTGTTTTGTAATTCAGCAGTTTTTGTCTGTCCTTCAAGGTACTTTGAATAAAATTAGCCTGTATATAAATAACTTCCTGCGAGGTTATTTTAAATAACGAACTCTTCCTTAATGTCCTCACAAGGTAGCAAAATAGCATCACCGTTTTTAGGTCACTTGTCATGTAGAGGGACAATTTAAGCAGGTGCTTAAGTTTAAGAATATGACTGCTCTTTGGTGCACTGGAACCTTGATGAACTTCTTTACAGTTAAGTAATTAAGTCACATGAATTTCCTGTCTGTCAAGTAATAGATAAGCCCCAGAAACTGAGATGGTTAAGGTCTTTTAGATGGCCTAGTACTATATATGGAATGAAATAGGAAAAAAATGTGAAGAAATTGGATAATACCAGTCTTACTGATATTAAATCTGTATGTTTTATTTCACCCTGTCAAAGCAAAATTAGGTTTTATGTAAGTCAGAATGTTTTACTTGACTCTTCACTCTTCTAATCTCTTTCCACATCATTCTTTTAATGAGATAGTGTTCCATATAAATATCTAATTATATGTTCAAAACAGTGCTACTGTTTAAATGTCAACAAAATGCAGTTACTGCGTGTGCAATGAATATGCCACATCAATGTGGAAAAACACAAGGTAAAGAGTTAGTAAAATACTGTTTCCAGGGCACATCACCATGTATAATACATAATCCTAAAACAAGAAAGGTGATTTTCATTCAATTGCTTTTTCATTGACTTCAAAGGTATCCTGAATTAGTGAGCGAAGGTACAGATGTCCACAAAGCAGAAGATAAAGGACTCTCCTGTTTGATGTTGCTATGAAAATTTCACTGTCTTGGTGTGGGAAAAGAAAGCTTATGCAGTTCAGTTCATTTAGTAACTAAGCAAATATTAATGATTACATTTTTTCTTAAAAAACAAATATGCAATCTGGAGCGTATTTATCTGCCAGCAGTATTTGTTTATGAAGGCTTTCTATTGTTCTTTGTTTTACTACCTGCTTTTGAGCATATTTTGGTGCACTTCAATCTTTAGTATTTCTGCCAGTGCAGAGTATCTGCTCTTCCTCTGGGACCCTCCTGCCCTTACTGCAGCACTTCACCCTTTGCCCAAACAGGGCAGTGCTGGCTGGGCAGAGGGCACAGGAGTTGGGACTTCTGTTCATTATTCCTCCCTTCAGTGCTCACGCCTGCTTCACCTTTGGTATGTTCTGTCGCTGTTGAGCGCTAGCCGAGTGCAAGAACCAGACTGGATCGGGTGAGGTGGAATTCTCATTTTATTATTTAATTCTAAAACTTATATAGACTTTTAAAAGTTTCTCTGGATTGGGTCAATTCAAAACCTCCCCCTAGGCCCATAGGCCAGGTAGAACTGTCCATCTTTCCAGAGACAGTTTCAATAACATCCAAACCTTATCTTTATTTATAGAACACAGGGAGAAGAAGAGAAAAATTCCCATGGGAAAGAATCTGTGCTACCACAATGTTCTTTTCACTCTGTTGTTTTTTCTTTTTTTATTTCTTTCCAACTCAGATTTGTCCAAAGTGACTTTGTTTTGCAGTTTCATAACCCCTCATACCAGTATGATTTCTCCAGCACAGCACTGGTACATCAAGAATGAACTGAGCCATCAGTGTTCATGTCTTTTTTTCTCTTTCATTTTAGTTTGTCTATTTCAGTGAGTGTCTCCTCACTCTCTGTTCTTTTGTCAAAGTCTTTATTCATCTCTGATTCTCAATTTATCCATCTTTTTCTGCTTACCTTTTTGTACTTAATGATGCTCTTTTTCTTGCTCACAGAGGGCTCTTCCATGGGTGGCTTGTATACATAAGAGTCTGAAAGACACTCAGGCTTAGTTATTTTTCAAATGAAAGCTTGTATACCTTCCTGTTTCTCTTTCTAAGTTTTTTTTCAAGCTGCTTGTTCTCATTATTGAATATATTATCAAACTGTGCAGTGTAGAACCTGACAATATTGATATATTTTGCTTACATGTAAATCAGGCTTTTCAAGACATGACTGTTTAGGTGTCAAGATGGTCAGTAACAGAATTTTTAAAATAAAGAAAATTTCAAATTGTTAAATCTCTCATAGTGGTAAAATAGATTAACTAGAAATCCAGTAGGAAAAGCAAGTAGCATTTAAAATATTTGTGATTTAATTTTATCTGGCTGAATTCCATGGCTCAAAGTCCAAAAAGAAATCATTAATTAGTGCAGTCCCTTGAGGGTCTGTACTGGGACTAATACTACTTAATATGTTCATCAGTGACATGGACAGAGGAATGAATGCACTCTCAGCAAGTTTGCAGATGACACCAAGCTGAGTTGTGTGTTTGATTCACTTGAAGGACAGGATGCTATCCGGAAGGACCTTGTCAGGCTCGAGAGTTGGGCCCAGGCAAGCCTCATGAGGTTCAACAAGGCCTGCACCTGGGTCAGGACAACCTCTGGTATCAATCCAGGTGGGAGGATGAACAGATCCAGAGCAGTCCTTCCCAGAAGGGCTATGGGGTGCTGGTGGATGAGAGGCTGGACATGACCTGGCAATGTCAACTTGCAGCCCAGAGAGCCAATTGTGTCCTTGGCTGCATCCAAAGCAGTGTGGCCAGCAGAGTGAAGGAGGGGATTCTGCCCCTCTGCTCTGCCCTTGTGAAATCCTGCTGGGAGCACTGCCTCCATCTCTGCAGTCCCCAAACACAAGAAACACCTGGACCTCTTAGAGCAGGAAGAGTCATGGGTCACAAAGTGATCAGAGGGCTGGAACAGCTCTTCCATGATGAAAGGCTGAGAGTTTGGGTTGCTCAGCCTAGAAAAGGGAAGGCTTTGGGGAGACCTTATTGCAGGCTTTTAGTGCACAAAGAAGGCTTACAAGAAAGATGAAGACTTTTTACAGAGGCCTGTAGTGGCAGGAGAAGGGCCAGCAGTTTTTGGCTGAAAGAGCGTAGGTTTAGACTGGACAGGAGGAAGACATTTTTTACAATGAGTGGTGAGGCACAGGAACAAGTTACCCAGAGAAGCTGTGGATGCCCCACCCCTGAAAGTGTACAAGACCAGGTTGGATGGGGCTTAAAGTAATCTGGTTTAATAAAAGATGTCCCTGTCCATTGCAGAGGGGTTGGACTGGATGGTCCTTGAGGGTCCCTTCTAACCTAAATCTTTCTATGATTCTGATTTTCATATTTTGTGATTCCTTTAAGGGATTTTCAAAAATAATTCTGAAATGTGCTATAAATTCATTCAGATAGCTGCAATTCAAATGCACTGCTTAGAGCTTCTGCTGCTTTCTGTGTTTATTCAGAAGGTAAAACTGAGTGGTATATGGCACAGTTATAAAAACTGTAGGTGCAGGTTTCCTACAAGTCCAACCAAAGTCATTTGTGTTCCTTTAACAGCCAGGCCTTCCACTGAGATGCACATTATCATAGCTAGGATGAGGACTATATTTTCAGTGAATAATGTGTTTGATCATGAAGGATTTGGGTCTTAGAATTTTTCATGTGTCTATACAAATTTCTGCAGATTGGCTTTTTATTTTACTCTCTTTACTGAAGTCTGCCTACTAGCATGCAAATACACTTTATCTGGTGAGATATTTACAAAATATTCACTTTGATAGTTCACTGTCAATTATTTGTGGAAGCTGGTGATAGACATCTACTTTCCAGGGAAATTGAGCACTGAAGTTAGTTTTGGCCAAATGTGCTATCCTTTATATAAATAGGGTGTCTTAAGAAAGATTATGGAATGTGATCTTAGGCTCTTCATTATGGAAGCGGAACTCCTCATTGGTGCTGGAAGGTTATGTGCTTTGGTCTGTTCTTATGAAACCACAGTAAGCTGGTGACTGCAGCATTGTGCTGGGAGATCCAAGTCCTAGCATGACTACTGTCTTGCTTCTTAACATTTAACACTCATTTCAACAGCATTTCCCTTCTTTCTCTTTCTTCCATATTTCTTTTCAATTTGAAGTTTTATTTTAATCCATTATTTTAGGCTAGAGACAAACTGCAAATATTGCTCTTAGTTTAAATGATGTCGCTTTGCATCTGTTTTTGCCAACAGATCTCCTTCTAATCCCATGCAACTTTTGACTCATAACACTTTTTTCTCTTTAGACATCAAAATAATTTCTAATGTAATGGCCATTTTTTATTCCTTTTCATCCTTCAGCCCAGGCATCATTACATATACTGTGCCCGTTTCATTTAAAAAAAAAAAAAGCAGTTAACAGTAAAGCCCAAATGAATTCGTATACTTGGCAAATATAGTAAGACTTACCATAAGTTTTTATTCTTACATGTGATTATGTTTTTTGGAAATGAACACACAATTCAAGATCTTGGTTATGTGAAATGAGTAGGGAAAATGACTGAAAAGAGGGAAAACAGTCTTACTGCATGAGAAAAGATTTATTTGTATATATATACAGAGATATACATAAATACATATTAAAGTATGTGCTGTGTGGATAAAAATTATCCAACATGTTTTTCAGTTCAGCCAGAGTATTCTTTTTTTATAACGTGGGTGTGGTATTTAAAAGTACAGTTTTGTAGGGGGTTTTTTGTTTCTTTGGTTGGGTCTTTTTTGTAGTATGGCATGAGTCCTCAAAAAATGAGTGAATTTTGAAAAGTTTTCCATTATAATGACATTTTGACCTCAATAAAATCATAAAGTTATTGAATAATTCAGACCTCATGAGGTCTTTCATCCAAACTCTTCCTCACAGCAGGGTCAAAAAAGAATTGAGACCAAGTTGTTCAGGGTTTTATCCAGTCCGGTCTTGAAAATCTCCGATAGCCAAGGCTGCAAAATGATCTGGGAAACTTGCTCTAGTCATGGTCATAATTTTTTCCTTATGTCAGAATCTCCCTTTTCAACTTTTGGTCATTGCCTCCCAACCTCCTGACATGCCCAGCTGTGAAAAGTCTGTCTGCATCTCCTTGCTATCTTCCCCAGAGACACTGGGGATCTCCTTAGATGCCCTGGAAGCTGCCCCTTTTTCAGGCAGAACAAACCCAGCTCTCTCAATCTCTCCTCTCAGGGCTAGGGCTCCAGCCCCTGACAGTGTTTGATGGAGCCAGTATTGGATGGAGCTGGACTTGTGCACCTTCATCAGCATTTTCTGTAGGGGTCCCCAGCTGGACTGCATCTCCTAGATATGTTGTAACATGGACTCAGTATAGGGGAAAAGCTGTTTTCCTCCGCCAACTGGCCATGTATCTGTAGACACAGTGTCAGGAATAAGGACAACTCTTGTTTTAATTAAAAAAAAAAAAATTGTTTATTACAAGAAAAATAAATTGTAAAAATAACAGAGTCCAAATTCTTAATTAAAATAATAGAAAAACCTGAGATCGCAGGATTGGAGATCCTTGAAACCAAACTGGTTATGTGCCCACAGCAGAAATCTTTGGCGCTGGGTTAACTTCAGCTAATCTGAGGCAAAATTCTCTTAAAATAAAATAAAAGGTCTCTGGACAGAGATAGGCCCTTCCCCTCCCCCACTTACCCAGCTCCAGGGGAGCAGTTCTATGATGTGTCCTGTTTCTCTGCCAGGGGGAAAGAAAAAAAGGGGTGTGTCCTCTTAGGGGCCTGCTCTTTATACCCCCTTGGCCCTTCCCAGAATTCCCCACTGTCCAGCCCCATGGCCCAGTATGATTGGTGGGTTCTGAGGTACATCAAAAGTTTCTTTCACCAATCAGGCATTTGCTGG